>OZ012637.1:31538575-32088661 GCA_963942525.1 Ptychoptera contaminata | reverse complement strand
CTAATGGAATACTGCACTAACGCAACTAAAGAATCAAAAACCTATAGTAAAAAATCTAAAAACGAAACTAATTTTTGTTAATTAATATGATACTTTCTATACATTCTTTTTTTCTATTTACACAATTTTTGAAATTTGCATATAATCATAAACATTGTAAATAGAAAATTTGTATAAAATGTTAAAAACAAGATATGTAGTTGCATAACTTAAGAAGAAATTAATCAATTTTCATTGATATAAATGAAAATAGCAACAGAAACTAATTAATTATATTAGAAAATTATATTTCAATGTCATAGAATTTTGTGTGATGTAAGCAGTATAATTTTTTTCGTGTATAAAGATCAAAGAAAAATGTATTTTTTTATTGTGAGCTGAAAAATTTGTACAAACACAATAATTACATATTAATTAGATTTTTGGTTTAGTAAAAAGAAATTTTATTTGATTATGATTTTAATTAGTAGAGTATGATTAAATAAAAATGAAATATGAATCGACAACAAAAAGTGAAGAATTTTTTTGGGCTTATTAAAATTAAATTATTTTTGAAAATCAGTTTATTTAAGCATTTTTTTCTTACAAATTTTACAGTGCTGAAAGCAATTTAAATTATTATAAAAAAATCTACAAAATTTTCTTTGCTTCTCTGATTTAAACCAAAATTTTAATTTTATTTATTTAATTAATTAATTATTTATCAAAAATACAAAATAAATAATAATGGTAAGCTGAGTTAATTAAGACACGCAAGTGTGTCTACACTTCTTTATTTATACAATACAAATAAAATTTTAATAAGCTGTGCGCTAATTAAATTGAAAGAAAAAGAACAATTTAATGATTTTCATTTGAATAAAACAAAAACACAATTTGACGACAGTCGTTAAAACAATAATATTTTCACGCAAAATTTTGCAACTAATAAAAATATCATAATATGAACAGCCACCCTTTTAATACATAAATAATTTATAAACTTCAATAAAATTTAATTATAAGCAAGAAAATATCAACGAAAAAAAATTTAAAGAAATTAATCAAATCAAATTTGTGCAGCAATTAATTTCTTATCTTTTTCATTACAGAATTTTATTTGGAAAAAATAAGAAAAAGAAAAAGGAGAAAGCTTTTACGACAACAAAGCTATTTTATTATTTTGTCTCCAAATAAAGAAATAAAATAAAATTTTGATTTTAATTTTATATTTATTTATTGTTAATAATTTAATATATTTAATACCATAAATGTAATAAATAAACTTAAAAGCAGACAGAAAATTTAATTTATTTCAAAAATTATGTATATATAATTTTTTTAAAGGTTCACTGATGCGTAAAATTACATTAAAATGAAAAAAAAAAAGTTCTAAATTTTGATGAAAGCAAAGAAAAAAATCACAAAAATTATTTATTTGTGAAACATTTATCACAGCATAACCATTTCAATTATATTACATAAATTTTGTATACTTTCTTTTTTTTTATTTTTAAATAAAAATAAAAAATTCATAAAATTCTTATAGAGTGAATTGACGGGGTGTAAGAGGGTGTAACTCGGGTGGTAACGGTTTGAGTTATTAAAATGAAAAATGATTTCATTCAAAAAAAAATAAAATGTTTTATTTTTTCTTCTCTTTTTAAATGTAATCAAGACAATTCTTGTTACTTGATTAATCAATAAATGTTTTATTCCCTATTTTTCGACCAAACTGTAAAAAAAAGGAAAAACGAAGAAGGCAAATAAACGAAATCAAAGCAAAAAATAATAATAATAAAAACAATCCAGATGAAGGTAATTCGTTAGAATTTGGTCTAAATAAGTTTTAAAATTAATTTGACTTTTTTTTTTTTTGATTCGTTTTATTGTTCAATAAAAATAGCGAGGGTAAACTCTATTTGTAGTGTAGGGTGTACGAAGGGTCGAAATTAATTAGAAAAACAAATCGAATGTTTAAATGATTTTTACTATCATTAAAAGAAGCAAATCTTTACTGTGTGTCTTCTGTCTTAATTTACCAAAGCGAAATCAGTATTTCTGGTTGTTTGCTAGAATTGTTGTGCGGGAAACAGAATAATGTGAATAAAAAATAAAAATTCTATTCAACTAAAAAATTGAAGATGGTATAATAAAATTACCAATAAAAAAAAAATAAGAAAAAAATCACTCACTAAAGGAATTGATTTAAAAAGAAATTTATTTTTAAGAAAAAAGCATGAATTTTTTGTGTATATATATATTTTTTTAGCAATATATAAACGTAATCAAGTCTTGAGTGACTTTAAGTATGTTTAATGTTTAAACAATATTTTGCACAATCAAAAATATATATTGAAAAGTAGTTTTATTTGTAACGAATAGAGAAGAACTCTGTGGAAATTCACAAAAGAAAATACTTGATATCAGTAAAGAAAATTGTAAATAAACTCTATTTTAAAATTAATTCTTATTGTTATCTTGTAAAATAGCAAAAAAAAAAAAATAATAAAGTATTTAATTGTTTGTTTTATAATTAATTAAATTAATAAAATGCTAATGAATTACTAACTGAAATGAGTGAAGCTTAATCAAACACAAGTAAATCAGACACAGAAGAGAATTTTTACCACTAGTCTACTCTAGCTAAACAGACAAAACCTTAAATAAAAAAAAAAAACAAAAACTGTGTTAATTAAAAATAAAATAATTAAAAGCATCATTAATGTATCTAACAAATCAATAAATAAATTAAACATAAATTAATTAATAAAATAATTCCATCGGTACATAGAATTTATTTTTGCAGCTAGTTAAAGTTATTTTTTCTCCAAATAATCCCAAACAATGAATTTTATTAAGCCACTTTTTTTTTACTTAGTGTTAAACTTATCAACAACAATAATCTCAAAAGTTTGCCAAAAATTAAAAGCAAAAATCATAACAATGGATTAAAAAAAAAATGTTAACAAACTTTAACTTCTCTTCGTTAGAACGAATTTTCTTTGAAAGATGAAAAAAAAATATAACAAGTTTAATAAAGATGCATTTATATTTTTATTTAACTTGCAATTTACTTGATTTAACAAATAAAAGAATGAAACGTACAGAAGTACACTGAATACAAACAAAAAAAAGGACAAAGCAAACATTAGCCAAAAAAAAACCAGCAGAAAACTTAAACAAAAAAATTATAAAATAAAACTTTTTCTTTTATTTGTACTTTTTCCTCTCAAACAATGGCTGATGCTAAAAAAAAAATAAAATAAATAACATAAAAGCACAAAAACAGAACAACAATTTTGACATTAAACAGAATAAAGCATGTGAGCAAGCAAGCCTAAATTCGTATGTTGAAAGTTCATTTTATTGATAATAATATTCTTCCTTTATGAAGCCAAGCAGGATTTTTCCTTTCTTTTCTATAGATAAATATATATATATATATATTTTTTATTCAGTTTATTCATTGTCTATGGATTGGTTTTTATAGTATTATTATTTTATTTTATTTTTCATTTACTTTCATCGTTGAAAATGTCAAACGACTACAAAAATACAACGAATGAATAAAAGTTTTCTCTATATTTTCATCTTAAGATTTAATATATTATATGATTTAATGCATACGATACATTTGCTTTATGTTTGATAAATAAATAAATCTCGGCAACGCATAAATTTTGAACAGTTGCAGTAGCATAGTTAAAGTAAATACAACAAAGCTCTATATAAAAGCTTACCCTGTGCTATTTTTTCATTTTTATTGTTTTTCTATTTTCATTCTTGTTATTTTAGATCAGAAATTAAATTTTTGTTTAATGAAATTAATCTTTAATTAAATGAAAATAGAACAACAAAATAAAAAAGAATTTTATAAATAAAATTAGATTCAATAAATTTCCTCATTTATTTATAACTGCTACTGGCTGGTTGGTTGGCTAGTCTTTGTTAGAATAAAAAAAATAATAATTGTTTTTACTCAATAATAATTATAATAAATAATTAGTTTCTTTGAAAAAAAAAAACAATACACTTTTATGTTATCTTTTATATAAATCTTAATTAGTATTTTGTATAAATTAATTAATTAATTCAGAAAAAAAAAATTATTTATCAATAAATTAATAAAAAGCACTTGAAGTGTTTATTTTATCTTTTCTAATTGGAAATATTTAATACAAGAAAATTTAATTTTTTTTTGTTTTATTTTCTATTAAACGAAAATTCTTAAAAGTTTTTGATAGTTTAACGGGGTTTTGTTTGTTTTATGCAGTCGCTTCTACGAATTGATTTTGTACAGTATAATATTTATAAGCTATATAAATCATGAATACATAAATAAAATGCTGCTCAATCGGAGTTTTTCTTATAGAATGTTTAATCTTACTAATGAAATAAGATATTTATTTATTTAAATAATTTTTTTTTTAACTTTTGCCTCTTCAAGAATTTTTTTATTTCATTTTATTTATAGAAAAATTGATTAATTTTTCATTTTTTATTTGATTGTGTAAAAGACGGTTTATGTCGCTTTGTGAGTTACTCGATAATTTGCTAATTAAATAAAAATCAGATATATATATAATCACTGAAAATTCCATGTAATTTATTTATTGAATATTTTGTTTGACTGAAAGTACGGCTTTTGAAATAGCTTTTTGTACTGATTTGTTCTATTTCTAATGATTTTATTAAATTAAAATTAAGTTTTCTCAGCAATCAGATCATTTTATGTAAGAAATTCAAGCTTTTCTGTAAGCTTAAATAGTGTAAATTTATAATGCATTTTTGCTATCAAAAACTGCATGAACGAACAAAAATAAAATGTAAATTTTATTTACTTAATAATCGTGTTTTTTATATTGAATTGTGTACTCTATTATTAGCAACACGATACCATTTGAATCTTTTAATCTTGCAAGTTTTACATTAAAGTATTTATCGCTATAAATCTACGGAAAAATAAAATTATAGCTTTGAGCAAACAAAAACACTTAATCGTTTCAAACTTTACTAGAAGTGAAAATGAAAAAGAAGAATGGAAAAACTTTTCTCACCTAACAAATCAATCAATAAAACACCTTTGAACAGGCAAACTTCAAAGTTCTAACCACAAAGCAATTACATACTTATCATAATAATTACTAAAAAATTAGCAAAACTTCTATTAATTAAACTAGAAAAAAAAACCATCAATATAGGTAAAAGATTTATAAAAACCAAAAAAAAAAGAAATTTTCTTGTTTTTTTCTTCTATTTATGAATTGTTAAACATGCTGGGCGTACACCAATCAAAAAATATGCGGTGCAATAATAATAAATGAAAAAGTAAAATAAAAAAAATTCTTCACTATGTTAGAAACATTAAAAACATAAAATTAGATTTTATTGATGTAGTAACAATAATCACATCGAAACCAATCCTTTTGATAATACAGATCCCTTATCCTGCGTGGCCATCATTTTTCGTTGTAATAAAAACAGCCAAAAGAAAAAACCATCCTCTGCTTTTATTTTTTCACTTTCGTATTATTATTATTATCATTTTTGTTTTGTTATTTTCTTTAAAAAAATAAAAGTCTGCGAACCGTACTGTTACTAAATAAAATGCGTGCAAAAAAAAAAAGAAGCAAAAAAGTTTAAAGAGAGAACAAAAAAAAAAGTAAATAAACATTGGTTTTGGTTCGGTACAGTTTATGGATCGTAAAAATAAAATTAAACGTGTTCCATTAACAATTCCGGGGTAAGATTTCAAAGGATCAGTGTTCTTCGTGCTGTTTATTCATTTTCTCATTTCTTCTTTACATAGTCTTTTCTATTTGACAGAAAAATATTGTAATGATTGTTTTTCGTGACTTTATTGATATAAAATGTTTAAAGCTTTAGCGAAGCTTAAATTACTTTTAATTGATGTTGTAAAAATTTTAGAAAAATAATGAATTTTTTTTTTGATGTTTTGCAACCTCCTACACATTTATTTTATTATTAATTGTACCTTATCTATGTTTCTTTTTGTATTAAAAGAGAATTTTTTATATCACAATGTACAACGCTTTTAAAATTTAATAGAAAAAAAAATAATAAGGAAGAAGCTTTTGATTTTTAATCTAATTTTAATCATCTTTTGATAAAAGCATAATGCAATAAACAATTTTATTTTATTATATTATTATTATTTGCTGAAAGAAACTATATAGTGTAAGTAAAAGTTTTCTATTCATTTACCTCGTGCATTATGTAAAAAGATTGAAAATTTATTATTTAAAAGTACGAAGTATTTTTTCGTTCATTTTTAACATTAAAGTTTTGTGAGCTTTTATCGATTTTTTATCTTTTGTAAACACATTTAGTTAGGTAAATACAACATAATTCTATTATTAAAATTTAACGAGGAGACTGAAATTTTTCTTCATGCTTTTTTTTTTGGTTCTTTTATTCAGATCAATTTACTTAATAATTATTTAATAATTGGGGTACAAATATTGCTGTAGAAAAATCTGTTGTGTAACATATTTTAATGCTTTGTAGCGAAATGTATAATTTATTTTTGGTATTTTAATCTGTGTGGCCTTTTTTGTGTTATTAAAAATTATTTAATATTTTAATATTAATTATGTTGTCGCTCTTTTAATAAAGCACAAATAAATCAATTAATATATGTTAATTAAATAATGCAAATAAATACTTAAATAATTCAATATTTGATTACCTGAAAATCTAGAGATTATTTTCAAAATCTTAAAATCTTTAATTTACATTGCTTAACCATAATAAAAAAGAAACAGAAGAAAACTGACAAAAATTCAAAATACCATACAAAAAAAAAAAAAAATCAGCATAATCTTAAATTCTGACCTTAATTTTGTGTTTTATTTTGTCTCCATCAATTTAAAGATATAATGTTTCGCAATAAAACACAAGAGATAAAAGTTTTTTCTTTCTTTTTTGGCCCTTAAAAAATACCGAAAAGCTCAGATTTTATCGTTGAGAAAAAAAAACAACGAAAAATGTTATTCAAAGAATGAAATGAAAAAACTTTAAAGGTAATTTCATATTTGCTAATAACAGTCCCATAAAATATGTTACATTTTGTGATTATGTCGTTGTTTAGCTTATTTATTTTGCATAAATTATTTTATGCTTTATGTGGTTTTATTTTCTTTTAATTTTTTTTCTTTTTTTGATAACTTTTATTAATTTTGTGTGGTTTTTGGTTAATAATTTAACCTTGTTGAAATGTTTTTTTATTTATTTATATTGTTTTTTTTTTAAATTTTTTGAAATGCGTAACACGGAACAAAGTACTAGGCGTCTCCACCGTATTATTATTTTTTTAAACTTTTTTTTTGGTTGTTATTGTAAAATCAATGATAAACAAAAATAAACATCGAGAAAATATGATAACGATAAAAATGACAAACAGGAGACAAAATTTATCTATATAATTTTTATTTTATTTATTTATTTTTGTTCTTATTGTTGTTGTTGTTGTTGTTGATTATTGATTGTTACACAGCGTTAAGCTTATATATTATGCGTAAGGTTACATTCGTGTAGGAAGCGAATATTCTTATATTTTTCTTTACATTTTTTATTCTATGATTTTCTGTTACATCGAAAGTATGAAAAATACAAAAAAAAAAAAAATATAAATAAATAAATATGCGTAATGTTTATTATCATCTTTCATGTAATCTTTTCACAATTTCATTCTACTCTATTTTTAAACAAAAAAATATTCTTCCTTATTGATATATTTCTATAAATTTTCCAATGTGTTTGTTATTCAACTGGAAATCACAAAAAAAAAAAAGTAAAAATATGATTATATTGCTATAATGTTATTGACTTTTATTTTTAGATATAATATATATAATAATAATAATAATAATAATAATAATAATAATAAAATAAAATTCATATATGAATTCATTAATATAATTTTACATATTTTATCTATGCTATTTTTTTTGTAATATTTATTATATGAGAAATAATGAATTATTTATTCTAGGGAATTTTTTATTTTTTATATTATTCTATTGTTTATTATGGTTTGATCCAATTTTGAATAGAATTTTTATTTAAAGAAATTTTAAGGCTTTAAATTATAAAATAAATTTGAATTTTTGAAAGTACTTGATGTGACTTTATTTATTTAATTTGTTTTAGAATAAATTGATTGATTTTTGGTTGTATAACGATAAAACCATTTTTATTTTTAATGTCAAAAACGTTTTGTTTCTAATTTAGTTATTTAAATATGATAAATTTATAATGAAAAATATATATTTAGTACAGGTTTAGTGGGAAATTACTTAAATTTACTATTTTCTACAAACAGTTAAACTTTCTGTTATTTTTCACCCGGAAAAATCATAATTATTATGACCATATTTGTCTTTGTTAGAAATAGAAATGTATATTAATTTATTAACAACTAAAATTAGAATTCTATATATATATATTTTGTATATATCCATAACAGCAACATGAAGACGTCAATCCAAACACAAGAAATTAAACCAATAAAAAATTACTGTTTCCATGGCTTTAATATATATCTTATAAACTTCTATCTAATTAAAGTTTTAATTTAATTTTATTATACAATAATAATTAAAATTAAAAAGACATTAATCTTAACTAATCAATACATTATTAACACTATAATAAAACTTCAAGAGTCATTATTGCTGTAAATTATCTTTCTAATCATTGAATTATCGTTGAAACTACGTAAAAAAAATTACCCAATAATAACTCTATAATCATTAAAATATAAACATAAAAGACATTAATAATAATAAAACTAATCGAAAATTTCCTACCAATATGCAATATTTTTTAATCAAAAATTAAATTTTAATGAAACAAGAAAAATAAAAATTATAATTTTTAATCGAAAAATTGTTATTATTATTTACATTTGTGGGGAAAAAAACCTCAATTTAAACCACAACAGAGAAATATACATGTTTATATATAGAATATTTACTTTTTGCGTTTATTGTTTTTCAATTATAATTTTTTTTTAAAATACACATTTACGCTATTTATTTATTTAAAAGCCTAACCAAACCTAACCTTACCTAATGTAACGTTAGTATAACAGATTGATGCAAAGTTCAATATATGAGGAGACGACTATACAGATATAAATAAAAATAAAACCGAATTTAATTGCATACAATATTGTTAAGCCAATAAAATTGTTTGTTTATTACAAAACAATATACTTTTCACTATAATTTTTACTTTAATATTTCGAACAACCGACATTTAACATAAAAATTAATACTGTACGTAACTTTATGTTGCCTTTTTTTATTTATTATTACTTAATAATGATCATAATAACGAAACAATTTATATATACCGAAGCATTTATACCAATAAAACGCAATTTTTCATTGCTGTTGTTGCTATTTTCAAGTGTCTAAACGTCGGCTATTAGAGAATAAAATATATATTTATGCAATAAAATAAACAAACATTAAAAAATCGTTTTTTACTGGTTTGCAACATAAATTATGTTTGCTATGTTTTAAAGGATTTTAGAAAAGAAAAATATATAGAACAAGTTTTGTTTGATTTGATTGATTTGCTTTTTATTGACTTTTTTTCTCAGCAGCAGGTTAATGCACATAGAATAACAGAAATTCTTGCTTTTTTGTATTAAAACGGCAACATATCTTACTGCAGCTTAACTGTCAAAATGAGGCTAATGTATTGAAAAAAAAAGGAATAAATAAAAATAAAATTATCTTGATTTGATGCTTTATTAATTAGAAAAAGGTTGCAATAAGGAAAAGAAAAGGTTTTTCTTAAATGTGTTCACTGCCAAGGTCGACCGCGCCTTTTCATTTTTGTATAAACTCTTCAGGAGAAATTAAGTGGTTCTAGTATCAACTAAACAGGGGAAACTGATTTTAATCGCTTGGAGAAATTTTAAGGGGTTTACAGAGAAAATTATGAGAATTTTCTTATTATATTCCATGAAACTCGATGTTATTTAATTGGAAATTAGTTGTATTGTTAATGCTGGCAAATAATAATGTTATTATCAGGCTGTGCACAGTTTTTTTTTTATTTTAAACATTTACTTTTTGTTCTTTCTAATCATTTTCGGTAAAATCGATTAGTTTTTACTGTGGTTTTTGGCATTAGATTTTGATCGATTACATGCTGTTTGGTTAATCCTTTATATTTAGGGATTTTTATCTATTAACTACAGATAGAAGAGTGTTATCAGTCGCTACAATTAATTTCCAACAAATAATACTGCTGATTAGAAATTTTGAATACATTTTTTTATGTTTATATAAAATTTGCTTTTAGTTTTGTAGAGAAAACTTTGGTTTTTGTCTAGACTGTTTTTAAGCAAATGTATTCACTTTATTTTTATAAATAAAAAAATCTACTACAAATGCCACATTGTGGTTTGTTTTGCCATTATTTTGTTAATTTTAAACGTTTGAGGCTTGTGAACCTTATAACGTTTATAAAATCGTTTATTTTATAAGGAATTCTATATATTTTATTCATAAATTAACTTTACCACATATTATAGTTATATTTATAATTTATTTTTTGTATGTAAAAATAATATTTATTTTTATTTATTTTCATTTTCTTTTAGTTATTAATATTATGTTTTATTATTATTATTATTTATATGTTGAAACCACGAAAAACCAACGAAATAAAGAAGAGGAAAGAAAATTATAACATTTTTTTTTACAAAGAACACAAAATATACAAAAGTAAAGCAAATTAAAATGAAATAGAAAAGCAAGTACAAAATAAAATATAAAAACACATAATAATAATAATAATTATTATTATTATGAAAGATAATATATTCCGTGAACTGTTTATACACGGGGAATTTATTTTTTATTATTTATTTTGTCGCATTTATATTTAATTTTATTAATCTATTTTTAAATAACTTTATGTGGATTTAAATGAATAAAAACATTTGCAATGCAAAAAAAAAAAATGATTAAATAACAAGAGAAAAGTTTTTTAATTCAATTTCTTCTCATATTTTTTATTTATTTATTTATTCATTTTTCACGTTATTTAATTTTTAATTTTATTTCCCTATTTATTTATTTAAAATTATAGAAAAATGTGTTTTAAGTTAACATACAATTTTATTATTACTTTTTTTTAGCCTTGTTTTTTATGTGCCTGTATTTACTTATCGACAGTGATATTTATACGATGATTTGCTGGAGGATTTGCTTCATTTTTTTATTCATATGTTTCCACGAAATCATTTTATATTTTTTTCTGTTAGTATTTTTTTTTATTTTAACTGGATTAATATTTATTTGATTATTTAAAATATTATTTACAATTAGTGGTTTTACAGTAACCTTTGCTAGATAATTTAACATAAGTAAGAAATAAATATTATGTGTAAAAATACACGCATAGTTATTATTGTGCGGGATAAAATAAAGTAAATATATTTCGTATAATTAAAAAGCTTTCTATTAAAATTATTTATAATTTCAAGAAGCTTTTGAAATTATTTTTTATTTCATTACAAGCATTTTATGCGTTAAAAATGTAATTTGTATTGCACATTTACCTGGTAATTTGTTTACCAATAATAAAAACCTACAATGAGATTAACGTTTAAAGCATTTAAACTGATTTAAATTGAAAAAAAAAACAATGAAAAAATCATATTAAAATATAAGCCTTTGAATTTCCAGTAATTTCCTACAAAAACCATATTAAATTCTTCATATGCATATTAAAATTTTAATATTCTAATGAGATTTTAATTTATAATTATTAGATTTTCGTAAAATAATTAAAAAAAAAATTTAAAATTTTTAGTTTTAGCTTTTAAACACGAGAAAACTTAAAACCTTCGGTAAAATTTTTCTCATTTTAATTAATTTTGCCATTTAACAAGCTTTTATTTGTTTTTAAAAAGTAAAATTTCACCAAAACTAATAATAATAATAATAATAACAACCGCGTCCACTAAAAAAGCATTAAAAGAAGAATGAGGCAAGTTTAATTGAAAAATAGAAGCATAATATAGTAAAGTAAAGTCAATGTAAATTAATGTAAAATGTGTTGTAAAATAGTTAAAATGAAATTTCCTTATTTTTCCATTTACTTTAGCAATTTAAACTATCATCAAATTAGTTTACAAAAAAATAAAAATGAACTTTTTACGACAATTAGACGGGTTTCCTTTCATTCTATTTTTTTGGTGCTTTATCAAATTTCACACATTATTTTTTAACATTATGTTACTAAAGTGACAATTTGTTTTATTTTACTATTAATTAAATTTAGATGGCTTAAGGATATTTTGTACATTTTCATTTAAATTTTGTATTTCCATTTTAAAGTAATTTCAATATAACAAATTGCATTGACAAAAATGCCACTAAAATTTAGAATACTTTTTTAATTAGTATTTGTAATTTTTTTTTGTTTAAAGACATTAATTATAAATATAAAATAATAATTAAATATTATTTTAATTATTTAAAGAAGATTGTCTCTTAAGTAAACAATTTCATTTTATTTGAAAATTTTGTTGACAAAAGCCATAACTTTTGTCTGTCGCACAAAATACATAAATTTCCTTATTATGAAAATAAATTTCATAGTCAAATAAAATAAATGTGAAAAATACTTGTTCATCCTGTTTATCTTTAAAATAAAATGAGTTAAGATAAAACAAAATGTATTTGACTGATCGCTTAAGATCGTCGGTTACTTGATGGAGTGAGGCTGTAAATAGACAAAAGATGTTAAATTATTTAACTAGCCGACGTCGATATTATGTGAAAATTAAATGGTAATGGTGTGTGGTATTAGCAAAGCTTTGTAACAAAAATTAATTACTATGGTTATTATAGGACTCATGATGATGGTATTAGCATACAATCGTACTTGAACGATAAAGATATGTCATTTTATGGTTACAAAGCAATAACTAATTTCCATTTACATAAAATATTGTTTTAGCTTTTCTTTATCTATTTCTACTTCTTTATTTAGAACATTTAATGAAATTTTCCTGTCAAAAATTTTCAATGCAATAAATTAACTTTTATTAATTGTTTATTACATTTCTTAGAATATTGAATATCTTTTATCATAAAAATATATGTATTTATTGTTATTTTATTAAATTTATTCACGCACAATTTTCAAATTGGTTTAGTAAAATTCGAAAAAATAAAAAATATCTGATTTATCTTTATTAATTATTCTCGTTTTACCATGATTTTCTTGATTACATTTAAATTTACTCACGTTTTGCCATTACTAAGATATATTTTTTAATTAAATCATTTTTTATGTATAAAATTACTACCGCCTAGGTCCTGCAATAAATTGCTTATTAAGCCTTTTTACGAGTTAATTTAATTTATTTTGACTAAATTATAAAATAATATGTAGAAAAACAACAATAGCTGATTATTTTTGTGAGTTTCATTGTAGTTATTTTTTTAACTAAATTATTGCCCTTGCGTGCTTTACAATTCTCAATAAATCATTGTATTTTGTGCTAATTAAATAAATTTTCATTTAACACTAAAATCAATATTTAGAATAGTGTGATTGAAATATAAGGAATTTTAAATAAATATACAAATGATTCGTGACAAAAATTATTGAATTTGATTATCTATTTATCATACGCAGACCTATGTACTGGCAATCAAATCATACGCCAGTACGTGCGCTTTTTGACGTTAAAAATTCACTAATGAACTTTTACTTTTGCTAGTAAACAAAGTGTGTAAAATTTCTATCTAAATATTTATTAAATAATAATATTATATAAACTTTAGATAGGTAATAAAAAAACTATCGTAATTGAACTATATACTGGAATGCATTTTCAAATACCTAAATAATTGCAAATAAAATCGAAACATTTTTAACGACTTTAAATTTGATAAAAGTTGATTTTTATTTTATTTAAATAAACAACTGATGCCGTAATACTGTGTCAACATTAAACTACAATATAAATTTTGTAAACATTGTTTATTAAATATGTTTCATTGTTTAGTCAATCAATAAACACTAAAATCCATTTTATTTTTTTACCGTCATTTTACTAATTACATTTATTTATTGATTATAAAAATACAGAAAAAAGGATAACAAACGTACAAACATATCAACGTATAAATAAATTTTAAAAAATCGAGTAAATATATTAGAATCTGATAAAATAGGATATTTTATGCTAAATGTTGAATAACATTTTTAAATAATTTTATTAATAATTTAATGATTACTTATTTGGGAAAGATGTACAAAATTTCATAAGTATTCAATATGTATTATGAATAAATTATTATTTAAATATTATTTTTGTAAATTAAATGTTAACTAGGAAAAAGGAATATATTATTTTACTAAAAATTAATAGAAACACACGATTTAACCACAATTGAACCGTGTCTCAAAAGTAACACACCTTAGTCTGCAAAGTTTTATTTTATAAATATCAATTTTGTGATGGTATATTGTTGTCCGGACCATTACCATAAGGGTTTAAAAGTTTTTTTAAACTATTTAAAAAAAAAGTCAAAAAATTATTTAAGTCTAAATAAAATCCAAAAAAAAAAATATGCAAACTTTTTCACTTTTTACCTCGCTTTTGTTATTATTATTTTTATTTGTTTGCTTTCATTTTTATTATAAAGTTTTTCTTCGATTCAAGCTTACTTGCCTGTTGATAAACAAAATATAATAAACATTAAAAAAAAGAAAAAGGTCAATACTTGAGCTAGGATTGATAATAGTATGTTTATCTATTTTTTGTGGTTATTCTTTGATTAATTTTAAAAATAATGTCTATGGAAGGACAAGAATAAAAAAAAATACTTATCGGTTCTCACAAGTAAAATATATTTATTTTCCGTAGTTTATTGCATTAAAATAATACTTCTATATGCTTTTGTATCGCAGCCACAATAAGTTAATGCATTACGATTTTAATAAAATTAATAAATAAAAAAAGGAAAAAGATCAAAAAAGGATTGCAAAATATTTTACCATCTAAACTTTCAACAAAAACTGTTGTTATAGAAAAAAATAAACAACAGAAAACTGTTGTAAACTTTACATATGTTAAGCTTCGTTGACTTTTTTTCACCGCAATATCTGCTTCTACATTTTCGTTTTTTTTTTCTACACATTCATTTGTTATTTTAGTATATTTTGACCCAAGCTTTTAGAGTAAATATTTTGTTTAACAGAGAGCAAATTTTGAAATACTAAAAAAAAAAAAACAAACAAACAAAATGAATAAAGAAAGCTTAATTAAAAAATTAATAAAAATGAAAAGTTTTTATATCGTATTAAATTTACAAAAGTTTCGTATTTACATTAAATCTGCGTAACGTAAACTTGCGTAACACTAACTCTAGTATGTGTAACAATTATTAGGCTAATATTTGTACATATGTATAGCTCATCATTATTAAGGTTTTTGTAACAAAATTCAACAAAATTTTAATTTAAACGAATATAAACATAGCTTAAATCATTCAAATAAACTTGATTCATAGCTCAGAGCTTTATTAAGTAGATAAATATGTAACGTTTTAAGTATTTATTTTGCAATAGGTTTTTCAACTATTAATAGAAAAAATGAAAATTAAATAAAAACAATAACTTAATCCGCTTTTTCATTTAAGTCTGATTATTATTTTAATTATAAATAATGTGAAAATAGTTTTTGCATTTTTAAATTTTTCTTTTATTTTGCTGAAAGCTCATCCGTTTTATCTTCTTTTTTTTTTGTATTTTTACATTTATATTATATGAAAAAATAAGTTTTATGAATTTTATAAAGAGATAGTTTTATTGAAAAATAATTAAAATAAAAATAAAATAAAGTTTGTGTACGCTTTGTTTATGGATTAAAAAAAAAGTTTAATTTATGTTGTTGGTTTTTGAGTTTGTAGGCAGTTGATGCCTTATTCCGTATATGATAAGAGCATAAATTCTATGTGAATGTTTGCAGTTATTATTTGAATAATAAAAGTAAAATGTTAATTAATTAAAATTAATATAAATATTTGTCTAAAATATATACAAAATATTGCCATTATAAGCTTTTTAATTACCGGAGAAAATTTTAATAAAAACTATATTTAGTCCTTTAAAGTCATACAAGTTAATTAATTAAAAAGCTTGTATTAGCATTTATTTAACACATTCTTTGGCTATGACTATATTTTCGATGAGAAATTCTAGTTAAATGTTTAAAAGACAAATAAAATAAACTTTATATTTCAAAAAGACTTAATTCAATATCAAGATTGGTAAAAAGATCTTATCGTAGCTTCAGTACCACTTTAACTATTGCCACTTGAAATACTTTTGACTGAAGGGGCTTGTTGTGACCACAGTTACTTTACTTGTCATTCAGACAGGTAAAAACAGAAATAACCTACAAAATAAATACAATAGAGAATAACTTTTAAAAATAGCAAAAAATATAATAATAATAATATTCAGTAAAGTTTGGGATTAGTTCAATGCATATTTAAATTTATTTTTACTTCTATAAAGTTTTTAATTTTCATAATCGTGTTTTTATTATTTTAATATACATCATAAGTTTTTATATGTATTTAAAGTCAGAATTAACAATGATCAAAATATAGTTTTAAAATACTTTTCACAGAAAAACACAAAAAATAGATATTTTTTTTTTAAATTTATTATATAAAAAAGAATTTATTTATTCTCGAATTTTTTGATTTTATTTGTTTTTCCTGTGACTAATAATAAATGCCATTTTTTGTTTGCTTTGTTTACTTATTTTATGGTAATATTTTAATTAATATTTAAAATAATATTTAATATAAATTGTTATTATTTTTTTAAAAATGAAAATTAATTAATTAATTACGTAAAGCAAAAACAAAATGAAGAATTTCAATTGAAAAAACCCACACATCGTTCTTCAATTATAAGAAAAAAATTAATAAAGAAACTTTGAAAAATTAAATTTTTTTGCCATCCAAAATGCGTCAATTCAGATTTTTCGTTTCCTTTTTTTTAATATGTTATTCTTTCTACCCCAAAGCTTGACATTTATGCTTTAATTTTATTTTTTTTTAACAAATATGAATTTTAATAATATGTATGTTCTTTTTTTTATATAAATTTTTTAGTTGTTGCTTTTAGGCAAATTTTATGTTTTGGTAAAATTTAATAAAAAGAAAACAGAGTAAAATATTTTTCAATTAAAAAAGCATATGCATGTAACGAATGTAATAAAACATACTTCTAAAAGTGTCTAATAATAAAAGAATTAAAACCTTTAATTGTGGTTACAAGGAAAAATGAAAATGAGAAAATATTTTTACATTTTATTTTTAGCAATAAATGTTTTTCATTTGATGTGAACCAACGGCAACAATAACTTAATAAAACGAACACAAAAAAAAAGGAAAATAAATGAAAGAAATAAGAAGAAGCATAAGAATTATTGTTAAGCTACGACTTATATGGTTTATAAATAAAGTAAAGTTAATCCATGGCCGGAAAAATAAAACTTTATTAGAAGTCAGGAAGCTATTTTATACTTTTACTTATTATTTTATCGCATAAAATAAACCTTTTCTTTTTGTTTATTTATTTGTAGGTAAGAATCTTATGTTGAAATAAAATTAAGAAAATAAAAGAAAACAACAAAGTAAAACAAAAACATTAAGGAAAATATATGCGACACAACACACGCTATAAAGGATTTACGTGGATGATTTCCTTGAAAATTTATTTCTACTATTTTTTTTGTGGTATTTATATTTAAAAGGTAATTTTTAGAATCTGATACAAACATCATTACATAATATATGTGCATTTTAATTATTTTTTTATATAATAAAATGTTTTTTATTTAAACGAAATAATTAATTAAAATTCTTTATAAAAAATTAACATATTTCTAGCAAAAAACAACATTTTATATTATTTCGATAAAAACAATTTATTTATATAATTAATTTATTTATTTCTTTTAGTAATAGAAATACAGAGTGTAAAACAGAACTGCTGTTTTAAATTACAAGAATTCTTAAGCAGCCAGGCTTACAGTTTACGCATAAAGTCTTTATAAAAATAAAATTTGTTTCTTTTTGAAATCGATAAAAATATAAAATTATTAATAATTAATTTTTTTATTATTAAATTAAAGGCATAAAAACAGAAATATTATTAAATAATTGTATTTTTCTATTGTCAATAGTAGTCGACAGAACAAACATCAAATGATTGATTATGATTGCAATTTAATAGAAAATTATTATTAAATTATTAAATAACAAGTTTAAAAAAAATAAAATATATATATAATGTAGAAAGAAGAATTTAATTAAATTTATTGTTTTTCACTAGAAAATAACAATATTTTATGATTAGTAATTGGTGATTTTAAGTTAAATTAATGAAATTGATCAGCAATCAGTGTTCTGTCATCATAGTGACACAAAGCACAAACATTTTGACATTAAACATTTTCGGAAAAACATATTATTATAAAATGACGATCAATCAAATGCTTTTTTTTCTGTACAAATTATAAAAAAAAATTGAATAGAAATAAATACCACATAAATGGTATATTTTGATATATTTGAAAGCACTAAATGTATGAAAATAGCGTCTATTTATAATTATTAAATTTTTTTTTATTGTTGAAATTTTATACGAAAATACTAATTAAAATTAAATTTTAATTATGGTTAACTATATAAAACGCATAGAATATGTTATGAAATACAAACAATGGATAGAAGGTTAACGATTTTTGATACATTATTGAATATTTGCATGACAAGCAAATGATTAAAAAATTATCCAAAAAAATTTCACTGTTGTTATGGACTTTTTGTTTATTTATCCTAGATTTTGTGTATATTATTGCAAATATATCATTTTTAAATGGGTGTTCTAGTGTTTTAGACATTTTTTGTTGAGACAAACAAACATGCATTTCTTATCTACAAAGTCGAAACATAAATATGGTTGTCTGTTTGTCTCATTTAAAATTTCGCCTATTCGTAGACTGTTTGTATGTATGAATTAAAAAGCTTTTTAAAATATTTTTTTTTAAAATAAACGTAAAGACATTGTTCGTTGTATTATATAGAAGGGAGCATATGAAACTTTTCATACAATGTTGAACGTTATGTTTACATTAAAAATTTATTGAGTGTGTTTAACTAAAACAACATAAAATATATAAATTCTATTCGATTTATATTATAAAAGCGAAATTTAACAAATTAAAACGATAAAAAGTTTTTCCACTGTTGTCGTACACATTCATTGAATGATATTAATGAGACTCAATAAGAAAAACAGCGTGAGATATATTTATTGTCAAAAGATTTCATTACTTGTGCAACAAATAACCGATTAATTGTTACTTTTCCTTTTTTATTTTTTTTTGTTACAATTTTCAATGTTTCTGTTTCTTTATATAACTGCAACGTTACGTTAATAAAATGTTCTTCAAAACTTTTCTTATTGTTTAACTTATACAATGCTTATGTGAACTTTTATTAAAAGCACAAATAAATATTTAATTAAATAAATTAAAGTGGTTAAAAGGAATTGTAAAAGAAATTGCAAAGTAATTGCACGATGAATATTTTAACTATTCGACCAACAATGTTATGGTTTTAACTAAACTAATATAACTGGATATAGATATTTTTTTGAATTTAATTTTCTAGCGAAAAACCTTTTGATTCAAACAATATTGATTCGTGAGAACAAAGAAAAAAAAAGTAAAAATAAATTGACATTAATGGAAATTTTTTTCAGTTACATTTCTGCATTTTTATAGATAATTTGTTTGATATAAACTTTTCTTTAGGAATGTAGATATTAGTTGAATACACTACAAAAGATTGACGGTATCAGAATATTCAATTAAATTTAATTAAAAATAATTTTTTTTTTTGGTTTTTATAAAATCATTATGCTTATCAACATTAAAGATTATATTTTTAAATTAAATGCATAAGTTAAGCTTGCCAAGTGCATTACTAATTAATTTGTCAGTTTGATTGAAAATTCTATTTAACAAACAATCAAAAAATCTATCAAAATACCTATTTTATACAAAGTTTGCAATTCAGCATATTTAATTAATTTAAATATTTATAAATGTTTAAGGTATTGACTTATTATGATTATAATTATTTGAAGCAACTCATAAGAGGATTGAAAGTAAATAACAAAGTTCATTTGTGCAGAGACAATATATTTGCATTGTTAAATTGATATTAATTAAACCAGATAGATTTATGCACTTAAATTTAAAATTACTAATTAAATTATTTATTAAAATGAAAATATAAAATGAATTAATAAAAGAAAAAATAATTACTACAAATAAATATGTATATATTTTTCCATATAATTCTTTGAATCTACATTTAGTCATCCCTGACTAATTAGCTAACATTAGATGCTTACGATAAGATTTAAATGTTTTCTTTATTAGAAATAATGTTGCGTACCAATTTTTAACACACAATTTAATATATTTTTTTCGTAAATAATTTAATTAAATTACTATTTTATTGCTCGCAAAAAAAGGTTACAAATGACCTGGCCATACAACATCATAAACCGATACAGAAACTAAAGCATCAAATAGGTCATTTTAAAAATGATGAAACATTCAGTATAAATTACTTATGTAATTAAAATTTATATTTAAATAATTCAATTTATAATGATGAGTAATAGTGAATTTTATTCATTATACAAAATTACGTTTAATTAAATTATTAATTTTTGTGGCACTTTAATCGGCTTATAATTATTGAACATGTTTAGATTTAGTCAGTTCAGATTTGCCTTTGTGTTGACTAACTGCAGTAAATGCAATAGCGGCTTACCAACTCTTTTTAGTTATAATTATACTTCTAAATTTAATTTACATTATTTAATTATTTATTTTTCAACTTTAAATGTAAACATTGTGGTACAAAACAGAAAATATTGTTAATTAAACGATATAAATAAAAATCATCAAGTAATAAAAATGAAAATGTTTTATAATATTCAATCGTAATAAGTATTTTTAGTATTCAAGTAGCATTATAGATTACATTTATTCCTCTTTTTTAAAAAAAAAATTAACAAATATATATGTTTATATTAACTAAAAAATTGATGTTTATATTTACTTTGTGTTACAGGTCATTGAAAATATTCTTTTTTTTATATATTTTCATATTTATAACCATAAAATGTCACAAATGTTTATTTTGTCCAAAGTAAATTCTGATGTATTTATAATTGACATTATTATTTATTTATTGTAAATGTATTTTAATTTTATTTTACTAAAAAATTAAACGTAAATAATGATAGAAAATATATTTTTTATTTATTTTGTAGCTAAAATCACCCGCAGGACAGTCTATTTAGCTATTTTGCAATTATTTTTCTTTTTTATATTTTGTGCTTTTGCTGTTTTTTTTTTTATTTATTTATGGTAAAAATTTTGTTTAATGATATTACCAGTGACAGTCATCTCTCTACGTGATGTGATTTTAACTATATATATATATTTTTTTAAAAATGAAATTTGATATTAAATGAAATAATGTAAACTACCGTGTTTTATCGTTTTTTCTTTTTTATTATAATTAAATTAATTTGTGTCAACAAATCATCGTGCATAAAATTTATTTTGTTAACTTTATTAAATAAATTAGTTTATATGTCATGAAAATTTATAATTTTTATTATTATTAACAGATTTTTCGTTTTTATTATATTTTTTAAAAATATTTTACAAAGGTTTATTGACTCTATTTTATATTTTTCGCTAAAGAAAATTGTCAAACAAGAACTTTAACATCCTTTTCGTTTATCAGTTAGAAGTCCCAAATGTGTATTCAGCCAACGCCTACACTATACCAACTGATACGTATATAAGAGAAACAAAAAAATTACAATTTGACTTTATTTAAACCGTTTAACAAAGAATAATAAAATAATAAAAAAAAAAATCACGGCTTAACTTTTTAGATAAACTTTAGTGGCACCAAAGTAATTGAGTTTCTTTTTTTATTTGTTACGTTAAATTTGTGATCCTTTACCAGCGATAAATGTTGCTTTCTATATAAATATATGGTTTTATTTTTGTATTTTGTTAAAATTGAACAATCATTTATAATTCAGTACGGTTAAATTAACCATCGGATTTTTATTTTAAAAATGTTTTAAAATGAATTTTCACAGTTAAAGACTGTCGGTTGTAGATAGTAATATATAAATATATATATTTTGAATTAATATTTGAATGTCTCAAAGGTCGGAACTAGCCGGAACTAGATAATGACTCCAGGGATACCTCGTAATGTTTTATAATCAGATGTCTGTTTTGTTGTTACATTTCTTCGTTTATTCATTTCCTTTATTTCTCTTTATTATCATTTTTTTGTTTGTAGAATTATACAAAGCATTTAGTCATACTTTGAATACATTAAAACCTTTTTTTATTCATACATTTAGCAGAGTTTTCTTTTTTATTTTTTAAGCTTAAACGCTTTTTATTCCACGGTGAAAATATAAAATCACTAAAAATTGATAAAAAACTAAAAAATTGTATTATTTAATAAAAAATAAAATTTGTAATATTGTAAAAACATTAAAATGGATTTATATCATATAAAATCAATGCAGCTTAACTCGATCACACTGTGATTTTAAATCAATAAACGTCTCGTAAACATCATTCAAAAGACAGCTGAAAACACTTTAAAATTATATAACTTAATCACTAAACAATATATCATAATATAAAACTTTCATTTTATCATCGGTAAGCCAATGAAAAAGTTTCTGATTAAAGCTTTTTTTTAAAATTATTTCAACAAATTCTTACCTAATTATAAAGAAAAGAAATGAGGAAGAAAAAAAATTCAAAATGGAAAATTTTCCTTATGTAAAAAAATGATAAAAATAATGAAAATATGTTATGCTTCCTTTTTCGTTATTATTTTCTTTTTTTTTCTGTATTGTTGCTTAATTTTATCTTATCAAAGTTTTTTTTTTCTGTGCAAAATACGGTTGATGTGAGAAAATGGTTGTTTAATACGAAGCGATAGCAACGGCAAAGTAACTTTGTTGCGACAACAGCGATACTGAAAATCAAGAAGGGTCCACGATTTTGGGTTTAATAACAATTTTTTAATGTTTATATTATTATTTAAGACGTAAGGGTTTAACATTTAATTATATTTTATATAATATGCCATCTGTTTGACCAATGTTTGTTTGTTTATCATTTAAAAGCATAAAATAATAAGAAGAACATTTAATTTTCAGACAATTTTCATAATAATAATCAGAGAGACAATATTATTATAAAAAATATATATTTTTAATTTAAATAAAATATTTTTTTTATCTAAATAAATCTAATTAAAAATTTTAAATTGTTTATTCTTGATAATTTTGCTGATTTATTATTTGCTGATTAACTTTATGACAAACTTTTTAATTGTTTTCTAACGTTTTTATATATTTATTTTAATATATGTATATTTTTTTAATTTTATGAATCATGAATGAAAAGAAATTTTATTATAATTTGTTTGCGAAATAAAAAAACCAAAACGTAAAAAATACCATGGATAATTAATGAAAAAAAAAAAATATGAACAAACAATTTACTTATATTGATTGTTGTTTCAAAAGTTGTTTGCTATTTTCTATCTGCAATATTCTTTTATGTTTATTATTCTTTGTTGCAAAAAAAAAAAGCAAAAAACGTGAAGTTTTTTCTATCGAAATGAGTTGCTTGTTGCAGCTACTTGTTTTTCATAACTACTTATTTTCCTTTATAAACTGTTTGAAACGTTTTATTTTATTACTTGTTTAATGATTGTCTGGTTAGTTAATTAGTCTATCATATTTTTAAATAATAAAGAAAATATTCTCTATATTAAAGAGTGATTTTAATTAAAATTAACTAAAAAACCAATAAATATACGTATATAACAATTTTCTTGAATTAAACAACTATTTTAATTTAATTTGCATAAAACTTTGGCATAAATTTTTATACAGATAATAATTATAATCATTTTTAATTATTTTGATTGAACTTTAATATTTAAGCATCATTAGATGCAAAATAAATATTGAAATTGAATAAAACAATTAATAAAATTAATAATAAAAATATGTTTTCTGTCATCAATTTCATTGTTAGTAAAATTGATCCATTTTCAATTGAAAAAATTTCAAATTAAAAATTTTTTTTTTTTTTTCTTAAAGATTTCTAAATTATTTTCTCTATCGTTAAATTATACATTTTTTTTTGCTTTACTTTTCTTTCATTAAAAAGGTAAACGCTTTGCTACCGAATATAATAGATTTTATTTACATGGAATTATAATTTTATTTATTTTCATATCAAAAAGATATTTTTATCTAGCAAAAAATATAAAAATTTCCTTAAATTTCGTTTGCTTAGTAATTTATATTTTTAAATTTTTTATTTATTTATTAAACTTAAATGTAAGCAAAATGGTATTTTTTTTTAAATTTTTTTTATCTATGTTTATTTGCTGCGCATGAGAAGCATTCAAATTCCTTTCATCATAGCATTATAACGAAATTCAAAAAGAGCTTAATGAAAACAAAACAAGTTTGTCATTTGTATAATAGACAAACATTATATATTTATATTATATTTTTTCATTTCTTTTTACTTTTGCAAATCATATATGATTAAATTCTGCAAAAATGTAAAATATTATTATATTTATCATTGTTGTGCTACCGCAGTTATTATTATTTTCTCTCTTTTATATCAGTGTATGCTTTTATATGCTTAAAGTCATGACATGTTTGTATTTAAAACAAAAATTGTCTTTTTTTAAAAATTATTAACAAAGTATAATAGGTAAAACGTTTTCAAGTTGCGTGGTTAGCTTATCGTTTAAAGAAACATAAAAGAAAATAATGGAGTAAATTTAATAAGAAAATAAAATTCAGAGAAAAATATTTATTGTCTGACGTTAAATGAATTTTGCTATTTTGCCAAGCGAAAATAAGTATTAAAAAAACACGCAGACATATTCATAAAGTTAAATCTGAACAAATAAATAATTTTCAATTAGTCTGTCAGTTTTACTCTCATTTATTTAGGCAATTTTAGCTTTTTTTTTACTTATTTTATTTAACTTCTCATTAAAAAATACAATTATTTGCCTTTATTTCTTTCATTATTTTAAAAAAAAATCTTAATACTGTTTTAATGAAATATTATACTTTATTAAGTTTTGCTTTTAAAATATTTATCATTATAAAAATATTACTCTATTTTAAGAAAGCCTAAATATTTGTATATCTTTATTATTTACATAATATTTACACTCAGAAAATAATGAATAAATTAATCACTAATACAAACGGTCGATTCCATGAATTTATTCAAAAACGAATATAAACTTCAATTAAATTTACAATTTAGACAACAAGTTGTTGATGTCGTTACCGATTTACAAGAAGTCACTTTTATTTTAAACTAATAAACAAGAAATTCACCCTGGAAGTAAATAATAATAGAAAACAGGTCATTTAGGTGAATAAAAATGTAAAAAAATAGTTCAAAATGATATTTTGTCGTTTATTCAATAAAAATATGAATTCTAATTCAATTCAAACATTATCCTTTGCTTGGTGACACTGTAAACATAACAAAATAATAAATATCCATATGTGTAATCATCCGCAGTTTTATAGTGTCGTCATATTTCACCTATTCAATTCCGATGTATAGATTTACTAGAGCAAAAAACGAAATAATAATAATAACTTGTCTCACATAAAAATCTATTTCGGTAGTTTTTATTTAATTTTTATATCTTCATTTTTCGTATATCTCTAACCATCATAGTTATTTATTCTTAAAATAATTATTACTCAATTACAATAGAAAATATGTTTTTAATGTATTGCTTCTAAGATAAATATTCAAAAAAATAAATAAACAAAATATGCCGGAAGGTAGAAAAAGGAATAATTCAATTAAATTTGCACAGAGGCAAATTTGTGTATAGTAAATATATGTATAAAATAGCAACACAGCACTGAAATCAAATGCCTATTCCACGCTTTATTTATAAATAAAGGTAATTTTATTTCTGTCAAAAATAATTATTGTTGACGTAAATAATACAGACGATTCTAAGAATTTTTGTTCTTCTTTTCTTTTCTTTTCTTTTTTGCAAGTCGTTGGCGTCGCATTCCTGGTAACTTACATTTTAAATGAGGTAAAAAGTTCTACAAAAGGTTACAATATAAATAAATATAGGTGAGTTCCATTCAAGTAATGTAACCTTGGACGACGGTATAAAGTACTTAAGCCATATACTTTTCTAAAGCTGTGAACAAGAGCTTTTCACACTAATTGCAGTCAATATATGTGCTATGCGATGTGAATAAATTTAATTTTATCATGAAGAAAAGTTACATTTTTTTTTCATACATATATTTATTTTTTACTCAAAACTCTATAATCACTTAAGTAGGAGTTTTTTTTACATCTCTTAAAAACCTTTTTTTATGCAAAAGTTTCTTTGAAAAAAAAAACAAATCAAAACTCATATAAATTTGATGGTAGGAAAAGTGTAAAAATCAATAAACCGCAACAAGGTAAAACACCGAATCGCCGTTAAGTATGTTAGAATT
The DNA here is from genome assembly GCA_963942525.1 of Ptychoptera contaminata. Classification (NCBI taxonomy): domain Eukaryota; kingdom Metazoa; phylum Arthropoda; class Insecta; order Diptera; family Ptychopteridae; genus Ptychoptera; species Ptychoptera contaminata. The sequence continues at coordinate 32,061,922 of OZ012637.1, read as the reverse complement.
TTATTTTTTTTTTATTTACGATCTAAGTATATTTGTATCCTATATGTTTTCCCTGATCATTAAATGGGCAAAAACAAAATAAAAAAATAAAATTGAATATTCTTCCTATTCTATTCTATCAAATTTTTATAGCTTTTTTGATACTAAAAATAAAGCTCTCGGCACTGCTATTTGCTACAAAAATAAAAGGAACAAATAATGACAACAAAATCATATTTAAATTAAACGTGATGATTTTCGTGTTGCTGTTGCTGTAATATATAAAAAGCTTAAAATAACAATAAACAAATATTTTTATTTATATATATACCTTTTCTCCTTTGTTATTATTATTATTAATAATTTTTTTTTGCGATTACTTTTGGGTGAATATAGATAAAATATAAAATTTTCTTTTGTGCTGTCTGTTTTTCTTTTCTTTTCCATTCTAATTTTCAGTGAGAAAAATAATGTTGTAATTTTATCTTAAATATTTTGTTAAATGAACTGAATGAAATAAATATTCATATAATGCTATTGTAAAAATATAATTTTATTGACATATTTAGGACATGGTCATAATGATGATGATGATGCTGTTGTACGTACTAATGGGAAACATAAACCAATTTTTGAAAAAAAAAAAAATCATTAAATTATGAATAAAACACTCAAAAGGAAAGAAAAAGAAATTAAATCTTTTATGCAATCATCAACCATCAGAAATCATGTTGTGAAAAGTATGCTGTCTTTAACGTTCAATAAACTAGAATCTACCAATGTAATAACTGACGACGGTCGGTATTTAATTCATTCAAATTTAAATTTAATAAAATGCCTATAAAAATTGTATTCTTATTATCAAATATACATGTTATTATGTAAAATATTAGGTAATGTACTATATTGCGTTGTGAATATCATTTAAAAATGTATTCTTTTTTTGCAAATAATTAATTAATTATTTTATATTATTTTTGCTTTGTATATAGGGAAAGATGATCAGTACAGTTAAAATTCAAATAAACCAAAAAGGTTCTTTTGATAATTGAAAATTTTAATGCTCGGAGTCAATTGTAATGAAGAGACTATTGTGAAAACTTTACCATAAAATATTTGTTTTAATTAAATAATTAAAGATCACTCGTGGTTTTTGCTAGCTATTATATATATTTGCATGATAATTGTATGTTTGTATTGTTTATTGTTTTATTTAAAGTGAAAATATTTATTCATTAAATTATTTTATTATGCAAAATATTGTTGTTATTGTGACGATAAAAAACACAAAACCCATTTATCTAGTGATAAATTTTGTCTGTTCAATTAAAATTTGGTTGACTGAATGCATTCGTTAAAGCATAAACATATATGTTTTTTAATGAAAATGAAATTAAATTTTAATAGAAGCAAAGAAAAAATTAATTTATGATTAAGAAAAAAACTAATTTCTACCGGAAAATATATATTTTATATAAAAATAATAATAAATGAATAACATCCTGTTAATAAAAACCTTAATCACTTTTAACATTATTAAATAATTATGTTCATCGATAACATGCTGACTAGCATTGATTATTAGTTTATTAATTTTTGACGAAAATTACGGATATTTGAGAACATTTCATTATTTTTTTGTTTTTTGTGAAAATTTTCATTTATTAATAATTAGAAAAGTTGAATACACAATGTTGTTATGTTTATTAATTAATATTTTTGAAAACATATTTTTAAAACACTGAAAAGTAAATTTTATAAACCCAAATAATATGTTTTTTTGTTAATTATTACCCAAAAGTATCATGTTGTTAATGTCAATCGGATGACATTTATTATACAAACTTTAACTACTCTACAACTTATGTGTATTGTAGCAAATGCAATACTGTATTAAAGCTTAAATTTTTATTTTTCTTGTTAACTTGTATAAATAGTTTCGTTTTAAAGAAAAAATGAATAAATAAAAAAAAAGTACAAAACTTTTCAAAGCAATCACTTACTCAACTACGTGGCTTCATATACATAACCGTTTAGTGGTTTATTTTGATTTTCAAATAAGAAAAATAAAATAAAATGAAAGCTCACCATATACATATATAAAAAAACATTTAAATATAGCATCATTTGCTTAAAGCTTTATTGTCTTTATTTCAGAATTTCCGTCTTATTTAAATATTTTTTTATTACTTTTCAGTTGTGCAGAATTTTTAATATTAACAGAAAACACAAATTCAGTTGTTTATAAACATTAAGCACAAGTGAGGGTGGTTAAAAAAAAGAAAATCTAAGTGAGTAAATGCATAAATACAACAAACAACATAGTGCACTTCAAAAAATAAATGTAAATTATTGTAAATTTGTTTGTTGCACACAAATGAGATGGGAACAAGAAGAGAAAATAAAAATAAATGTAGAACGGAATAAATATAAATAAACATATAAATGAAGACTATAGAAAATACATAAAATGTTAAACGAGAAATAGGAAAAAAATTTAATTCTTAAGTAAAATTTTTTTATAAATAAAATCGTAATAAATAAAATAAGAAACCGAAAAGAGGAAACAAATAGTAAATTTTTCTCTATTTATATATAATGCAACAAACTAATCTACTCTAAAATATATGCACATTTATATACATATATAATATACATTGTATTTATGTATATGTTTATGTTTTCGTACATCAATTTACTTTTAATGTATGAAAAATATGTTGCAAATGGATTCCTTATTACATTGAGACTATGTATAACTTCAATAATACTTTGTTTGTAACGCAAAAATAGAAGAGAAACAAAAAAAATAAAATTGTCTACACTAATTTTTCTACATTACATTGCTAACAGAAAAAATTAATAAAAAAAAAACAACAATCAAACTTTTATCTTTCTAAAGTGAATACATTAATTTCCGTAACTATATTTTGTATTTTTTTTTATCTAAATAGTTAAAAAACGAAAACACTATACATTTGTTATTATAACGATTATTATTATTTTTTATTAAATCTTTAAAAGATAATCTGAACAAACGATGAATAAAGTAAATTTCATAATCTTTATTATTTTGATGGGTATATAAAATGAAAGAAATTCTTTTATCTAGTAATTTGAGGCGTTTTATTGAGAATTTTAAATGTGATTTTCTTATTTTTTTTTTTACGTAACTAAAGTAAGAAAATTTTATTAAACGATCATTAAGCTTTGTGTATAAACTAGTTTTTCAAATGTTAACCAATAACTGATCGTTTAAATTTAATTTTCTTTTGGTTTTTCGTTAAGCTATTTGGCTTAAATGTATTTTCTTTTTTGATACAAAATTTAAAAAAAAAAAATTGTATTTACACGACTTTGTTATACATTTTTATTGTTTTCTTTTTAAATAAATGCTACTTTTTAAACGGAAAAGTTTTGCGTCTAGAATATTCAACAATAGTAAATCACGGAAAATAATATACGAAAATTTCTCTTTATTTAATTAATTATTATAAAATTTAATCGAATATTCGTTTTGTCAAAGATTAATTACAATTTTCACAGTTTATAAATCAGAGAAAAAAGTTTGGCCAATAAATTTCATGCGATATACAATATATATTTTCGTATTTTCGATTTGCAAATAAACAAAACTAACACAATGTTTTGAAAGTGAAAAAAAGAAATATAAGAAAAGAAAGAAAACTTTATTTTTTTTTTTATTTTTATAAAAGAAAGCTACGAAGAAAACATTAACACTTGATTATCCATGAATAAAAAGCTATCAATCTGAAGTGTTAAAATCTTTTAACTGTTATGAGAATCACCAGAAATTTTTATGTTACCAATTTTTTTTATTAATATTAACTAAAAATCATCTTTCGTATAAGTAACTTATGTAAAATGCTATTATTATTAAATTCCTTAGCAGCAAATTGATAACATAAAAATAATAATATTTAACGATAACACTTTTTTCTATCGTCATTTTTTTTTTCTGCTTTATTTATAATGCTAAGCATAGTAAACTACTTAAAATAATGACGGTATTAATTGAATTCGATCGATCATCACATCCAGTGTTATAAGCACAATATCAATAAGTCTTCTTTATCATGTCATTATATTTTGATGATTTTATTACAAAAACACTTTCGTTTATAGAGAGTTCAGCAACAGCACCAAACAAAAAAAATAATGTTTAAAAATAAGAATGGCAAAAGAAAATGAAAGAAAAAGCAACGGAAGGAAAGTTTAGGAAGTGTATAAAGAAAATAAAAAAACGTAAAAATAAAATGTAATAAAGAATATAAAAGGCGGTACTTTGGGTACTTTATACTTACTTATATTAAGATGGATATGTATCAAGTCTACGGTTTACCATTTCAGTTGTTAAACATAATTTCACCATCACATTATTTGAGTCAGTTTTTCTTTTGGTTGTGTGTGAAAAATTGTTATTGTAAAAAGAAAATAAATAAAAATGCAAATAATTTTTTTTTTGCTGTTGATTTTTATTGATACCAGCCGTATGCCCACCGCATACAGACAAACAAAGCACATAAATTGGCGAAAGCTTTTCTTTTTATTTTATACTTGCAAAGGCTGCTACTGCCTCTACGTCTGCTTCTTCTATTTTCTTGCAGCAATTTTTTATAAATTTTGATCACGTTTTATGAAATTTGTTTGTTAGTTTTTTCTTCTCGTTTTTTTTCATTACTGTAGAAGTGTGGAAAATAATAATAATAATAAAAAAAAAAGAATTCATTATTACGCCTCATGATTTGTATCATTTCGTATTGGAAAGTAGATGAAACTTGACAATGTGAAAATTCGTTAGCGATTTAATTTTTATTGACAACAAACATATAACATACAAAGAAAACATCACCATCGGGTTTATGTATACCATTCTTGTTATTTAAATTTAATTTTTGCAAGTAAATAAAATTTAAAAAAAAAACTCTTTAAAGTTTTAATTAATTTAATTTTAATTACTTAACACTTTTCTCTTATTAAGCTTTGTTTTGTCAAAATAAAAAACATAAAATTAAATTATTTTTCTGTTAAAATTTGACTTTGGAAAAAAAAAACTAGCTTAGACAAGTTTTTTTTTTCACTTTTGTTTAAACAACTAACTATTCATTTATTAGTTTTTATTTTCATTTCACTTATAAAACAAATACAGAAAGAATTTAATTAAAATTCTTAAATGTTAAGTCAATCGTAATAAATTAAATAAGAACAAAAAAAAAACAAAGTAGAAGCAGACGAAGAAGTTATTTTGGATTCACAATTGTAATGCAATTTAATTTGTTGATTTTTATATTTTTCGCAGAGTTTATTTTTTTTTGTTAATTCATTTTTACTTTTTTTGCAGTAAGTAACATTTTTTTGGTCTGTGCTCTCATTTAAAATCGTTTCTTTTTTATTTGTTTTTGAATAAAAGATATCATTACGAGACGATGTTATTTAAATTCCAATTTGTAGAGTATGTTGTACTTTGTTTTCTTTGGCCATTTTTTATTTTTCTTTTGCCAAATTTTATGTCGTTTTTGCTTTGCGATTTAAATTGAGGTAATTAGAGTTTAATTTAATTTTAATTATAGTTAGTGTTTTTTTTCTTTTTTCAATTCTGGAATATGTTTTTGCATGTTAATAAAATTATAATAGTAAAATTCCTCTGAATCCTATAGTACAAGAAAATCTTAAAAAAAAACTTATTTGAAGAATTCTGTATAAATAAAATAGAAAACATTTTTTCTTGTAAGAAATAATACCTAAAAATTAGCATGAAGCAAAAAGAAATTAATATTTTATTGCAACGCAGATTAATAGATCCAAAAAATCAAATTAAACTATATGTTATACAAACAATTTTACAAGATTATTTATAAGTTCATACACAAAATTATTAAAAGAAATATTCTCTGATACGAAATACTTCTTAGAAACTTTAAATTTTAATAATAATCTCATGTAACAGAATTGTTAATTTTCAGAATATATTTAGATTTTCAAAAAAAAAAAAAGAAAAGAAAAACAAGTAAACCCAAAAATATTCGTAGAATCTTCCAAAATTTATTACATTTATAAATAAATTAATATAAAGAAAATTTTGCAAAAGCTCAGTGGTTTAACACAAATTACTTAAACCAATGCCCTTATATAAGCAGTCTGACAGCAATCCTGTCATTATTTAATTTTCCCTTATTGTAGAACTTACTCTATGAACTATAAGAAAAACAGGTATTTTCTTAAACAACAAAGTTAAAAGTAAAACAGTGAAGAAAATTTGTTAAAACAAAAAATTATATAATTAAAAGAAATGCTTTGCCTAATTTTATTTTTAATTATATTTATTTGTTTAAGAAAATTTCATTTTTTATTTCGGTACAATGTTTGCCATTGGTTGTTACTTGAAAATTTAATTAAAAACACAAAAAAAAGAGAAATTATATTAAAATTGGATTCAATGTTAATAAAAAAGAAAATCACACACAAAAACAAAAATTAAATAAAAATTTCTATAACTGTAAAAGATAAGGTAAAAATAAAACAAACATCTCAACCTTGTCGTTTAATGTGAAAAAAAAGCAATTTTTATTTAGTCAATAAAAATCAATGATAATAAATTTAATAAAAAAAAATTTTAATCAAATAATTTTTCAATCAATGAAATTATTTACTTATTTTGCGTTGGTAGAATATAACAATTATTGTTTTTAATATAATATTTTACTGTGCTTGGCGATCTTTTCTTTTCTTTTCTTTTGAAATTACCAAAAGCTTACCTTTTTTATTCAAACATTTTTTTTAATTCTTTTTTTGTGATCAGGTTAAGTCATTTATGTTTTTATTTTCTTCTTCATCATAGTCAATGTTTCGGTTGATGCTATTCGATGATGCAAAAACTCAGTTATATATACAAAGGCATACAGCAGGTTTTTTCACCTGTTTTCTTTCTTTTAAGATTTGTTTTTAACTTTTTTATGCTTTTGTATTTTATTTTTGTTTTGTTATTAAATCGTCGATGTCATGGGTGTTTCATTTTGTTTTAAAGAACACGAAAGAAAAGTTTTTTATATGTTTTTTTTTGTATGTACGTTGCGTTATCAACAGATGTTTATGCTTCTTTTTGCTCCGTTTATTATTATTTTTTTTTTTACATTTTAAAATTAAAACAACATACGTTAACGTTATCCTTGAAGATGTAAGCTGCTTTCATTATTTATGTTTAATTTTTTATATTTTGCTTTTTCTTGTTAAAATATTTGTAAGTTAAAAAAAAATATATATAATAATAATAAAATTAATCAAATTTAATAAAAAAAATAAAAAACCTGTACTAAATTTTTATTGCTGATGAAAAATTTTGTTGACTTCTACCATTTATGACTGTATTTAATGCTTTTCTGATGGATTTTACTGAGCTTATCAATCGTAAATCTGTAGTTGTTATTGAAAATTACATTTATTTATTATTTTTTTATATCGTAAAGTCAAGAAATTTTTTCGTATATTGAGGTTGGATGGAACATATTTCTTTTTTATTGTTATTGAAATTAATTGAAATACATGAATTACACACACCTTGTGTTTATGATAAAGAATTCGATTATTATTTAAAAGTTTACCAATTTATCTATTTTAAAGCGTGCGCTGACTTTTCTCTATGAACACATTTTCTTCTTGTAAGTAGAAAGAAAATGAGTAATGAATAAACACTAACTAAGTTTAATTAAGCGGAAAAATTGCAAAAATTAAAAGTTGTTTATTTCATTTTTAAATTATACGTAGATTGCGGAATATTTTATTTAAAAATGGTCAAAAGGATCACAAATTTTTGTTGTGAAATTTTTTAAAAGTAAATAAAGAAAAAGTAAAACATAAACAGATGAATAGGGTGTGCATTTTAATCGGTTTATTTATTTATTTTTTGAGAATAGCGAGGTTAAGAAACAAACATGTTTATAGCAGTAAAAGGTTTGATTTTTTTTGACATATCTAAATCGCAATCAAAACCTTTTTTTTTTTGTAAAAGCAAATTTAAACAAATTTAGAAAAAAAGGATTTAAAGTTTATTGTAAGTTAGTGAAGTCTACAAACACTTAGTATTGGAATCAATATTAGTAGCGGTTAGATATATTAGTAATTGTTTGATTTTAGTCAAATATAGCATACACTTATGAACTGTTAAAAAAACTTGAAGTTACATTAATATCAAGTAACAATTGTGCCTCACATACTAACATTTATTTTTTATAAAATTATTAAATATATTTTCAATGAACAGACAATGGAATATAAAAACATAAAAATAGAAATTTAATTTAAATGAAAAATTTACCTTTCTAACAGAAAATTTAATAAACTTTTATTTTATTAATATGAACTTTAGTGAAAAAATTTTTTTTTTCATTTATAATATTGTTTAAAAAAATATTCAGTAAAAATCATAATACTTGGGTATTATTAAATAATATGTTTTATAAAAGACTTTTATGAAATATTTATTACATAATGTTTATTATATAAAATTTATAGTAAGTATTGTTTGATGTTTGCTCCTGTGTCATGCATTTGCATATTTTACTCGATGACGATACTAATATTGAACTATGTTCTACCTGCTGTTTTTTTTTTTGTTTGTGAGTAGAAACCTTATCGAAAAGCACTGAAAAAAGAAATTATTTAATTAAAAGTCATGTCAGCACGAATACAGTATGTAAAATTATTATACATGCATTATAATGTATTACTGATATTTCTGTAAAATTTATTAGTTTTATTCTTTAAATTATAAAAATATGTATTAAGACAATTTTTGTTGATTAACATTTAACATTTACATAGAATTCTATTGAAAATTCTTTAAATTTTCTAAATAACTGGAGATTTTATCTTTTAAAATTGTAAAAGGAATAAAAACATGTTTTTGGATTGATAAACATAATACCATAAAATGTTTATTACCTTTGAAAATAACTAACTAAAGAATAAGAATTTACAGGACCACTTGTTTAATCCTATGAAAAATAAATATATACATATGCTTATTTATAATGGTATTTATTAGGACGCCCACTGTAAAAACATAAATTTTGTAATGAAACCTTAATTAAATTAAATTAAAAGTAGAAATGAATTTAATTTTTAAAATAATTCAAGAAGAAAATTCATAAGAAGTGAATATTTTCTCTATTCAAAAATTTGTTTTCTTTTTTATCCTGTTATTGTTTCTTCATTGAAAATTATTTGAAAAAAAAAAATAGTTTAAGAAAAACATGTGTTTTTCTACATATATTAAGCTTTTCATATATTTTTAGTTTTTATTTTTAAGTCATGTTGTTGCTTTAGAGAGTTAAAAGGTTAGCATTTTTGATTAGTTACAAAAATATGGTAAAACCATAACGTTAATCAGTTAAACACTTACAATACAAATAAACAAGTTAAATGATTGATGTAATATGAGCTTTAATGTTGTTTCTTAACTGCTGGCAAATGTTTTTTTAACTTTTTGAATCTTTCTTTTTTTTTGGATAAACAATAACAGAAAACTTAAAAACATTCAACATGATTTGAAGGTTAGGTTATTTTTCTTCATTTATTATATAAATATTAAATGTTTTTTTTTATATTATGTAAACAGAATTCATATATATATTAACAAGAATACTTTTATTTATTAAATTTATTATTTACATTAAATTTTTGATTTTAATGTTTAAATATTGTTTTTATTATTAAAATGAAAAATAATTATAATTGAAATATGTTTCTGATTTGATTTGTTTTGGTTTTTCGGATATAATGTGTTATTATTATTATTATAATTATTTTCGTAAGAATATGTTATATTTTGATGAATATTTGATGAATTTACATTTATTAAAGTTATCTAATGGATTTCAGTTAGCTACAATCACATGATTCGTCTCATTCTACAAGAATTTTGTGGTTTTGCTTAACAAACATAGTACTTAATGTTTCTAAATAATATTTTAAATATTTGTTCTTTTAGCTTATAATACAATTATTTAAAACATTTTATTAAATACTGTCATCGTATCATGAAAATGGCTTGACAAACTATTTTATTTGAAGAAGAAAAAAACTGTACAAAATAAATAAACGGAAGCGACAATCTTTTCTAATTCAATAAACATGTTGCGGAAAAGTTTGACAAAATAAATTCTCTATTGAATAACAATAATTTTTTGGATTTTATATTTGTCGATCAACATCCTATTTACAAGGAAACTTAATATTATTATTATTATTTTTGTTTTATTATGAATAATAAGAGAAACCAAGTAAACAAATGAGAAAAAAAATGATGAGAAATAATAAAACTTTTCACATATTAAAATGATAAACAAATTACGTCAATAAAAGAAATTAAGTTTTGTTTATTTGAACTTTGTGTGTTAAACTTAATACTTTAATGAAATCGATTTTAGATATTATAAGCTTTTAGTAAATTTGTACTTTTAACAAAAATTATTATTCGATAAAAGCAATTATACAATAATAATTGTGGTTAAGAAAGCCTCAATTGGTTTGGTTAAAATCATCAATAAATAAATTAACAAATTCTCAAATTATTATCAAAATTTATAATAAAATATTCAAAGTTTTCATTAATTTTAAATCTTAATATTCATAAATTAATGAAATCCTTAAATAAAAAAAATTTCTAAAATTAAATTACGATAAAATTGAGTCTGTCAATGGAATATATTTATAGTTACTAACCACTCGCCTGTCGATATATGTAGATTTATTATGATGTTTATTACCTTTTAACGTTAGCATAAAAAGCACTTAGTTTGGTTAGTTTTTTCTGTTATTTTCTTTTACCAAAAATCGTATAATTTATTTTTCTTTTCTTTTTGTTAAACCCAACGGCTTTGTAGATGTTTTCCCCACCAATTTTAAGCCATAGTAGAAATAACATATTATATCAGAAATAACTAGGCTTATTTGTGGGCGTTTAGCAATATACATATCTCTATATAGTAACCTCAATAGTAGTAAGCATAGCAAATGTTGTATTTCCTATAATCAAATATATACTAGAGAACCAATAATCATTAAATTATGAAAAAGAAAATAATAATAATAATAATAAGAAAATGTCTTATTTACTGACATAAATTTAATCGAATTTTGTAGTCTCCAGTGATTTTCTTGTTAATTTCGTTCTTATATTTCTTAAACTTTTTTCATTTATATTCAATGCTTTTTTTTGTTTTCTTGTGCTTTCAAAAAATAATTTTCCTCCCACATGATTTGCGGACAACAATTATAATAATAATAAACTTTTCTATGATCTTATGAAATCGACGCGGGTAAAAATATTTATTTACAAATTTTTTCGTTGTCATTCGCATTTATGAAAAGAAAAAATGATATGGGCAGCAAAGCAGAAGATTAGGTAAATAAAAGGTATCCGTAATATATTATTCTGAAGATTTATATATATAAATATACCAATAATTTCGATTAACAAAAATGAATAGATGAGATGAGATGAGAAGCTCATTGACTTTGTTTATTTATATTGTCTTTATTCTTTTGTATATCATATAGTATCTTCAGAAAAATGCTAACCTTCTGTATAAGAAACCGGTGTTTGATAACCGCATTTAGCCGTAGTACCAGATGGCGACAAATTGATTTCACTAAGGTAAAGTCAATGTAAAAATGTTATTTTTTTCTGTTTTTGTTTCTTCTGTAAATATTTCTATGAACTAAAAAAAAAAAACGAAAAAGTGAAATATATATAGAATAAAAAAAGTGTTTGCTAAGGGAGATGGTTATTTTATCGATGTTGAAAACTCCGTCTGTATAGAGGAAGTGAACCGAAATATGGATAAGTTAATCGATTATATACAGATTGACTAGTATAAAATTTATTAGAGCAAATGGGTATTATGTTTGTCTGTTTTTATCGGTTTTATTAAATTTTATTTCGTAAAATCTCCCTCGTTATTATTATTATTATTATTTTTTTTTAGATAATTTTCGTTGTTGTTCCTTTTCATTCATTTTTTTCCAATTTTTTTTGTCACGTAAATTTGCTTCTTTTTCTGTTTGTCCTCTATCATTTGCAACAATAGCCGAACAAAATATTATTAAAAATGAGAAAATAGGAAAAAAATTTATCGACAAAATATTTTCTTTTTTAACTCTTTGTTACGATTAAGTTATGTTTGTAAGAGGATTAAATTCAATTAAATAAAATTAGTGTTAATACCGCAAAGCAGACTGACAGATGACGGAGAAAGGATTATTATTTATTTTTTTTTTCTATTTGGGAAATTTATTTCTTTAAGTAGATTTCAAATGAATGTTATTAAATTAATTATTTATAATAATTTTTTTCATACGAAAACAGGAAACAGATAATTGTTATGTTTCTATGTTAATAAATGTTAACTTTTATAAATTAATTAAACCTTTTTTTATCAAAAATAAGGAAAATAAATCATTAAACATAAAAAGTTCACGATTACCAGTAGCGCCAGGAAGCAAATAAAAACTATCGAATATAGTCTTTTTATGAATTTTATTTATTAATTTTTATTCTATTTATTTTTTTTTTAATTTTTTTAATTCGATAAATATCGATGTAAATAAAAAAGAAATTAAATAAATAAATAAATAAATGCTTCAGGAAACGTGTCGGGACAACGCGTAGCCAACTTTACTAATTTTTTCTTTATACAATTTTTTTCCATCTTTATTAACAAAACAATATTGTCATAATTTATTTATTATTTATTGCCGCCTTTAATTTGTTTTTATTTTTTCTTTTTTACTAGCACCACAATCACGATAAAATTACATGAATAAAGGAAGAAAAAAAATCATACATTTCTATTGTTTGCTTAAAATGATAAGCTTCCTATAAAAACTCTCCGTACAACAATAATCAATTTAATGTTTCGTTTTAATTTATTTTTATTATGTCTCTTTAACAAATCATAATAATAATAACAATAATAATAATAATAGCAATAATAATAAAAGAAGAAGCCGAAGAAGACTGAGAAGAAAATAATTTTTTAAAAGAACAAATCATATCAATAGCATTAATGATAGCAAAATTATTATTATTATTATTTATTGATTTTATTATTATTTATTTAATAAAAATAAAGCCATCAAGGTGGTTTTTCCCTCTGAAATAAATTTTATTTTAATAAATAAATATTAATAATAAAAATATTCAATAATACACGAATTTTATAAACATATCTTTCGATTAAATTTAGTATGTATGTTTTTTTTTATTAAAAAAAATTAAATTGATTGAATTCAATGAATTGTGATTGAGAAGTAAATCTTACTTATATTTTTATTTATTTTTTTTGGTTTATTATTTTGGTCAAAGCCTTAGCGGTTATGTTATATAAGTAAATTGTATTTTTGCCCCCTTTTTATACCGACTATTCATCAATTTGATCCATCAATACTTACTTATTTCATTCATGCAAAACCAGATTATTTTCAATTTTCTGTTGTTGCTGTTGTTGTCGTTTTTGAGTTTTTTTTTAAATTTCTCATCATTTTCTTTTATTCATATTATTATTATTCGTATGAAATGAGCTTATATGATATCTTGTTACATAATACATATTTCAAATGAATTCTTTAGTTAGAAATGATTGAAAAGAAAAATAAACTACACAGAATATCGCAATTCATCTAATTTTAAATTTTTTTTGTTATCGTTTTTTTATTAAATGAAATAAAATTTCCAGAAATAAAATGAAATTTTCTTTTCTCAACATAAAACAGCAAATAGAAGAGGTAAAAGAAAAAAATAATATGTACATATGTATATATAAAAACTTATGGAGAAAAAAATCAACATTTCACTTTATGTTTAGCTCATGTTAACTAAAAGTGTGAGTCTCTTTAGCTGTTTATTATATTAGAAAGCATAAAATGATAATGAAATATGGTTTCCGCAATAATAGTACGTAACAGAACATTTATTATTGTGTTTAATATTATCATCGTGCAAATACGGATTCCAATTTACATTTATATTTATAAATATATGTGTACAGTGAATATTTACTTAGATTAAATTTTTTAAAAACATTATTTTCCTATCCTTTATTTATGCTTTTCTGTGTGTGCGTATGTATATCTGTTTTTATTTAAATTGTCAACAATATTTTAGAGGATCTTTTAATGCGTACATTAAATTTAATTGAATTTTTCCATTTATTTAATATAATTAATACTAAAGAAATAATTACAAACAGCTTATTTAAATAACAATAATTATAATAATAAAGATTTGCTTTGTTATTAGAAGAAATTCTTGTTCCTTTATGACAAAAAATTATTTTTTTTAATTGTCAAATACAAAATTATTTTACAGTTCTTTAAAAATTAAAATGAATTTGCTTATGCATTTTCTGATATAAAATACCTTTGCGAATTGCTTTAAATTAAATGTCAATATATGTAATAAAATTTTACATATTTATAGACATTTATTTTGCACGATACACAATTATGTAGGTGTTATTTTATCTGTTAAACAGGTATTCATAATATGTCAGTGCGGAAGGAACAATTTGGTGATTAACATTACCTTTGTTTTAACTCTATGCGTTTTTGTGATTTTTCACTAAGCCAAAGTCTATTTAGAAAGTAGCAACTTCTTGCCGAATTTATCCGAATATTGTTTATCAGATCTAGTCGCAAGAAATGTAAATTTTATTAAAAGTAACAAACAAAAAATAATTAAATACTCACACTGCAAACAACGATAATAATTTTTTGATTAAGAAACAAAAATACAATCAACAGCAAACCAAAAAAAAAAAAAAAAAATGATTTATTAATGTCCAACTTGTTTACATAAATTTGCATTTACAATTATTTATTACCATCATCTTCATCTATTTTAGTATTTTCTATTATTTTTTTCATTAGAATTTTGTTACCTTTTATTTTATTTATTATTTTCTTTTCTTTTCAAATTTTATTTTCATTCTTCTTAAATATATATACTTTTCATTTTACAATAAAGACAAGAAAAATCTTTATTTTTTTTCTTTGTAGCGTAATGATTTCATACCATCTGTCATATTCTGTATTTATTTTAACATTTTAATATTATTTTTAGTATATTTTTTGTTCTTTAATAATTAATGAATTATATATTATAAAAATTTTTATTTTACTTTTTGTGTGTTGCCCAAAACATCATTTATTTAAATAAAAATTTTTGTTGCTGTTGCTCGTGTTTTTCATTATTATTATATTTTTTTTTTGTTAAATTTATTAACAGAATTCTTTAAAAGCAAATGTCAACCAATTTTATTTTCTTTAACAGATTTTGTCTTAATAATATCGATTTATTAAGCATATTTTATAAGAAATTTCTATGTATTTTGAATAAAGTGTAATTTTCTATAGCCAATCAGATTAATTTTATTCAAATAAATTAACAACATTTCACCAATCTGATTAGTTGTTTATTTAATTTTTTGATTTTTCAGTAAAAGATCTTTATTGCCATCGAAAATTTTAAGTAAATGTGAGAGTATAATACTTATTTATTTTTTTTTTTGTACTTTTATAAATTCAGCTTAAGCTGTCATTTCATTTTCATAAATTGTTTATATTCTCGTTTTTAGAGTTTTTCTTTTGTATCAAAAAAATCACACACAAACAATTTTCATTTTTCACAAAAAATATTCAACACTGTTGACAGAAACAGTAGGAGGTTTCTTGTATTGAATTTACTTTCGTCACTTCTTCACAGTTTTTGTTTGTTTAGATTATTTAAAATTTTGATATAAATAAGCGTTTTCTGTGTTATTTAATAACTTTATTTAGGATCTTTTTTATTGATTAAAAATTCATAAATTAATTCAATAATTTATTGATAAACGAATTTTAAACTTTAATAGTCTTATAAGAAACCTATTAAATTCAGAAATGTTTGTATGGCTTCTTAACTTAAATTCATTAAATATATTTCAATAAACTACAACCTGCAAAAACTTGACGAAATGGGTTAAACCACTTTAACTTGTCTGTACCATAGTTATAAGTTTATACAAAGTTTTCCCATTTTATTCCTAAATTAAACATATAAAGCGAAACCAAATATCAAAAATTAATTTTATTTCAATTTCAAGAACAAGAAATACTTCACACGTAATTAGTCCTGTAATTTCCTTTTAAAAAAAATAAATTGTCATGTAAAGCTTAAAGCTTTTATTTTAAAAAAGAAAAAAAATCAAAGATAATTTTTTTAATATAAATTCCTTAATTTCTGTTCTAAATTTGTCATTATCTAAAAGCATTAACGCATTATCATCCTTTATTAATGCTTCAACGAACTTATTAAAAAAAAAATCGAGAAAAACTTCACAAACAAGAAAAAAAGAAGATTTCTAATCAAAAATAAAAAAAAAAAACGAAAAAAAAAATTCTGAATAAATAAATGAAGATAGGGAAAATATCATTATTTCCTTAAAAAAAAAAATAAAATAAATAAAAGAGAATTTTTTCTTCCTCCTTTAAAAGAAAGTTATTTTAGCGATTATAAAAAAAAAGAAAGTAAATAGGATATTGAGAAGCAGCAGCAACAGCAGAATAAGAATAAAAAATAAATTAGAAAAAAAAAATCAAACGCACGATGCTGTCTTGAAAGATTAATGTTGGACCAATTTTAAAATATTAAACTACCCTTAAAAAAGGCAATAGCGGAATTTATTTAAAAGATTTTGTTAATTTTTTTTTTATTTTTATATTTTGGAAAACAAAAAGGAAAAAATTTTTGCGTAATTTTGATTGTAATTTGTTTTTTTCTCTGTCTTCTTCTCGATTAAATTAAGTAAATTTGATATCGTTAATAGCAAAGTATTTTCTCAAGTAATTTAAAGCTGTTTTAAAGTCTTTCTGCGTGTGCTTTTTTTAGTACAATGAAAAAAACACATAAATTGTATGCATTTATTAGTTTAAAAGTATTTTTAATGCAAAATCTGTAACGAATGCGACATGAGTGCTTATTTTGTGCTGTTTTTTTCGACATTGTTGTTTTTTATCATGTTTTTCTAAAGTAGTTTAAGGACATTAATATTTTTTTTAAGTTAAACATTCTTACGTATTATATGTCATCGTATTTTATTTTAAATCTTCTTTAAACATGACTGGCATATTATAGTTTTAGTTTTATTATCTTGCATAAATAACCGTACGATGAAAATTTTGTTATCCTTCAATCATGTACTGGTTTTACATTTTATTTTTAATTTCAAATTCATATCAATTATATATTAAAATGATTTATTTATTAGATAAAATTGGAAATTGGTTACTACGCAGCTATTTAGTATTCAATATTCTTTTAATACATAATCGTATATATGTGAAACCAAAAAAAAATTTTTTTAATAGCAAATTGATAATAAAAGCCATACATTTCATAGAAACTACAAATAAACTCACAGTTTTAATGTGCTTAACAATATTTCAATAAATTTTCGTTGATTTTACAACACAAAAACCAGAAATCACTACAAAAATACTGAGTATTAACTGTTAAACTCTGTTATTAAAGTATATTTATGGTGTAGTTACTGAAATGTATTTATATACATATAAATAAAAAGAAAGAAATAACAAAAAAAAAAATCCTAGGGTTATTACGGAAATAATAAAAATTCGTCGAAATGAAACCATTTATGCAAAGAGTTTTTATTGAAACAAAGCAAACAATGCATGTCAAATGAATGACTTTTAAATGCAGTTAAATATTCTCTGGTTTATTTAAATTCGAAAATAATTAATTCAATGTTGGATAATTTTTTGGTCGAAAATTAAGTTGCTTTTAAGGTTGAATGATTATTTTTATTACTTTTGTTAGAAATGTGCTAAAATCGGTTAATAAAAACATAAATTTTATTTAAATTGTATAAAATTCTGTAGACTAATTTTGGTATTCAGTTTTGCAATAACTAGACGTTTGGTTACCAATTACATTTTCTAAATCCACATAAAACGAATAATATGTAAAAAAAACTTCCATCATCAGTGTACTAATTTTATTAAAACAAGTGTTTTATATAGTTAATATGATTTTGCTTCCTTTTAACTTTAATATTTCCTTCGAAACTTTACAACAAAAAAAAAAAAATTCATACGAAAAACCTCGCCTTTATTTTTTTGCAAATAATATGAAAAAGACAGAAAAATCATTGTGAACGTCTGTTGCCGCAAATAAAGTATTAAAGTTTAATAAATATTTTTATTATTTAAAGAATTGACCATAAAATATTCTTTTTTTCTACAATTTTTCCTTTGGTTTTTCACGGAAATTTATTATTAGTTTCAAGAAGTAAAACAAAAGTTTTTAAAGTTTAATGGAATATTACACGTTAATAAAATACATTTCTAAAGCGTTGTTATTACTTTTTTTGCCCACCTCCCTTTAAAAAATCAAATATTATTTGCTCGACTTTAATTTCGTAGTGTTTTCGCCATACAAAAATAGAAATTATGTTTTCTCTTTTAATAATAAATAAAGCAACAGAAACATTAAATCGGGTTTTTTTCTTTCATTTTTTAATATTCATTTTACTAAAAACAATTTCACGTAGCAATAAATAATAATATTTCGTTTATTTTTTTTTTCTTAACATTTAATTTATTTGCTGAAATATTAAATACAATTGTTTAATAGAAAAATCGTTTTCATTTTAGCAATAAAAATACTTTCCTTTTTTTTTGTTCTCATTTCTACTATTTATTATTAATTATCACGTCTGACTTCAAATATGTTTTCTTTTGGGAGTTTTATATGAATTGTATTTCAAGGATTTTTATTTTATTTTATTATTCTTTTTCTAAATGCTTCACGTTAGTGGCTTAACTACTAATGAAGCGTTCTAAGAAACATGATTTTAGTGGAGTGTGTGCTTTTTTTTTAATAATTAATTGCTAGAGAAAAGTGTTTATTTTTTTATTCCTTGTACGAAGTAAAAAGACGATGGTGTACGTTTACTGTCTGAATGGCTAAAAACTAATCAATTTGTATTTAAGCTTGCAGAGAAAAACGAAAATAATATTTTACAAGCTATTTTGATCATGAGAAAACAACTCATGAAATTCACCTGAAATTAATCATAACAAATTAATAAAACAATTTTATTTCATTTTCTTATTTTTTTGTTAAATTATTTTTATTTTTTTTGCTAAATTATTTTTTCGTTTATTTACATAAATAATTCGATTTTTAATATACATTTAGTTAATTAATGTAATTTATTTTCAATAGTTTTATTTTTATTAATTTATTTCTTTATATCTCTTCTAGTTTTTATTTTAATTTTTATATAAAAAATCTTCTTTTTTTTCATTCTGAGCTAAATTTTTCTTAATTCTTTCATATTTATTTTTTTTGTTCTTAATTTTATTGATAGCAGTTTTGTTTTTATTTTATTCGACTAATTTAATTAAATATTAATTCTTTTCTTTTGTAACATTTATACAGTTTTAATTTAATTTATTTATCTTATTTAACAATTATTATAATTATATTATTAGTTTTGTTATTTAATTACTTTGTTTTTAAAACATTTTTATTTAATTTCTTATAAATTCATTATTATTATTATAGTTTTTTATTATTTTATATTTATAAATTTATTGTACAAATTATCATTAATTTATTTATTAATTCAAAAATAATATTAAAAAATTAAAAAAATTAAAATTCAACTAAAAACCAAAACGAAAAAACTAAAAACGATTAAAATAATTTATTACAAATTTTTTTATTAAACTCCTCCAGTTGGTGTTATATCAATTTCACTACGTGACATTATTAAATCAGGATCGGTTATATAAACTGAAATAATATATAATTAAATTCAACAGGAAAAGGGAAATTCTTCTTTTTTTTTCATTTCTATTAAAGAAGCGTTTTTGTTCAACACGAAAAAAAAACAACATAAAAACAACAAACAAGACAATTAAATACATCAACATCAACAACAATAACATTTAGCAAAACTAACATTAACATTTTGTATATTTTATATATCATACCAATTTATGTGATGCAAGTCATCTACTGTAAGCAAAACATAATTAGAAAATTTAACATAAAGTACGGAATTAATGACATTAAAAACAAAACCTGGGGTAAAATAAAAATTTTAATTGTTAAAAGCTTTGTTCAAGCTTTTATTTCTACCGCAAATATTCCGCTAAGGCAATGAATGCCTTTAAAAAATATTTACTATTAAGTTCGCTTTCAAAATAACAAAATAAAAAAAGAAGTCAAAATTAATTATTGTAGTGATTATGTATCAGATTTTAATGAGTTAATTATACTAAAATAATTATGTCTTAGTAATTAAGTGTGAATTTTAATCATAATTTTCTTTAGATTTTTTTAAATTTTTTGGCTATAAAACTGTATTAATGAGTAAATTACTAATTTTGTTTAGTATTTTAGTTACATTTTAGTAACTAATGAAAAATATTTATATAATTATCATAATATTTAGAGTAACTACAAGTAATTTATATCACACTTAGTATTACTTGTGTCAAACACTATAAACACTCTGTTTATAATTTATACAATTTTTGTAATAAAGTCAAAAACGTTTAGTGTATTTAATTTTAAAATATAATTTTTCCAAGTAATAAAATCAAGGTAAATAAGATTTTAAGCACTTTAAATGTTTGAAATTTAAATACATTTAAAACTGCATATACACGGTATACATTTTAGTGTTTTTATCAGATTGTTTAAATATTCGTGACATGTTTTTCAGACAAAAAGAAAAATCATAATAACATTGCATTACTTACAAAAACTAGATAAAAACCGGTAATGACTGAATTAACTCAATTACCTTAATTAACGTGAAATAAGGAGAAAAGTTAAAAAAAACTTTTAATTATATTATTTCTTATTCGTGTTGATTTCTTTTTCTATTTAAATTTTAATTACTTAAAATAATAATCATAATAATGTTAAAAAAAAAAAAAATTACACAGAAACAGCAATAAACTTACAATAAATTAACGGAGCTTTAAAAAGGTGCTTTTTTCATCTATTTTTATTTTGTTTATTATTTTTTAGCTATCTCAATTTTTCATATAAATAAATAAACTTTTTATCTTTATTGCCTGACCATAATTAAAAGTAGAAAAAAAACACCAAATTCCATTTATTTTGTGTGTGTTTTAATAATTTTTTATAATTTTTTTTTTTTCATTTTCATGTCTTTAGCCCTTAATTGTCGTGCTGTTAAAACTTTACTTCATGTTTTGTTAATTTATTTTTATTATTTGTCTACTTTTTCATACAATTTTATTATCATAAGTTTTATTTTAATAAAGATAAAAATATAATAAATTAACTTTTTATTATATTTAAATTATGAAACTAGACAAATTTATGTTTTGAAATAAAATAATTTCTGATACCTTTGAATTATTATTATTATTATTTTTTATGGACTCAAAGGTGTAATTTTTTTTTCTATAAATACTTAAACACCTGTTATTTAACAACAAATAAAATTTAATTCTATTTATTCTCAAACTAATCTAGTTTTTCTTGTCATCCTTTGAATTTAAAAAATAAAAAAAAATTTTAATAAAATAAAATTACGGAAATACCGTTAAAAGTAAAATTTGCTTTTCAAGTGGATTTCTTTATTTTTTCACTTCTTTTTATTTGCATTCGTTTATAACAAAGTAAAAACATGAAATTTAACTTACTAAGATTTACAAGCTTTCGTATTATTTTATGCAAATTTTCATATATTTTTCTGCTCTTTTTTTACATTAAAACTATGCAATTTCAAGAATTAATAGCATCTGCTTAGGAATTATTTTACTAGAAAATGAAAATAATGCAAGACTAGAGTATAGGAATAAAAATGGGGCAAATTCGAAACATGGAAAATAATAAATTTGAACACGAATAAAGGCAAAAAAAAAATTAAATTAAATTATAAGAACGTTTATTTGGGGAAGACAACAATAAAAAAAGGAAAGCAAACACACAGCCATACACAAATATATAAATGTAACAACATCAACGTAAGCAACATCAACATACAATTAGAAAATGAACATTTTTATGTTGTAAAGTGAATAATACCATTGAGACTCGGCTGTATATGTGAATATTGAACAAATGCCTCTGGTATATATGGACTATTCTCATTTGTTAAGACACGACCTAGTCGTATATCAGTGGTTCGCATAAAATCCTCTTGGAAGTTATTTACCTCGGCGTACATACAGGGCACATCTGTTTGTACTGGAAATTCTGGCAGGCTGAACACAACAACAATTTTTTTTTTGATTAAAAATAATAATAAAAATGAAAGAAAAAGGGAAAAAATATTAATATTTATGTTCGATTAGCTAAATTGTCAAGAAAAAAAATATAATAATAAAAAAACATAAGAAAACAAAGAAACATAATTTTAATAATAAAGTTTCCAGACTTTATTCATTGTAAATCCCCCTATAAGTCCGATCACTGTGAGTAAGCACATGAAAGTAGTACGATTTAGTGTCGGAAGAACAAATAGAAGTAGAAACATGCTCAGATTCTCGTGCAAACGTATAGTTTCTCGTTGTGTCTCGCATTATTACAATTTGTTTCTTCAACCATTTTGTAAGTCAAATCATGATACACATACCTCATACTCTTGCTGACTTCCTGTGGTTCGGGTGGCTTAGGCCGTCGTCGTCTACACAATGCTAGAATACCGGCGGCAATAATTGACATTGCCGTTATACAACTGGCTGCTATTACAGCTACCAAAATAACAATTGTCGATTCAATTTGTTTATCTTGATTGGAGGTCTCTGCTGGCACTGGATCTTCTGATTTTATTGTGGCATCTGTCTATCGAAATCGGCAGTTTAATTGTTATTAAAAAATAAATAAGAAGAAAAAGGAATCGATGCACAACAAAATTAATAAATATGAAGTGAGAAAATTGATTTTAAAATATAATAAAAGAGAATTTTTTGCATTGATTATTTTATTATTAATAAAAATTTATGAAAACATTACCGTATGGCGCCAGTTGAGGGGCAATGCGAACCCGGTCAATGACAATTGGTGGTTCACTACGACCTTTCATATTTACTGCATAAATGAGAAACTGATATTCACGTCCTGGTTCTAAATTGTGTAGTTTAAACTGCGGCAAATCTTCTTGTATACGGTGATACGATGCTGATGACGACTGTAAACATAAATTTTACACAATTTAGTTTGTATTTAACAACAGAGTGTTCGCAAGATTATATTAAACTATGTATTGATTTTTGTATGAAACAAAATTTATGAGCATGCGGCAACTGTATATTGGTTATTCTTTACTAAATAAAATGCTTAATAGGAAACCTGGTGTAATTTAACGAGGTTTTCAACATAAGCTTTAATGGATTTCACTATATTTTGTCTACCTGTTCGTTTATTGTTGATATTTCATTATTGATATCCTCTAGCTCTCGGTTAGGGTCTCTGTGGAATATTCTTGGACTACCAATCATTTCTAGCAGGAAATGTTGCGTTAGCCCACCATCGAAACCGGCCATACAAATCACCTCTAACGTAGTATCGTTATGTAATTCACAGGATCGTGGTGGATCGGGTGTTTCTATTGAAATATTAACACAGGGAAAAAAAAGTATTATGAAAAAATAAATAAATATAAAGCCAAACACATATTACAGATTATATTTCATCGAACCACAAACGTTTATTTTCATAGTAATAAATTTGACCTTTTTATAGTTTATGTAATGCCAATAATATGGTTTGTTTTAGCCTAGGTCATATTATTGTAAATGAATATATTTTTTTGGACGGTTGCCATTTATTATAAATTAAACTTACTTGCTGGTATGACGTGCACTAAACAAGGACTCGTTTGATGGCCAATCGAATTACTTGCCCAACAAGCCAAAGTAACAAGCTCTAAATCATTTTGCTGCATATAGGTCATCGTGCTAACAAGCCCATTTGAAGTAATTCGTGAATTTAATACCTATTGTATAAATATTTATTTATTTTTTCTGTGTATTTATTTTATCATTAAAATAATTGATTATCAATTTATTACAACTAACCGGCGAAACGTTCCTTGTATTATTGTATGTCCAACTAAATTTAACAAAATCAGATGGATCAGCCTCTACCTCACATTTAGCCGATATTGAATGCATGTTAAGTGCACCGACAGATGTTTGCTCTAAACCTGGTTTACATCGTGGCGCATCTATGTTGTTATTTTAATTTGAAAAATAGTTTTTATCTGTTTTTTTATGTTTCTATAATTTTATTTAACTAAATTCAAAGTATCAAGTACTTATCACTTACATTGAACTTTTAACGATAATGGCATACTACGTGTCTCTCCTTCTGTATTTTGTGCTGAACATGCATACGATCCACCACTTTCACGCTCAATAAATAGCAAATGAAGTGTTTCAGTATTCTCACCTGACATTCGCATTTCCTATTTATATTTTTTTTAAAAAAGAAGAAAATTGCAAAAACAGAATAATAAAATTCAACAACAAAAATTAAATAAACTCAAAATGACACAAATGAAATTCAAATAGTTAATTGGCTTTGCAGAAAACCATAGAATATATGTATTCTCAATGACTTTAAACATGACTTTAAATTATTATTGAAAACAAATATATTCAACGCTTCGGGTAGATTAAAGTATTATAAAAATAGAAATTGAAATAATAATAAAAATAAAAGCACTTTAGATGGAAAGTGAACGGAAACATATTAACACCTGCTAAAAGGGGTTACATTTTTCATTCATTTTATTTTTTAATTAAAAAAAAAAATATAAAAATTTATTTATCTTTACTCACATTTTTAAACCATGAGTATGAACTAACTGCTGGTCGAGCATCTGCACGACATTTTAATGTAACATTTTGTCCCTCTGATCGTGTCACAACGCGACTGGGATCTTCATTTGCTAAATGAATAGATACGGTCGGTGGATCTAAATAAAAAAAAGGAAGAATACCATTAAGATTTCAATTAAGAAAAGTTTTCATTGTTTTAAATTAAAATTAAAAGCCTTGTTTCAAGTTTATTTAATTTATTTTTATTAATAATATTATTGTACTTGACTTACATGCCACACTGATAATACGTTTATCCTCAAGTGCACCACTAGCAAAACCTGGATTTATAGCTCTACATGTCAATTCAGCACCATCGTGGTCAGGCAACACTCGTAATGTTAAAATACTTGATGTTATATTTGCATCCTGTATTAATATTATTATTATTATTATTATTATTAATCCAAAATTAACATAAACACACAGATAATTCAATGAGATAAACATACATATATTTCTTTGTATTTGCAAGTAAAATATATTTAAAATGATAATAAAAAATAAAATACTATATATAATAATAAAAAATACGTACATTTTTATCATTGTTCAGTGTTATTTCAGTTGTACGAATTGGTTCACCGTCTATAAGCCACGTAATTTTCGCTTGCGGAAATGATCCCCATGTTTCACAATGAATTTTCACCGACCGTCCAGCTGTTAGCAATTCATTTGGGGTGGTTATTTTCACTCGCATAGGCTTTACTATAAAATATAATAATAATAATAATAATAATCATAAAATAAAGAAGATTGAAATATTAGATGGTAAAGGTTAATTTTACGATGCTTAAGGAAGGCAATAGAACAAAACAAAAATAGAAAGAAAAAGTAAAATTAAATAACGAAAGAAAAATACTCCAAAAAATATGTACACAAACAGAAAATATATTTAACAATTTTCTCAAAATTATAATTTTTCTCTAGAGTAGTTAGATATTAAATTGACTAAAACAAGTTATGCTACATACGTGCTAAAATATTTTAACGGGCAGAAGCAAAACAAAAATGAAAAAAGATTCAAGAAAATAGAAAAACATTTATTTTATTGTTATATTAAAAGAATTGCCTTAAAGCAAAAAGCTCGTAATGTTTTCGTCACAATAAAAGTCAATAAGCACGTCATATGTACGTGGAAAATTTATTTACCGCCACAATTCAGCAATACATCAACAGTAACAACAATAATATAATAAGGGAAGACGCAGAAAAACAAAAACAAAAATTACACATTATTACCGAAAATGTAAAAAGTAAAGTAAAATAAAATAAAATTAAAGTTAAACAGCAAATGTGTACAACAGCAGCAGCAATGGTTGTGTGTACACCATATATGTGTATAGTGCATGTACATATGATAATGGTTTAAAAAATGTCACGTACTGTAATAACTCTTTATAAAAATAAAATTCACCTTCTTATTCCAACAAATAATGAAATATAAAATACGATGAAAATTCTTCTTATTTGTCACAATTTTTTACAAATTTTTCTACAAAAAAAAAAAAAAAAACAGAAGGCTTCATAGATAAAAAGGTGAAGCAAAAGGTATAAAATTAGCTAAATAAAAATATATATATATAAGCGATAAAGCATTTTTGCACAAAACATTTTACATTATGATTTTTTTTTTTTAAATTAGCTCAGAAATTACTTAAGTGGCAAAAAAAATAGAATTTTTTTTTTTGAATTTATGCGAAAAACTTACGATGTATTTCTATTGTGACTTCTTTGGAAACAGCTGACATAAGTTTTGATCCCTGGGCACGGCATTCCAATTTAGTGCCAAAGAAATCCCTTGTGATATTGCTGATAAACAATTGATTAACTATAGCAGGGACACCTTCGTTGGTTGACGGATGACTCATTGTGGATATTTCGACATCCTCACGCCACCACGTTACCTTTGGCGGTGGTCGTCCTATAATAAACATTTTTTTTATCAATCTCTTTTATTCATGTCCGACATTCTTATATTTTGCACTAACCTCCTGTCACCTGACATGACAGAAAAAGCTCGTAACCTTCTTTAAAAGATCCGGCTACATCGTTTATTTCATTTCCCTGGGCATCGAATATCCGGGGTTCGTCCGGAGGGACTGAAAACACATAGTTATATTAATTTTACTGACAAAATTAAATTTAACATTTTACTAACCGACTAATGTGAGATTTACACGAAAATTTTTCGTTGGTGAATTAAAAAAATCAACACGACATCGATATACACCGCCATCGATTGATTTTACATTTCGTATTTGCAGACGTGAATCTCTCGGTTGATCAGCGACAGCAAAATATAATCGTTGACCTAAATCACTGGCTAGTGCTGCATGTGTTGCATGTTTTAGTGAACCACCCCTTGAGTCCAAACTTTATACCATTCCAAATACAAAAAAAAAAAAACAAGAAAAAAGAAAATAAATTGTTTAATATTTAATAAATTAAAATTTGCTGACTACTCTCCGTATAATAAAAGGAACAAAAAATAAATAATAATAATAAATAAGAATCTATTTATTATAATTTCTTCTCATCTTATTTATAAAGTTTTATGCTTTTTGTTGCTTCTGTGTTTCATTCTTTATTTTTAATGTATCTTTTCTTTTCTTTTTTTGCTACAAATTTTCTCTATAAAATAGGTCTAGTGATGAATAAATAACTAAATAAAAGATGATGGCGATATATTTTCTTGTTGACAGAATAGTAAAAAAAAAATATAAATAAGAAAACGAAACATTTCTCTTTTCGTATATATATATACATTATTTTTTCGTCTTCTATAAATCTTCGCTGAGATCAACAGAATATATTTTTTTCCATCTATACATAAATGTGCCTTTTTGCAGTTAACTTAAGTTGAGTTAAGTTTAGTTAAGTTAAGACAAATATTAGAGGGTGAATAGTTATAGTAATAATAATAATGCTAATAATAATAATAATAATATAAATGGGGCAATAGCTGATTCATGATGTTGAATAAAATATATTTAAAAAAATAAATGAAGAAAGAGCACAAAATGAAAAATTTCGTAATATTATAGAGAATGTTTCCTACACATAAACAAAAATACATATAAGAATATTATTAAATCCACCCACAATTCAATATTGAAAAACAATTTTCAATGAATCATCATTACGTGATGACCCAAACATAATCATGAATCCCAATTTAATAAATAAATATAGATATATATATATTGTATAGTGTTATAGATAAATTAGTTTTATCTATGTTAAAACTATATTGTATATGACTTTGTTACACCTTAGGCATTATTTGGCCAGTAGAAGTTCTTTGACCCAATCAAACAAGTCATGCTAATTTTGTATAAATTTCTTCCTTTATATATTTTTTATTAACATAACAACAATTACTGATCAGATTATAAAGGTTAATAAAATTGGGTATTTTTAAAAAAATACATTTACTATTTTCATATGTTTAAAAAATGCTTATTATGGCCTTTTTACCTGTACAACGGAATTCCTATTGAATCCTTAAACCAAAGAACTAATTTCACTGCATCATTTGTATTGGGTGGTGTCACGTCACACGGTAAATCAACATCCCGTTCTAATGCTGTCCATATAACCCGTGTTGGTACTGAAAAAAATAAATTCATTTATCATTATCACAGGTATTTTTTTGTTTTTCTAGTCTATACTTTGTCTTATTTATCTAAATAAAATAATGACAAAATAAAAAACAACAACAACAAATAATTTATCAGCAAAATTTGCTAGATACTTGTTTGACGAAATAAGAATTTTCCAAATTTAAAACGCCAGTTGAATGTCTTTAGATGCATAAAATGTATCAGATTAGCTTGGATAAAACTATAATCCTGTATTATAGAGACAGCCAAAATAAAAAATAAACATAAAATGAAAAACGATATATCATATAGATTAGACGGATCGAAAAATAAAATTATAAAAAAGAAAAAGCCCCAAATTCTGTAACAATAAAACATATGTCCTTTTTTAATGTCGTTTTTCACATTATTTTTTTTTTACTTTGCTTTGCTATGCTTCAGTCTACATTTTAATAGATAAATAAATTATTATCTAATGTGACACAGGACACAGCAGCATACATTTTAGTATCATTGGTGTTATATTTTTTAAGCTAAAATAATATAGATTTTAATTTTAATTGACTGAAATTATGAAAATTCTAAATTTACTTTATCAGCATATATATCGAAATATAAATAAAAGGATTAAAAAAGTATTAATCTGTTGAAAAGACTCTGAAAAATCTGTAGAAATTTCATTAAAAATTAACATTAAATTTGCCTGATTGGATAAAATTTACATGTACAGGCTGGAAAATATGTAAAAATAAAAAAAGTGAAAGAGTCCAGTTTTTTTTCTGTCAAAGAGACAACATAATTCGTCAATAATTCATTTTGCAAAAAAAAGTTACATTAACAGAAACGACAGAAACACTAAAATTTAATTAATTTTTTCTTTTGCTTGTAGCACTTGCATGCTACATAAATTAGTACAAGGCTTAAAAAATTGTCGACCCAAAAAATAAAAAAAAAAGGATTCTTTGTTAAAAGTACTTTACTGCTTCACCTTTAATTATTTCTCGATTTGTATTTTAATTCAACGATTGTCGAATAATTTAAATAAACAAAGAAAAAAAATCTTTGTAAATATTTAAACGTACTGTGTAAGGTGGTCTATAGTAGCCGAGAAAATATTGATGCCACTTTATTTTATGCTTCCGTAAATAAAATCCAAACCATAAAGTAATTGAAAATAAACGAAAAAAAAATGTTATAAAAGCTTTATTGACAGAGAAAGGTAGAGAAGAATTTGTTTCCAGCATTCCTTTTAATTTTTTTTGTAAAGTTTGTGTCGCTGGCGTTTCGTAACCGGTCTGGTCCCTTTAAACCGTATTCGATTACGTTTTTTTTTCCTTCTACATTTCTTTAATTTATATACCTTTTTTTAGCCGTGTTGCCCAATATTTTTTCTTGCTTTATGTTTTTTATTTGTAGCTATTAACGAACTACATAACTCTTCTATCCCAAAAAAATAAAAAACAGCAAAATCTTATCAACTCGCAAAACCCAAACTTGTCGAAGAAAATTGAATTTTTTTTTCATATTTGCCCTCTTGGATTATCTATAAAAATAACAACAATATTCGATAGAAAATAACTTTCACTTTATTACGAGTTTAATGTGCAAACGACATTTGATATTTTTATTATTATTATTATTATGATTCGTTTACAGATTTTTTTTCTTCTTTACTGTAACTTTTGATTACATGAAAAAGCACATAATAAGTTTATTTTCAAAGAAATTCTATGTTGTAAACGTTTGAGTTTATAGTTAAAGAAAAATTTTGAACAAAGACAAAATACATAGATAAAGAGCAGCTTAGGTTCAGTTGGGATAAATTCAAACAAACTAAAATATATATTTCATTTATAAGTAAAGTCAAGATATAATTTAAATTTATTGAAAATGGATTTTTCTGTGCTTAAAAGAATGTTCTCTATATTTACTTTGTATGATACATTGAACGTTTTTTGTTTGCTCTATTTTATATTAAATTTATAGAAATTATAAATTTCATTTATGTTAAAATATAAATATGAGATTCAATGTCTCAATATAACAATACGATTAGATTTAATTTATCTTTTAAGTGGTTTTTCTAGAGCTATGTTTTAGAGAAATAATTTATATCATTTACTTTATAAAGAAAAGTTATGTGCTTTTCGTTTCTATTTATGTTTTTTTTATTTTACGAAAATAATAAATTTACTTGCGTTGGTACTTTTAAAAGCAAAATAATTAGGCCAATGAAATGCTAGCAAAAATTATTTATAGCACAATGATTGGTTGTGATTAATGTGATACATTAACATACATTAATAACTCAGTAATAAGGTTTATTTGTAAATCTTAAGCATATTTTAACCTTTTATTAAAGTGGAAAAAAACAACAATTAAATTAATTTAACTACATTTAAACACATATTATTATATACCTTTAAAATATATTTAATTGGCTAAATACTCTTTTTATTGCAAACATTTAATCAATAATTAAATATAATTGATAAAAAAAAAATGAATTAAATTAATTAAAGTAGCAAATGTCGTTCTGTTAGCAAGATGTATAACATAAAAATATATATTTATATTTGTGAAAAAACAGTAATCCCAAATGTTGTTTTCGTCGGTTCATTTGCTTTATTTATTTAACCTTTAAATTGAAGCGTTTTTTCCCTTATATTACACACTTGCGGGTATGTATACATTGTGCATTAATACATTGAGAGAGTAATAAAACAACAGAAAAGCACATAAATTGGGTAAACAATTTTATAATTACATAAAAATGTTAGGTAAAGTCGTAACCAATGGTTGCTGTTTTTTGACTTTTTTTTATTACTATTATTATTATTGTCTGTATATGTATATTGGTTTTACTGAATAATTAACGACAATGTTGTTGTTCTACCCGAAAAAGTAAGGATGCTAAATCGAAATAAATTTTGTACACTGGTTATGGGCAATACTTGTAGGCTGTATCGTTTTATTTCTTGAAAAAGTTGTATTGAAACATTAAAAAGATATAGAAACTCTTCTGCATCTAATCTATTTAACTAACTTTCATCTTATCACGATCTCTTGGGTGCTGTAATTTGGTTGTGTTTTTTTCTATCTTATTTATTTTTTTTTTATTTATATATATTTATTTTTTGTATACCATGTTTGAAAAGTTCGCTATAAGAAAATTGCTAATAAATTAAGTAACGATTGAAATTACACGTATTTTCGCATATGGATAATTGTTTAGACACATTTCCAGTATATATATATATATATATATATATATATATGTTTCTAAGTATTTACGTATTTTTGTTTTTTAATATAATTTTCTTGTAATGAATAAAAGAAGAAGTAATTTAAGTTAATTAAAGTATTATTGCTAAGCTAATTGAGTAGTCTTAAAAATAGGTAAATCTTATAATTACCATCTAATGCCTGTTCGTCTTCTTTATTTTATTTTTTATTATTTATTTTTTTTAAGCTGCATGTGCTTTAGTTAATTTACAAATGAGTTTTGCGTAATTATTTAATTAAAATTTATATTATGTTTGGTAAATAATATATAAAACAAGGTGTTTCCACTTTAAATCACTTTTTGAAAGACTAATTGTTTCTTTCTTTTATTTTATGTATATATATATACAAAATACTGAAGATAATTAAGTATTATATATGAGTTTGCTTTGTTTCTATGTTTATATTTACGTAAATTAAAAAAAAATAATAAGAAAAAACCACCCTTATACCGTCTAATATCTTATTTGATAAAAGAAAAAAAAATGCTTTTCCTTTGGCATTAATTGGCACACTGTATACGACAGACGTCGTTGTATTACATTAAACAAAGCTATCCGACGTTTATTTATAGAAAACAACGAAAAATCTTATATATATATAGTCAGAAAATAATTAGAATTGAGCAGAATAAAGTGCCGTCACCACATTTAAAACAAGTTGAAAAATTTAATTGATTTTACAAAATCTACTTAATGCCCTATTATAATAGGTTTTTATACACAATTATCACAATAACAGAGAGAAATTTACGTAAATAAAATAAAACATTAATTATTAATATGATAATTAAATATTTAAAGAAAAAAATAAATACAAACAAAATTATAATATTTTATTAATCAATTATTAAAATAAAAATTTAAATTAATATTTACAAATAAAATCGAAATGAAATAAATTATTTAACATATATTAACATATATATAATAACAACACAAGAATCCATAATTAAATAAAAATAAAAAATATATTCATTTGAATGGTGAATGAATATTTAACTGATGCTAAGTGACTTTAATATCAATCCAAAACCATAAAAATAATGAAAAACATCGAAACAGAAAATGTATATGAAAAAAAGTAGAAGGCCTGGTAAAGCTTTGCAAATATACTGATTCCCATTTACTCTGATCCTCATCATTGTCATGCTATATTCATTCAACTAAATGTGCAGACACGTGCTATGTTAGACAAAATGAACAGAAAAAGGAATATAATAATGATAATAATAATAATAAAAATAATAATAATAATAATCCAATGAACAATTTAATTTTATATACCGAGAAAAAAGTAAAGTAAAAAAAAAATTAATAAAAATTTTCTCATCTATTCGAACCTAGGCGACATTCTAAAGAAATAAGAACGAAATCTGACCTTTAAATCGCATTAAAAATGAAAAAAGAAAAATAAGATTAACTAAGAATTTTCTTCGTTTATTTCTTTTCTATTATTTTTTTTTTTTAAGAAATTAATTATATTTTTTCTTCTTTCTTTACTCGTTATCTATGCATTAAGATTATTGTTGATGTTGTTTTCGCTAAAATTATATAGATTAGCGATCATCAACGTTTCTATTTATTATGCAGTTAAAAATGTTTTACGTATTTACAATAACAATAGCAATATAAATGAACAACAATAATAATAAAAATAATAAAAATGTTGTCCGCCCAAGTAAAAAAAAAACATTGAAATTTAAGAAGGAAAAGCTTTTTAAAAAAGATAAAAATAACCATTTAAGGGAAAATAAATAGCGAGGAGGCAATTTTTGATAACCTAAAATGGTTTTTAATATTTTTATGTATTTTCTTTTTATTTATTTAGCTTAAAAAAATGATTATTTCCCTTAAAGCCTAAGGAAAAAATAAAGAACTTAACTATAGTTAAGTTTTCAGGAATAAAGAAAATGCGTGGATGGAAAATTTATTAATGAAAATAAAATTTAATTTTACCAAAAAACGGTATGTAAGCTACTCAAAACTTCAAAACTAACAGCTTAAAGAAATGTACAGTACGCCTTGTCAAAATTTAAGAAAAAAAATATCCTTTTTAAGAAGATTTAATTAAGTATTTTAAATAAAAACATTGAAAATTCCTTACTTTTTCGGTATTTTATAGCGAAATCAGGATGTGATGCTTCTTTTAAAGAATTGTCTATAAAAACTCTATTTCTACCATTACAAACGTTTGCATGGTTTCATTTGAAATAGAAACTGTCTGAATCCCTGATTTTTTTTAAATTTTATAATCCACTAATTAAACTAAACGAAAAAAAAATTTTTTTTCGCGGCATTACAAAAAAAAGAACCAAAAAGGATTTAAAGTTTCATCTGTTTTGTTTTTCTTTATATCTCTATACTTTCTTTTTTTATTTAATTCAACTAATCACTTAAATGGATTAACTCAATACAAATTATGTATAAAACTTTTGCTACTCTAAATTTTTTCGTTCTTTTTTTTTTATTACGATTTTAGTATATTCCTTGCGTCTTTGTAACGAAAGAAAATAGATAGCAAAAAAAAAATAATAATACTATAACCATTAAAGAATGGTGTGTTGTGTCTTCAATATACGATTCCACAATAATACAAGTAAAGTGTAGTAAAGTCATTCAATTGAAATATTTAAACCAAAAAAAAAAGAATGTAAAAAATTTACATAAAAAGTATTTTATTATCAAAGAATAGTATACTGCTACCAATCCAAGGACGAAAAGCTAGTTTTCTTCTTTTTTTTAAGTTTCAATAACGCAGTAAAAAAAAGAAGGAAAAAGTTCTACTTAGACAAAACAATCCAACCGTACAGGTGGAGACACAAAGACATATATTCAGTTTTTTTTTTTTAAAATAGTTTTTTATTGCTGTAAGTTTTTGAAATGGAAAAGCTGCAGCAGCAGCAACAAAATAGCTTTTTTTATTTTTTTATTCTCATATCTATCTTCTCACTATAAAATTCAAGCTTTGAAACACTTAACTAATGAAAAACAAGCATAAAATAGAGAATAGAATTTTTTTCGTTTTATCATTGAAATTTTCTAGTTTGTTTCTTGACTCATTTATAAATGTTTAATAAATTATTTAATAGTAAAATTTTATTTTGAATTACTTACTATTCTTCTGAAAGTCTTGTGCATCATCACATCCAGTTTTAATAGAAAAATTAACTAATAAAATTACAATAACTATTTGTGTTATTGTTAAATGTTTATCCAAATTTAATTTATCAAAAATCATCACGAAATATTTTTTTATAATTTAAGCGCTGTTTTTTTTATACCACATTATTATTAATTAATTAATTATTTTTTTTAAAAATAACACAAAACACTTTGATTAAATTTTTTTAACATTCACATTTTTTTCTTTGTTTTCTGATTGATTTTTATTTTATTTTTCTGGATTATCATTATTTTTATTTTGTAACATTCACCATTCACCACTTTACCATTAACACTTTTTGGTTTTTATTTTAATTAAAATTTACTGACAATAATACTTTAATTAAAAATAAAAATAACTTTTTAAAAAGTTTTATTTAAACAAAATTGTGATTATTGTTGTTATTATTATTATGTTGCAAAAGTTGTCCACAACATTTTTATTTTGTATGCATTTATGGTTTTGTTTGTTATTCGCTTAGATTTTTAATTCTTCTTTTTTTAACCATTTTTTTTTTATTTAATTGAGGAAAAAAATAATATTAAAAATAAAGACATTAAGTTACATAATTTATTTATAAAATTATTATTATTATATAGATATATTTTTTTTTTTGTAATTTTGTAAGCTTTTGTTACCGAATGCCGTATATTATTTTTCATTAAATTGCTAGATGAATTATATTGTAAAACAATATTGAACATAGATTTATGATACATATGAAAAAGTTTTCTGTTTTTTATTTTCTACATGAATTTTTCTATTTCCACCCCGTTACAATAATATATATAATTTAATATAATAGACAACCCCTTATAATTCTAAATTTATTTTCTTTACGCATTATGGCGTTTTTCAGCGTAAATATTTCCAACTGCCAAAATATATATTGCAAAAAAAATATATTATATATATATATAGAATCATTTGTTATTTCTATATATTATCGATATTAATACTGATACATGTACACCAATAATATTATTTCAATAGCGATAAAATCAACAGCTCAATGTTTTTCTTTTTGTTCTTATATTATTATTATAATTTTATTTGCTTTTCTTCTCTTACTTAATTCGTATCAAATTTTATTTTTAGTTCCTTTCCTTATAAATTATTCTGTGATTTTGCTTTTAAATTAAATAATCGATAATAAAACATATCAATCTGTTAATTATTGATGATTATTTATTTGTTTTATATAGAGAAATTAACTATTAGCTCTTGATTATTGAGGTTTATTCGAAAGGTGTTTTAATTACAAAACGGTAAAATATGGATAAAGCCGCAATGACTAACAATTTTTTTTACTATCTATGTGATAAACCACAATGTCTAGATTTTTGTTTTAATAATATTACTACTAAGCAGTAGACTATAAATAGAAACATTGGTTTTAATTAATATATCTATTTTTTATATGTTATTCAATGAAAATAATTAATTATTTTGTTTGCTATAAAAAAACAACTCCCATGAAAACCATCAGTAAATAAAGTACTTTTCTTTTCTTTTTTTAATAATAAAGACATTACTCAACATTATGGTTAAAAAATGGAAAGAATACATTAAACTCCATCCAAGTAAACATAAAAAGAAGAAATTAATTTAATTAAAATTTTAATTCTTTGCATTGTTTTTACATTTAATTCGTGTATTGTTTTATTCTTTTATTTTTTTTATACTATTTTCATTTCTCGTTTTTGTGCTTTTTCATGTGTAACAATCCGTTGTTTTGTTATTTTTGTGTATATTTCAACTGGTTAAAAGAGCATCAAGAAAATAAAAATATAAACTAAATATATATTGTTGTTTGTTTTCTTAATAAAATTGTTGTAAAACATACGATAGCTTTTAAACACGTCGTATATTTTATAGAAATAAATAAATAAAATATAAAGAATGGAAAGCAAAAGAAAATTATCAACAAGAAGAAAATATACAATTTTTTCTTTTTCATTTTGAAAGCATATATTTATATATATTATGTTTATTATTATGATTTTTCTGTTTATTTATATTTACTTTTCATCTTCGGTAGGTAACAATTTTATGCAATTCGGTTTTATTTCATTACATTTACGGTTCATCACCCAATTTGTATACAAATGTTGGAAATAAATACATAAACATTGTATAACACGTAAAAACATATTACATGCAAACAATATAAGAGCAACAAAAAGCTATAACAAAATAAAAAAGAAAGAAAAATCAAATAAAATGAACAACACAAAACAACAAAATAAGAATAAGAAAAGAAAAACTAAAAATGAAAATAAGGTGATATGTAACCCAGCATGAAAAACATAAAGAAATAATAATATATTACTCATCATAAAATGTCTAACTAGTGCACTAAAAACATATATAAATAAATAAATAAATAATACAAAAAAAAAATAGAAAGCACAGCAGGATATGTGTATATATATATGTGGCCATAGCAGTAAATTTAATACCATATTAAATAACAAAAAAGAAATAAACAATAAATTATTCACTATATGAGTAGAGCTAAATATACTTGTGCCAATGGTATGAACATGTCATGATGTTTCCTTTTCTTTTTTTTTTTTTTGAATATAGAAAAATTATTTATCACCGGCTGATAGTTTACCATTGGATTTAACAAAACAAAATAATACTAATTTTGATAAATAAAGATATTAAATGATTTTCAATTTTATTTAATCACGAACTGTGCTTCTATTTTTCCATCTATAATTATTTGAAAAGATGTAACTATCATAAGTTCATTATAAAATGCATTTATGTTTAAAAACAACAACCCATAATCACAATTACTGTCACTCTCACAATACCTGCCTATATATTGTATAGTAATTTTCAATATAGAAAAACAAAGCTGTTTCCTTTCTATATAAACTTAATGTGCGAAAACTTTTACAGCTTCCAGCAATAAATACCTAACTTTCTCTTAAGAAAATATAATATTGTTGCTATAACTGTTTCTGGAAGAAATTTATATGTTTGTAATCAGTCAAAATATTTATTTACTTTCATAGTAATAATAATAATAATTAATAATTGTGTTAAAAGTTTGGTAAATAAAACAATGTTTTGCGCTTTACCCTTGTTTTCAGTTACTTAACATTATGTTGTGTTACTTTTCTTGTTTTGTGGTTATATATAGCCCTAACAGCATTGTTACTAATAATAATAATAACAATAATAATACTGATAACAATAACCATAATAATAATAAAAATAAAAGCAATAATAGAGTTTGGTATCAAATACTGTTTAGTTAGGGTGGATAATACATTACATTATGTTATTTTATTTAACGTTACGTTATGTAACGTTTAGTTACGTACTGCAACATACAGCTTTTATAGTTAACATAATAGAATCACCTAAGTCATTCAAACTTCCGCTATTGTGCTGTAGCTTTGCCTTGGTGGGTAGACACATCAATGACAGATGAGAGTTAGGTAAAAATAAAAAATGTAAAAAAGAAACGAAGAAAATCTGCTCGCAAAATTCAGTGAATAATAAAATTTAACTGACTTCAACTGTGTGTTGACATTCAAAGTGACTTTTCTTATAAATTTTGTTCATTTTTTTCATTTCTCCATTTAAAATTTATGTAACACTTTTTCACCATTTTTTAACTCCCGTGTGGTTTTTCTGATTAAACAGGTAAAACGGATAATATGAAAAAATAAAAAATCTCAACATTCTTAGCATATTCTTTATAAAAACGTTTTTGTTTTACTTTATTTTACCAAAGAGTGTACAAAAAAATTTTTGAGTCAACGCACGGCACAAGCTTTCGTTTTTTTTTATTTTAATTTTATTTAAATTAAACAAACAAGTGCCATAACTTGTGTTTTTTATATGTATTGAAAATATGGGTTTTTTAGAAATCAACATGTAACGTTCAAAGAAAAAAAAAATTAGTCACTTTGAAAATTAACAACAAAAAGCTCTGAAAAAGCTTATTTCAAATAAATTTATAATCATATTTAATGCATCGTTAAATTTATGATTTATTAGAATTTATTTTTGCTGTTGCTTCTATTTTTTAATATTTAAGTCTTTCTAAGAAAAATACTTGTGGCTTTTAAGGTAAAAAAAATTGAAAAATTCATTACCGAAACAAAAAACTCACAATATACAGGAAAAAAACCCATCTGTTAATAGCTTAATGAAGTATAATTTTTTTTCTCGTTGCCTAAATCCTTCTATTAAGATAAGT
Organism: Ptychoptera contaminata; assembly: GCA_963942525.1. NCBI lineage: Eukaryota > Metazoa > Arthropoda > Insecta > Diptera > Ptychopteridae > Ptychoptera > Ptychoptera contaminata. Next base: position 32,022,712 of record OZ012637.1, on the reverse strand, counting down.
TAAATTAATAACGTTTTAAACCGAAGCATTAACGGGTAGCATTTTATTTTTCTTCTGTAATTTTTTTTATTAACAAAAAACTTTTTCAATATTTTTTAATTTAACGAAAAAATTATGAAACAAAAAAAAAATAAAAATGAACAAAAACTTTGTACAGTTTGGCTATAAGTAATATTTTTTTGATCTAAATTTTAATTACTTTTCGCTTAAATCGTATTACACATAATTATAATCCTATCCATCTGTTGGTATGCTTAACTTTATTTAATGGTTTAAAAATTTTTCAAGAAAAAAAAAATAGAATTTTTTCCCAAAAAAAGGACGAAAACTACGAAACTTTTTTTTAAGAAATAAAAGATAAAAAAAAGTTAAAACTTTTTTCACATGATTTTTATTTTATTTTTTTTTTCTTAACACTTTTTAACACTTTTTTTTCGGTAACTCTATTTATCCAATCTGGTATTAGTCGCACAACAAGAAAATACAAATCATAACAATTAACAAAATAAATTAAATTTCAAAATTTTGAGCTTTTTTTATCCATTAATTCCAATTTAGTTATGTCTATCGTTGCTGTTTCACAGTTTAACAGATTAACATTTTTCACTTTGTTATTTATTATTGTCATTTTTTTAATTAAAAAATTTCAATTCACTTATGCACATTTTCCATTTAATAAGTGTAAAGCTTTTTCCAATAAATATATATTTATTTCTACACTTGCTATAAAACAGAAAATACAATTCACTTGTTTGATGTTGAACGTTCGAAACGCGTTTTAAAACTAAGGAAACTCTTCAGTGTGATGTTTCCTGAGAGATTCTGCAAATTTATTTATTTATTTTATTATTTTTTTTTTTCGTTTTATTTTTGGAAATTTAATTTGCGTTATTTTCGCATTTTTATGATTTTTGCTAGCGAAAGGAGAGGTTTTTTTTTATTATAATATCAATGTTACTGTAACCAAACACTTGCAGCGCTAGTTTTGATTACAAAGAGAATTTTCACCAGACTTGCGTATTAGCAAAATTTAACAGCAATACTAGCTAAATGATAAAAAAAAAAAATAGAAATGATTTCCCCGTTTTTTGAAGAATTTAACAAAAACAACAAAATTAAAATCCTCTTTTTTGTACATATCTAACGAAGAGAACATCAAGGAGCTTAACAGGAAAACCTGTGCTTTATAGCCTTAAGGCTGGCATTCTTCGTTTCAACATCACGAAAAATATTTGCATTGAAATTTTCTGATGTTGCCTCTTAAACAAAAAAAAAAAAAAAATCTGAAAAAAGCAAAAATAAATAACAAATAAAAACATTTTAAATGTTTTTAAAACTTTTATTTTGTTAATTATTTATTTTCATTTAAATTTTATCTAATTTGTGGCTGTTTACAATTTTCTTCCTTATTATAACCATAAAGCTTATCATTGTCATCATATAATCGTTGTTATGTTTAAAAGTTTTTCGGGTTTTTTTTTCATATTTTTGTTGATGTCGTCATTGATGTTGTTGTCGTTGTTACATTTTACCATGTTGTTATTGTTTCATTAAAAATTGTCTAAAAATAAATAATAGAAAATATATTAAATGAAATTATTATTTAATTAAAATTAATTAAAATTTTATATAAAATAAATATTTATTATAATTACAGGATTTATAACATTTGTTTTGTTTTGTTTAGTTTTTCTTTCTTATATTATTTTTATTATTCAAAAGAATTGTCTTCTAATTTTGCAATACTGGTGGCTTAGCTTTATATTTGAATGATTTAAATAAAGCTTTATTTAAAGACTTTTAAGGCGTTATTATTTGACTTTTATAATTGCTAAAAGAAATAAAATAATAAATATTTGGTCTAGTGTAAATTGCTTTTAATATCTATTTAGTATAATTACTCTACCTATTAAGCTTTTCTAAATAAATTTATTTATATAAAATAAGCTTTTCATTCATATTTTTATAACACATTTAATAGATGATAATGAAAGTTTTAAAGTCTAAAGTTACCTGTAATGTCAAAAGGGCCTTTTATTATTTTTTTTTTATCTTTAAAAATACACCATAGTATATTATCTGTTCTCCTTGACATACTATATACAAGTTATGTGATTGTGGTCGATATCGTTTAACGAAATAATAATAATATAAAAGATTGGGCAAAGGCAGAACCAACAACAATAATAGCACTACCGACAACAAATAAATCTCTTCTATCATGCTTGTTCAATAATTTAATTCAAAGGCATCATATGAAGTTTGTGTTTGCTTTTCCTTCTTTTTTTATTTTCTATCGAAAAGTAAAATAAATATATTTGATTTTACTGATGACAAGATTTACGGTTGGTGAATGTTGTCATTTCACAAATTCCTTTTTATCAGATTCATGTCAAGTGGCATATGTTGTTGGTTGTTTAGCTGCCGCTACTATAGCTCCATATGCCTCTGATATAATAACTTAGATTTCATTTAAGTATATAAACTTGTATGTTTTTGATAACATAAGAATTGACTTTTCATAAACATAAGAAAATGTTTAAAAGATAGAGAAAAAAATACTGATAGAGACAACACATATGAAAGTTCCTTAAGCAATAAATGTGGGAATCAGACACCTTTCTAGATATAATATTTTCTTTTTTCTTTCTATAATCAAAAGACAAAAAAAAACTTTTTCTTATTAAAAAAAAAAAAAAAAAATATGCAAAGAAAATTCATCCTAAACATCCGCTTTGATCATTTCAATAAAGAATTTTATTCGTAAAATAGTTACCAAATTTCAAAATGATTTATTTTCTTCGTTTTTTCGTTTCTCTCTTTTGAAAACAGTAGTATGAGAATAAAAAAAAAAGAAAATTATTTTGTGTAAAGAAATATTGAGAGTTTTAAATACTTGACCTGACTTTGGTGCTTTAAGCAAACTTATAAAAGTCATCCAGGTTACATTCTGTATAAAGTAAGTAAATAAGAAAAATAAAATATTGAAAAAAGTTTTCCTTGCAAAGCATCTTTGTCGGATAGAAATGAATATTTTTTTTATTTTTATTTTTTAAGAATTTTATCTTCAATTTAATAAATCAAATTGAAAGTATTAAAAGCAATGAAAGATTTTCCTTCCATTTTTCTTATTTGGAAAATATTTATCTTATTTTCTAGACTTTTTAGGGAATAAAATAAAAAGCCAACAAAAAATATCATAATCAATAAGTATGAAGAAAATTTAATAGAAAATGAGGAAAAACGCAACAAACGAAAATATAATTAAATTATTTATTCCATTAACAGATTTATTTTACATTTTTTTAAAATTTTATTTCGTTAAATTATTATTAAAGCAAAAATTTTTTTTTCTTCAAAACTATAAATAAGCTTTTAGTAATCACATTTTTTTTTTACTACTGGCGTGCTTTTAAAATTGTTTTTTTTTTAAATATTTTTTTTTTGTTTTCTCATTTTTATTTCGATGATGAGAAATCAAAGTCACTTTCATCGTTTATAGAATTTTTTGCAATTGTTGTTGCACCAACGACCGGTAATGATTTTTCATCAGACTCACTTTCTTGTGGATTTGTTTTAGTCGGTCTATTTGCTGCCGGTATTGCGGGTAAACCATCGGACGTATCAAAACCAGAAACTAATTGTTGTGGAACGTTTATTGTATTATCAGAGTACGTTGAACTATCCTCCCCGGATGGCTGTAGTAAATTATTAGCAATTGCTTGTGCGGAGACTACATTATTTGTAATCTCAGATACATGGTGTGGGTGGGAATTGTCTACATCAGATTTTAAATCACTGTTCTCACTTTGGGCGGTCTGGTGAAATTCTTGGTCTTGCTGTTGTGGCTGCACGTCGTTGTAATAATTTTCACCCGGCTCCTGTGTATAGTAAGCATCGTTTGAATACTGCACGTACTCCTGTTGTTGATTATCTGCCGCATGATTTGTATACTGGTTTTGTTCATACATTTGAGTCTGATCTCCTGGCTGATAATATTCTGCATAGTTTGGATTCTGCTGGTCGGATTGCTGCATTGCTTCAAGTGGTTGCTCGGTATAATTGGTTTGTTCTGTATACACTGGCTCACCCTGTTCTTGCTGATATTCTTGATATTCGGGCTGTTGATATGAGAGTTCACCTTGCGCAAAATCTTCAACATTCCCTGGATACACCTGACCATCTTGATTATCATATATTTGTGTTCCTTGATAATCTTGATCATAGTAATTTTGATTATCTTGATACTGTTGGTTGCTATAATTTTGTTCTGTTTGATTTTGTATTGTTGGTTCTACTTCGGCATACTCTTGTTGAATGTTTTCAATACCGTACTCTTGAGAGTAGTCCTTTAAAGGTTCTTGTATAACATTTAATGGTTCTTCCTGATTTGCATTATATTGTTGTTGGTCATAAAGTTTTGTTTCATCATAGTTTTCTGACATGCTTTCAACGGCATCAACGTTGCCATGCCCTATTTCAATGTTTTCCTTCTTATCTTCAACGCCTTTATAATTTTCATTCGAATAATCTTTACTTATTTCACGCAAGTTATTTTCTCCCTGAGGCTGCTCCACTTTTTCATCAGGTTTATATTTCTCACTCACATACTCTACTTGCTTCACTTCCTTTTGTGTAATTTTAATTAAATTCGTTTCTTTTATTTCTCTTAATTTATTTTCATTTGAAATTTGCTCATTGTTCTTTACAATTGATTGATTATCACTATAATAAACGTTGCCTTGGTTGCCAGTTCCGTGGCCCGCATTACTATCCTGTTTGTATGCATCAGAATTATTATCTAACATTAATTCTGTTCTTGAAATAGATGCATTTCTTGCATCATTTGTTTGCTCTTGTTGTTGCTGCCATTGTTTATCGTTCATTAAATTTTCATTCAATGCTGAATTACCTCCACCACCATTTACTTTATCTATAGTATTTTGTCTACTAATATCAATATGCTTTGCGGCATTCGCGGCTGCATCATCTGTCGGATAAAATATCTTCTCACCGTAGTATACTTCTTCAATTTTTTCAATGTTTGCCGATGGTTCTGGTGCATCATAGTTCACTTTATTATTGTCCAATGCCACTATATTATTCTCAACTGGTGTCAGTTCATTATTATCATTATTTATTATATGATTTGCGTATTGAATGTCGGTGGAATTCTTTTTTATTAAATTATTTTGAATAATGACTTCGTACTGGACTTCATCCAAGTTTTTCGGATATGGAACAATTTTGTGTTGATGTGCATTATGTGTATCGTTATATGGTGAATAATTGACAACATTTTTATCAATATCTGACTGAACAATAGAGGCTCGAGCGCTAGACTCAACTGTTTCACCGTTATTAAAATCCTCATCCTTTTCAGCAATTTGCGAAGTTCGTTGTTCTTTGTATATTGACTCAATTTGCTTTTCATCTGGAGGGGTAGGTGGCGATATTGATGGGCTCACCTCTACCACCTTTTCCCATATTTGATGAATATTCTCAACCATATGATTACTATTTAATATGCGAGGCTCGGGTACAATTTTTTTATCGCCAACGGGAAGAACCGGAGTAGAATAAGGCACTTGAATAACATCAGGATTATTAATTTCATTTTGATTAACATTTGTAATTAATATTTTTTGTTGAATTTCTGCCGATGGTTGGTAAACGGGTAAATTAGACTTTGTATATGAATCATTATTAGGTGGTGGAATATTTTCTTGTGTCTGTAAAACTTTATATTGTTGCCTATTACCATCGGCTGCTTGCTGTGGTACATTGACATCAATATTATGCACATTTGTGATAACAGCGTATGATGGAGATATTTCTAAATTTTTGGAATTTGGACTTAACGAAGTGCTGTCTGCGTTGGTATTTATGTTGGTTGTAGGTTGTGTTAGATTTTGTTTTGGCTCAACTACTGAATAGTGCGGCCTATCGTACGGTGCACCGACTTTTTGTGGAACGTCAACGTCAATATTGTGAATATTTGTCTCCAATCCATACACAGGATTAATTTCTGGATATTTTCTTATTAAACCATCGGAAAATTTATTCTTTGCATCAACAAAACTGTTTGTATTTGAATCTTTTGCTGCATTGATGGTATTAGTGTCAATTTGTAAAGGTTGGTTTGTATTTCCCACTCTTGGCTGATTATGATTATTTGCTATCATTTGATAATCATTATCTTTGTAGACTGTGGGTGTAGAAATTACAATGTTTGGTGACGTTGTGCACGGTGCTGTAAACTTGGAATTAATTATTTGCTCGTTTGTGTGCATTGGCTTGTCAATATTGTTTGTTTTGATTGTTGATATTTGCGGCCGCTCCATCCATTGTTTGTTACCCATTAAATTTGAAGGACGTGCTGGTGAATAAGTGGAAGAAAAATATGATTCTGTACTAATTGGATTATATGGTGTATTCAATTGAGCGCCTCTTTCTAATTGTCTACTATTTGTGTTGGCTAATGGTTGATGCAATTGAGCGTCATTATCTCTTAAATTACCATCGGTTGTATTTATTGGGATCGTCGTTGACTGAGACAAACCCAATGGCGTATTAAATTGATCATCCATGTGGTACATATCATCATATTGTCTTGTTTGTTTAATATTATAATTGCCATTTCTATCAAACACATCACTTTTGTAGTCGTTTGTTGGTGCATAGGTGTTTAAATTTGTTATCATTGTTGGAAGGGGTGTTGTGCTCGATAAACGATTTACTCTTGAGAGATATTTCACAAAATCCGATTTAAAATCTTTATAATTTGCGTCAACTCTATCTCCCATTGTTACTACTGTTGAGGGTGGCATTAAATTTTCATCAATATTCGTCTGTGTTGACACAGATGATTCTTTTAATGGTGTATTTGGTGTCATGAGAATACTTCTTCGAGGACTCCAACGTCGCATCAAATAAAGCTCATATTGCCCCTGAAATTAAATTTCAGAATATAAAACATTAAGTATTTTCCAAATATAATTATAATAATAATAATATTCTACCAAACTACTTAGTACACATTTGCTTAGAATGTAGTCTATATTTAATGAAAAATATTTTTTTTTCCATTTTCTACATACTTGAATTAAGATTATTGATTTTTTAAGTGCACGTTCATTCTACTCATGAGTATTTATTTGAATTTAATAAGAAAATGCTATAACTCACAAAATACAATAGAAAATTAAAAACTATATTTCATTTTATTATTATAATCCAATTCAACAGTTTGTTTATTTTATTCAATTTATTCTAAATCAAAAATGCACATTGATTCAGATTGTATCATATTATTAAATAGCGTGCAATTTGTTATCTTTATTGCAATTTCTAATTGATATATAAATGATTTTTTTTATTTTATAGCTTTAAAAACAACAACTAAATATTATAAAACATATAAAAACTAATCCACCTTTAACATTTTTAATCTTTCAGATTTAGCAGCTAAAGTACCCGCCTGATAATCAACTCTTTCCAGTGTTCGCAATAAATTGTCATTTCTCTCGGTACGTTTACGATCATCGTCTAAAAAATGATTATATTTGGTTCGTAGATCTTTAATTGCAGCTCTTCCACTACAAATATATATACATTTTATTTATTTTTGTACTTAATTTAAAGTTTAAATTTCTTTTAAAACAAATTTTAAAATACCTGTCATTACGATCCCTCATTAAGTTTTCGAATTTTTGTTCTAATTTTTTTCGTTCTAGTTCACTGCAAATACAACAACAACAAATAAACGAAAATTAATAAAATACTAAAATGCAATATTATTTAACATATGTGAAATCACCGAAGCATAACTTATTTTATTTGAAAAAAAAAAAAAAATATAAAATAAAAATTTTATACAACATGACAGGTGGACATTCATTTCCAGCCATTTATAACCTTTAAAACACATTGAAACAACCAATTAACTAAGAATAAACACAAACATTTTAATTAAAAAATTATTTCTTTTATTTTTATTTTTTAATAAATTGAAATTGTTTTCAATGAAAAAAATATTTTTTGCTTTATATTCAATAAAATTGATTAATTAAACATAAATATAAATAATAATAAAAAACTAAAAATTGTATGCGATTTTTTTTTTAACAATAAATTATTTACCTTTTACGAATTTTCTCTTGTAACTGGTCAAGTCTATTACGGTAATTGTGTGTTTCCATATTAATGCTTTTGTTTGTTATTAATCAATATTTATTACTAATTGAAAATAACATCAGCACAAAAATAAATTGTCAAATAATATTTTATTTATATATAAAAAAATATCTGTATATTGTAAACTCAGGTTGTTTATCTTTGTACACAACACAGTAACACAGTAAAGTTAAAAAAGAATCCCTTTTCTTGTATTAAAAAGTAACAATTCAGTTTTCCAGGCAGTAAAATAGCAAATATATTACATATTTTTTAACAAAAGGTATACATATTATATTTTTTTCCATTTACGCCGTACTTCCGTATGTTTTACTTTTTTTTCTTGGCTGGTGTCATATAATTCAACAGACCTCATACATAAGACTTTTTATTATTGATTTTTATAAGTAGCATGTGTGACAACCAATTACACAATAACAAGGCGCAAAAAATATATATATTCAGAAATAATTTTCTTCACTTTTCACAATATATTTTTCGTTTTTAAATTTTATTTCCACACTGATAGGTTTTCATTGCTTTAATTTGTGATTTTTATGTTATTATTGCTGTTCTTGCTGCTGCTGTTACCACTGTTGCTGCTTCTGCCTTTGGTGTTTATTTTATTTTTTTTACTTTATCTTTTGTGTTCAAATCACGTCAGCAACACACAGATAATGACGAAATTGGTATAAACGCTTCTAGCATTTATTTAACATAATTATTTTATTTAACAGCAACAAAATTGCGTTATTTAGTTTTCAATTTTTTTTTCTTTTATGTTTAACGTAAAAATAACAACAAAAAAAACACCAAATGAAGTAAATTCCAATTTATCCGCAAAGCGTGGTAAAGTGCATTTAACAACTAAACACTTTAAAGCATAATTTATACAAAACACAGAATTAAATGTTTTTATTTTTATCTTGTTTGAAAATTTATACAGAGAATAAATTTAATTTTTTTTTCTTGTATGCCACAATGTACAACTTTATTACACCTGCGTTATACGCTTTTGTTTATTATAATTTTTTTTTTCATAACTTTTCACTTGCTTTCTTTTTTTGGTAAATAAATCACTTTAAAAATTGTTTTTTTCTGTAACAAAACTAGATAATTGTCTTTGCGAACAAAATTATAATAATTTAACATATTTAAACCATTTTTATTAGAATTTATTATTTTATTACTTAAATAGTAATATTTTTTGAAGGTGAAAATGTTAATTATTCACGGTTTTTCCTTTAATTAATTTATTTTGTTAAAGTTTTTAATTACTTTAATTTTTCTTTTATTTTATTTATAAGATTTAATATTTTTCGTATTAAAGATTATTTTAAATGGAAATGTATGTAGTTAGCACCGACAAACATAATCAAAATGACTAAATATTATAGTGAATAAAAATAATAATAAAAATAATAACAATACGTACCACTGTTGGTTTTGATGTTGATGTTTTCGTCGTCATGTGACCTCAATGGCAAACATAGTTTTATGGTTTTTTATGACTTTTTGATTAAACAGAAAAATAAAAAATAAATTTATATTAAAAACATGGTAATGGGGTTCTTTATTTTTTAATTTTTCGATTTTTATTCTTTATCAAGTTTTTTATTATTGTTTTCTTTTCTATATTTTTATTGTGTTTTAAGGGTGGCGACAGTCAGCACCATTTATTAATATTATTTACAGCAAACCAAAGTTAAGTAAAGTAACGTAAAAACAAAATAAAAAAAAAATTCTATTACGTATTCATAGAGTATTAATGTATTTTGTTTACTTTTTTTCATATTCATTTTACTTTACTTTACTTTACTTTACTATACTTTTCAATGAAACTTTTATAAACAACAACGAAACAAAGTTAAACAAAAAAAAAAATGAAAACGAGGTAAAACCGCTTCAACCTTTATACTTGTAAGTTGTGACTGTATTCTGCAATATTTTTCACCTGATTTTCGTTTTGAATTTTTCTTTCTCTTTTAACCTAATACATTTAAATTATTTAAACTTGTACATGGATTTGTTATATGTTTTTTATTTTATTTTTTGTTATTGAAAAATTCGTAGGCAACACCAATGTCAAAAAAAATACATTTGTTTTGTTTATTAAAGAAAATACTAGAAAAACATATAAATAAAATAAAAATAAAAACAGTTTTCATGTTTTGGAATTTTATTGTATCGATTTGGATATAGGTTTATTTGCAAGAAGGTTTATTAAATACGTATAGAAGTTCCATAGATACCAAGGTTCTTCTATAATATTATATAAACAACAAAAGCAAAAGTAACAACAGCAAAGGTATAGGTAGAATTTTCTTGATGCTTCATTTTTTCTGATTCTTTTTTTTTCTTGTTCTTCCTTTAAACAAACACATAAATCTTTTTGTCATTGTCACGTGTAAGTATATAACCCCCAAAATAAAGAAAGGTTACAGTACATCGAAGCTAAGTGGGTAATATATACATTGGGTTATTTATACAAAATACTAATACGTCAGATGTTACCAAAATAATTTTGTTAAAAAAATATATATTATATCAAAAACAAAGATATTCTAATTCATCGACAATTTTCTTAATAAATAAAATAAAAATTGTGACTAATAATAAATTGATTGATTATCTTATGCTATTGTAATATCAATAAATAAATAATTTTATTTTCTATTAAAATTTATCCTATTACTCTCAATTTTATTATGCAATAATAAATAAATTTTCTAATAATCGTTTGTTTGTCGAAATAAAATCGTTAAGAAATTATGTCCTTTGTTGAAGAAACAAAAAAAAATAATAATAATACGAAACATAAAAATTTTATTGCAAAAACAATAATACAGTTGTTTGTTACGATTTTATGATTTATTGATTATTATAATAATAAGGGATAAAGGTTTTTAGTTGAATTTGTAGCCTTGTCTAGTGCATTTTAGATTGTAATACTTTATTCTTGAAAAATATGAAAGAAAGTCAATAATCTTCTTTAACACTGCAATGCCTTTAAAGCTACAATATTACGTTTAACTTAAAGTAATTTAAAATTATTAACAGTTCACTTAATTTCTGATGATTATTGACCATTTCATTATAGAATTTTTCTATTTTTAGCAGAATATTTTCATAAATAAACTAATATGTAAAATAAGGCGAATTTCTAAAATCAATCATCAATTTTATTAAACAATTTATATTGAAAATAACATATTTGATTACTTGAAAACAAGTAGTTTTAATTCTTTAATTTTTGCATAATAATTGTTATTATTGTGTCTATACATGTTAACAGACAAACAATAATAAATATCTTTTACATTTTGTATTATGTTTTCTTTCTAGTTAACATAAAATATGTTGTCTTTATTTCATACATGTATAAATTGAAATTTAAGAAATTTTATTACTTTTCTTATTATTTTTTTTGTTTCTACATGTTTCGTCAGCCTTAACATTATTGTCTTTCATAATTTTTAATAAACAAAAAATCCTAATAATACATATAGTAACAAGTGTTGAGTACATTCGTTATAAAATAAAGGCAGATAAAGGACATACACAAAAACAAAAACAAAAAGAAATTTATTAAGAATATTGTTAATAAGTTATGTAAACATTTGTTTAAAAAAAAAAATTTAATAATATATTTATTATTTGCTAGAAAACCGATTACGGCTAATAAATTTCTGAATAAATCATAAGTTTTTCAAATAAAATTCTTTTTTGCTGTTATAAAAGGAAAAGGCACAACATTAAAACTGTGTACGAAAACAACAACAAAAGTATGAGAAGAAAACTTAAAAAGCTCATTAAATTTACAAAAACAAAAAAAAAATAAAAATTACAAACAAGCTCGCACAAAATTTAATTCAAAGGGAAAAAAAATTCAGTATTTCCTTTTATTTATTTTTTTGTTTGCTATTTTTTAAAGGAATAAAATAATAAAAAATGATTGCGTACAATTCCATTGGGTTTTTAGTTATTTTCATTTGCCTTCCCATTAAGGTCGTTTTTTCTTCAATCAATTTTTTTTTTTTGCTTTTATTCTGTCTGTAACATGCCTTTTATATGTAAGATTCATATATATTTTTTGGTATTATTTCTTTGCTGTTTGCTGGTGCTGGTGCTGTTGCCGTTTTTTTCTATTGCGTTCAACAATAAAGTGAATAACACATACATATCTATCTATTGGATATATTTTTACACGTGGTACTCGAAATATTATATAAAATCAAACTGATAGCGATCAAAATAAAATTTGCAAACATTTCAATATTGCGTATATGTAAATAAATATTTTTATTGATTGTATAAATCAGATATAAAGATTTTTTTCTACTTTTTACTCTTTGTTATTGTTGTTAAATATTGATTTCATATTATTTCTTAAACACACATCTATGTATGGATGTATATAAAATGAGAATAAGAATAATAATAACAGAAATCTTCACCCAAAAAACATATTTGTCCTCAGTATGAGTACGCATGGGACTAAGGTCTATAAACAAAATCAATTTGATAACAAAAAAAAAATAGAAAAAACATTTCTATACATTCAAAATATGTTTAAAAGTAGATAAAAATTCGGGAAAAAAGAAAGAAAAAAATTAAATAAATAGAAAATGAAATGAAATTGAAAAATCAAGCAAATAATAAAACGAATTAAATGTTGAATGACAAAAAAAAATTATAAGAACTTTGTTGCTTCTTTTCTCCGTCTGTTAATTTTGAAAATTCACTGTTCCTGTGCTTAGTTTCCGGTTATTTATTTACTTTTACTTATTTTCTAAAGAAGCAAATTTATCAATAGATTGTTAGCAAAACCCTGAAATAAATTTTCGCACAGGATATTATATTGTAATTTTGTATAATAATAACTTTATTATGGTATTATATATTTATTGTTTTTCTGTTTTAGTTATTTAAAAAAAAACGAAGTGTATTGTCGCCTATAAAAATTAACCACCAAAATAATGATAGCGACAACAAAATGTCTATAAAAAAAGAATATTAATATATATATAGATATCTATATGATTATGGATTATCATGAATTTATTTACTTTACGAAGGTAAAAGTGCTTTATTTTTTTTTTGTTAATGGTCATCATCTGTACTTTTAACACAGTAATAAAGTCTAGTGTGAAAACACTCCCTATAAAATGTGAAAAATGTTGATGTAAATACTTGATTAACTACTTATTTTTGTTATTTTTAATATATAAATAAACAATACAATTTAGTTGCTTTTATAGAAAATGATAAAATAAATTCAGCAATAACAATATCAACAAATTTATTATGATAAAAGCTTTAACATTCAAGTGATGCACTTTAATGCATATATAATTCATACATTTTTAAACAAAATTATTTTAATTATTATCATTATTATTATCAGTATTTTTGTTAAAACTTTAAGCTACTCAAAAAATTATATATTTTTTGTTAATGTTAATCTATTAAAATAAAACCATAAAGACGCTTTAAAGCAACTATTGTGGTTGTATATAGTTATGTTACTTAAAATTATGCTTAAATCTGAAATGCTTTTAATAAATAATAATTTAAATATACCCAGTTCTGTTGTTATAACATCTCTAGTCAAGTATTTTTTAAATGTCATTTGGGTATATTATATCTGTTATACATTATATAAATATATATTATATTTTCCTAGTTTCTGATAATTTTTAAATTATATATGACTATGATGGTACGTTTGGTTACTGATAGTTTTGTGTAATTTGACTACAGCTGCAGCTTTATATATTTGTTATAAAGTAATTAAAAAATAAACCTTTAAAATTAGAAATATTTATGGTTTAGAAGTTAATGGTTTTTTATCAAAAATAACTTTTCATTCTTTCTATTCACATAACAATACAACATTGAATAAATGAAATTATAATTTTCAAGTAGTACAAACACTATTTTCATCATCAAAAATAAAATTAAAATTTTCAAATAAAGACAAATAGAATAATTAAATTATTCTATAAACAACAAGAAAATTTTATCATTGCAATATTATTTATTAAGTAAAAAATGAAAATAGAGAATTTGTAATATAGTTTTTTTTCCTGTTTTAGTTGAACAAATTTAATTTATTATGAATTTTCTATAATTTTATTTTTCATTTATTTAAGACTAACTCACAAACGTTGACTTTAATATCAGAAATGATAGCTTTATGGAATTTATCTATGCTAAAAAAACAACCATTGAAATAAATAAAATATAATAGAAAGAAGAAGAAATTTATTACTTAAACGTGTTTCAATGATTGTCTTGTTGATTACATTTGAATTTCTTCACATTCATAAATATCAAATGTAATCACTTTTCGTTTCCTTTATTTTTTGTTACTTTACTTTTTTGCCGAAAAAAAAACACACAAAATTCTGTAATAAAATGTAAAAAGCACGAATTGAAATAAGAAAATAGAGAAAAGAAAAATAAAAAAAAAATTGTCTTACATCGAGCTAGAGAATAATTCATTAAAATTACTAAAAACAAGTAAAACATATAAAATTTATTATTTTAAAATCAAATAATATAAACCATAATTTTATTATCGTTTTCTGCAACATTTTCTAAGTAAGGAGTCTGTAATAATAAAAATCGAAAAGAAAAAACTAAAATAAGAAATATTTATTTTTTTTTTACTTTGTACCAGGCGTCTCCATTTGCGCGAAGCATTTTTTCCATTACGATAAATTTTCCACTGTGTTTTTTCTTTGTTTAAATACATTTTTGCATAATTTTTTTTTTATATTATATTAAAAAATAAAAATAATCATAATAATAATAAAAACATCTTTTTGTTAGTTGTGAAGACTTTATTTTTAAATTATTTTTATAATGTGCTTTAAGCGAACAATGTCATTGTGAACATTTTAAGAAATTGTTTTTTCTTATATTTATTCCTTTATTTTTTTATTATTTAGTGAAATTGTTTTTTAAATTGCTAGATTATATGATTTTTTATTATATTTTTGGTAAACATTTAGCGAAGCACCAGTAGGTAACTGCAATAGTATTAGATACAGAAGACAGACATGAATATGATGGGTAAAATGTTATAGTAATACAACCACCAACAATAACTATACTTTCAGATGTATATTGTTTATTTATTTTGCTGTTTAAATTGTCACCTTATTGTTCTTATAACAATGATATCAGCATTTGACATTTTTTTGTTTTGTTAATATTATCAATTGTTGTATTCTGTAACGCTTGCCATAAAAATAAATTTTATTTTCTATATAAATATTATATTATTTAATTTATATAAACATAGGAAAAATAATGAATAAAATTCTGTTACATTTTAATCTTATATTATTATCTCTATTCAGGTATAAATATAAAATAATATTACGATTAAGGGTTTCTTAACATTTACATATTATTTCTTTATTATTTATTTATTATTTTGCTTATTCGGGTAATCCTCTTTTGCAAAGGAAAAGAAAAAAATGAAAACATTATTGCAAAAAAAAAAAAAAAATGAAATAAAGTAAAGTAAATAAAATAAACAGATGGAAGAAAATTTGTTATTTATTCTTTATTTTATTTTTTCTTTCTTCTACTCTGTGTAATTTTTATTAACAATAAATAAAAAAGATAATTCTGTATAATTTAACTGAAATTGAAAACATTTTGACCTGAATGTTTTACGTTGATTTATATAAACTTATAATAAAATTGAAATTGAATTTTCTTTTAATAATTTTCCTTTTTGTTAATTTTAAAATTTTTTCGTTTTATGCTTATTTTACAAATGTTTATTTCATTAACCGAAATGTTTTATTTTTATTGTATTAAGGCTGTTTCTAATGTATATCAAAATAATTTAAATAAATAGTTTTTTTTTTTAATTGTAAATAAATGTTTTGCCAGGTAGCTAGATATAAGTTTGAGTGACCTGTTGATGTGGTACTTTTAAATTTCATTTCCTTCAGCTTAATTCTAAGAATTTTCAATTAAGCAAATGATGTTTATCAAAAGGTAAGAGTTTAATTTTTGTTTTTGAACGTGAGAATTACATTAAACATGACACATTACAAGGTTTTTACTTTTATTATGATGTAAAAAAAAATTATATCTGCATAAAAAATACTTTTTACTTAAAAAAAAAAGAAGAAAAATGAACCGAAAAGCGTGTTTTTGTATATTTTAAATGTTTTAAAGGTTTCTGTAAACATAAATACAGTGCAATTTCAAAGCTATAAAATTGATTCATGATTTTCTCAGAAAACCTTTAAGTAAATATTTATAATGTTTTAACATTTTATCAGAAAAATTCGCTGACAATTGGCTGTCAAAAACAGAGTACTCCTTTTATTTGTGTGTAAAGTATAATAATCGATACGTGACTAGTAATTACAGAATAAAAAAGCTCATTTATGAAATAACTAAAAACCTGAAAAATATAATACTATTGATAAGAACATAACGACATGATGAACAATTCATATCGATTGAATATTACAAAATTAACAAACATAAACAACGAAAAATATAAATAGAAATGAACAAAAAAATTTAACAATCTGTAATACGCCTTTTGCCTTGTTAAAGCAAATTAAAAAACAAACAAAAGGACTAAAAATAGCAAATAAATTACCTTTGTTCAATGATAAACAAAAATATTAATATGTAAATGGAAATTGCTTTCTGATTAATTTCAGAAAAACAAAAAATCTTTATCTCTCAATAATTTATTATCAAAACAAGAGAAAATTTATTCATTGTCTATTCAGAATTGTGTTGCGTTGCATAAAGATTTTAATGAGCAAAAACATATCAATAATAATACAGAAGAAAAGATATAAAATAATTATATTCAAGAAAAATAAAAAATTCACTAATAATAATAAAGTGAAAGTATTTTAAAAAAAAATAAAAATTACGTTGAAATGAAAATTTTTAAAACATTAAATTTAATCTCAATATCATAAATTAATTCAATGTATCAATTGAAAATTTAAAATTTAATAAAAAACAAACGTATAGTCTTGATTTTATGTTTTATCAATTTTTTTTCTACCCAACAATAGTAAATGGTGCTTTATTTATCTGATCCACTCAAATATCAAGTGCATTGAATACATTTTATGTTTTTATCTATATTTATGTAACAAACAATGTTGTCTCGCGTTGAAATCGGATTGTTTTTATAATACTTTTCAATCATTTTACTGCCCTATTTGTGTTTGATTTTTATATTGAAAGTATTACCATTCACTTTACTTATCATTTTTGTGCAAAAAAAAAAGTTGTTTAATTGAAAATAAACAAAAGAATAAAAAATATTACAAAAAAAAACTTCAATGCATTCACTTGTCTCGTTTTTTGAACTTTAAATTATTTTTATCATTTATTTATTATCATTGATTGCTCAAAATCAAATATGTAAAAATTTATGGATTATATTGATTTTGAATTAATATTATAACAATAATAAAAAAATATCCATAACTTAGTATACACGCTACTGTCAAACAACTGTAGCAATAATATGAAATAAAAAATAAAAATATAGACAATTTATTAATAAAAATGAAAGAGATTTTGTTTTGTAAGAAATAATAATAAATTTGTATTGAATTTGATTAAAGAAGCAACAACGGCAGCAATTTTTAAAATATAGAAGAATAGAATGTATAGAAAAGTAGAAGACAGAGCAAAAAAAAAAAAAAAAAAACATATTCTACATGAATAAGATAAAGTTTTTAAATTAAATTATAAATAAAGAGTATAAAAAAGCATAAAATAAAAATTCCAAACAAGATTGAGTATTTGAACGTCAGAAGAAAAATAGAAAACATGAAAATGTGATCTCAAAAGGGAATTAATAATCTTTATTTTGGTTTCTATTTTAACATTTTTGTTTTTAATGAATTTGTATTTTTGTTTTTTATCATAATTTATTTCGTTTATTTACACTGATTACAAAGAAATACAAAATATAAATAGATTTGATCGGTTATAAAACTCAGCAATCTTTTAATAAAAGAAATTGTTTACTTTATGGTTTAAAAAATAAATAATTTGTGTGTTTTTTTTCTATAAAGGGGGCCTTTAATATAAATAAAATTACATTAATTGAAAACATTTTTAAGGACTTTCGTATTTTTTCACGCAAAAAATGACTTTTATATCTCTCATTTGTCTGTTTAACTGTTCGTTATGTGTTTTCCGTTTGTAAAATATATATTTTTTTAGACTTTCTTCAGCAACATTGATGTTAAGAAAATTTAATCAATTAAAGTAACATTATTAAGAGAGAAAAACTCTGGCAATTTTTGGTTACGATGAAATGAATAAATTTAACTTTTAATCGTTTATAGATTTATATGTTGTATGTTTGCTGCAACTAAATATTTCTCTTTTTAGTTGATTTTATAAATTTTCAGATCTATGAAAATCAATTAAGAGAATCAAATGTTATATTTTACATCAATAAACCGGAAAAAATTACAAAAATAAATAAAAAGTGGTTCCGAGAAATTAAGTTTTTGAACAAAATATTTTTCGCTCTTGCTATTACTATTTATATGGCTCGCGGGTAATATTATTAACTTTAAAACGAAACGAGAATAGTTTATAGACTAAAACTTTTTTTTATTTATGTTACATATGGGCCGTTGTCGATGATGGTACTGAGAAAAACATGCAAATTATTTTTATCATTTTTTTTTTATTACATATTTATCAATTGTTACTTTTACTTCATAACTATAGCGAAAAGAAATTATAAAACAAAGGATTAGTCTTGAAATCAAGATATCGTTTCTTTTTAATTTACTTATATAATAATTAACGTTTCTATCATGCTTTTATTTTCTACATTTATATAATAAATAAAATAAATGACTTCAATTGTAGGTATATGTATATATTTTGTTATTATCCACAGAAAATATAAACAAAGAATTTATTCCAAAATGATTAATTAATTTTTAACCTGAAGCGAAATGTTTGTTGCTTTTTTATTTATTTTTTGTTTCTTTATATATACAATTTTTTTTTAATGCTGTGTGTTTTCGGATATAAATATAAATGTTAATGATAAACAAAGTGAGATAAAATATAAATAATTAAAATACAAATGAAAAACAAATAATGGTTGTTAGACACGCACAAAACTGATTATAAATATAAAAAAAAAACCAACAACCAAATGAACAAAAAGAGTTTAAACAAAATATTTATATATAGAAAAAAATAAATAAAGCGCAAATAATACAGAAAATGAAAATCCTTGTTTAATTTTAGATTAAAAAAAAAAAGAATTATTTTATTTTATATACTTGTTTTTCCATCCAATTTTCCATTTCATTGAATTTATACAGAAATAGAGTTTTTTTTTTTCATTTTAATTTTAATTTTACTTTCGCATAACAAAAAGCATAAAAATAATATGATTTTTCTGTGTTTTTTTTTTATTTATACCTAAGCTAGATTTAACTCTTTGTCGGTATATAGTCAATGAATTGTGACAAAAAATAAATAAATAAATTTATATAAAGCGAAATACTGGTTAATGTTTTTAAATAAACTAATTTGAAATACAAAATACGAAAACATAAAATCGTATATTTTTTTTGATTATTATTCTTTCTATTTGCATAAAATTTATGATTTTTGCTATGTCGTTATGTGTATTATAATTATTATGATGATTATTCTGCCACATAATAATCATAATCATAAAAATAATTAAAATTGACGAAACATATACTTCGGCACAGAATTGTTTATTTATAAAAGTTTTTACTTTTATTTTTTGCTTATGCTTTTATTTAATTAACTGAATATTAATAATAAACATGATTTAATTAAAAATTTATATAAATAAAACATAAATATAGTAAAAATTAATTTATCAGTGGTAAAGGTGGCTAATGTATGCAGCTTTTATTAAATTGTTATTTTTTATATTTAATAACGATAAGGATATATTTTTATTTTATTTTATGTTCAATTGGAAATCAATTTTGTGTTAATATTCATAATTATTTCAACAGCATAATAAATATTTACTTTAATTTTATTATTTAACATAATTTTTATGGACATTTATTTTTCGGAACTATGAATTTGTAATAAAAAATCATTACATAAATAATACACTTAATTCTTAGTATTTCCGTTAAACCATATAAACGCATTGTGTAATAATTGTATAAAAGGCACACTAAAAACAGAACTAAAAGTTAATGTATTGACATTGAAAATGAAAAGAAAAATTCTTTGCTTAATTGAAATTAATATCAGAAAATCACATCACTGTCATATTTAGTTATAAACTTTTACAACTTTATCATCTCAACATTAATTTAATAATCTAATTAAACATCCTAGTTTTACTTGTTTATATTTTCATTAAATAATTATTCTTTTTTTTTTATTATTATTATATGTTTACTATTTGTTTTGCCAGTTAAGCCTCGCTTATATCATTATTACTACTACTGGTATTACTATTGCTGCTTATTACTATTGCTGTGGTTGCTACCACTATGACAGCTTTTGTTGTTGATTTTCGTTAATTAAATAAATAAATTAAAAACAATTTCATGTAATTCTTTTCTACATAAATATTTATTTTGTTTATTTAATTATTAATTTTATAATAAAAATTTAATTAAAAAATGTAAAAAAAAAAATCATAATTATCGAAAAAAGTGATTATCCATAAAAATGTTCCTGTTTTTAATAAATATGGTATTTTAATAGAAAAACTACCCAAAGGCAATTATTAATTATTAATACATTTTTAATTTGTGTAGGCAATTTGTTGTGTTTTTAAAAATAAACCCTGGATAAACTGAATGTTTTTAAATCAGCTTTAAATTGAAGTTTATTGCTATTTTTACTAGCAATAAACATAATTAAATATATCAAATGTGTAAGCTAATTGATAATTAAACTTAATACAAAAGTTTTGAATCGACAAAGCTAAGGTAAACACGCCTGCAGCAACACTTACAAAACTGTATCACTAGTAATTGTATTAAAGAAATAACCTAAAGAATCCCGAAAAAATATTTTTTAAGAAACGAATCTTCAAACCTAAGAGGCAAAATGTAATTTTATTTTTATCTATGTCAAATTTAAAAATATTAAAGAAAAACCTGTATCTAGTCATTCACAATATTTAAAGTGTCTTAACATATTTCGTTTATATAATGCCAAAAAAAAACGAAATTTAAATATTCGGATAATCCCACAAAAAACAACAAAACGGTCTAAAAATAAGCAAAAAAAAAGTAGTAAAAAAAGGCTAAAAAGGGAAAAGCAAAAATATGTTGATCCCATCAGCTACGTCTGAGTTATATTGACACAGATTCGCCAAGTACTAGTTTCTACTATACATGTATATTCGATATTTTTTCTATTTTCGTATTTTTATTTAAATTTATTAAAAAAGAAAACATTTTCCTACTTTTTCAAGGATTTTTTTTAAAAAATAAAATCGTACAGAGTTATATATTTTTGCTGAGGTTTGATAAAACATTTGTTGTGTAAAAGAAAAAGTCAAGAAAATTTTTGTTCATCTTTATCAGTTTATAGCAAATTTAAAAAAAAAAAAAACGAAAATGTTTTATCAATTTTGATATAAGGTGATAAATGTAGTCGACTTGAATGACTTTCCTAAACAAACATATACGTGACTGCACCACATCGGCATACTATATATTATAAAGTGTTCCGCTATAGAGGCTATCATATTGCTAACGAATAGTCTCTATTGAAAAAACGCCACAGTGACACTCTGTTTTAAAGATAATGATTGGAAAAATCAAAAAAATGTTAAAAAAAATAAATTAAAAGTCAATTTAACTTTAATTTTTTGCCAAAATAAAAACCACAACTAAGTTAAAGAAGCAACAAAGCACAACAAAGTTTTTTCGTTAATAATTTTACTTAAATTTTCATAAATTAGTAGAAAAAAAAATTATACCTAAATTTGATACTTCTATCATTATTCTATGCTTTTCGTAATTTTCATTTTATCTCATCTCGTTCTTATTTACAAGAGTTGTATAAAAGCTATAAAGAAAAGCACAATCAAGTCATGGTTTTTAATTTTCATGCCTCATGTATTTTTTTTGTGTTGTTGATGTTTTTGGTTCTAATTGGATTTTCTTTTATTTCGTCTGAATTTAATGATTTTTATTTTACTTGTTTAACATTTTTTAACAATTTAAAGAAGTTTATTTTTATTCTTCTTATTTGCGTTTGATTTAATTTTATATTTATTCGTGCTGTGCCAAAAGGATTGTGCTTTCTCCTTTGTTTTAACTAGATATTTATACAACTGATTTTTTTGTATTTTGGTTTAAAAAACAATAAATAATAATGAGAACGTTTAAACAGAAAATGATTTTTATTTAATTAAAAACAATTTCTTAATAATTAGAAATTTTTCTTTCTCTTTAAGCATAATCTTTGTAATTACTTTTAAATTAATCCCAATAAATCATAATTTAAACTATAAAAAATACATCTTTTACTGATTTCTGTTCTGATTTTAAATTTAGCATTTTTTCATAAAGAATAAAAATAAAATATTCATTTTACAAACATTATATGCTTTGAAAATATATTATACATTTTTCAATTCAATTTCACTTATCAATATTTAT
The DNA here is from genome assembly GCA_963942525.1 of Ptychoptera contaminata. Classification (NCBI taxonomy): domain Eukaryota; kingdom Metazoa; phylum Arthropoda; class Insecta; order Diptera; family Ptychopteridae; genus Ptychoptera; species Ptychoptera contaminata. The sequence goes on along the minus strand of OZ012637.1, from coordinate 31,999,865 downwards.
TCTTTTTAAACAGTTTATTGATAAACAAAAAAGCAAAAATAAGGAATAATAATCGAATCAAAATTGTTTAACATATGTTAAGCATATAAACACTCAAATAAATATAAGCTTATTATTTTTTTGGCTGATTTAACAAAATATTCAATTGAATTATTTTTCTCAAATATTATTAAAATTGTATATTGGGGATTTTAATGCTTTTAAAAAATAATTTCTATTTAATTGAAAACAATACATATTAATTAGATAAGTTTATCCAATATTAATCACATATTAACGTTACTTATTTGATAGAATAATAAGTATTTAATTAATTTATTTCCATACATATAATCTAATTAAAAATAATTCAAATTTCTACTGCATATAATTTAAACAAAACAAAATGAGAATAGTTTTGTTCTAACAGAAATGATTATTCAGCCAAATATGTATAATAAAATAAAAGAAATAGAAAAACAGATAAAATAACATAAATTTCCAATTCACACTTTTTACAGAGATTTTATATTATTATTTCTACAGGCAAATGGCGACAATATGTCTATCGAAAATTATTCAGAAGTTTTTTTGTGTAACTAGAATAAAAAGCGGCATAACTTTAACATACATATTTAAGCTAACACCGAAAATGCATCTCATTTTAGTACAATTTTCTCATTTTTAATATTTTACTTACTTAACAACAAGATTTCTTTTTTATATTTTCTTCTATTTTAATATTAAAAGAAAAAATAAGAAAGAAAATGTCAATCGAAAAAACGATATCTCTATGCCAAAGCTTTAGCAAAAAAAGCTTAGCTGCATTTTATTAATATTTACTTTGATAAAAATGAAAAAAGAAAAAATTTTCATTGTAAAAATGAATCGACAAAGTAAGTACAGGATTCAAGGAAGAATTTTTATTAAAATAAAGTATTTCGTAGAAGCAAATTAAACCGTTGGGACTTAATTAAATTCTTTTATTAATTTTGTTTTTTTTATTATAAAAAATAGAAATTAAATTATTGAAAAAGATAGAAATTATAAGGAAATTATCGTGTTAGAGAAATTAAATATTTAAAAAACCTTTCAAAATGTGATCGACATACCCTAGATATGTTTTTCCTTTTTTTTTTCTTTTTTGAACAACTGAATACAGATTTTCTACCGGATAAAACGTTAAAAAATATTTCTTTATTGAATATTCAATGTGACATGCAAATAGTATATTAGTTTTTGAATGATTTGTGGTAAACGATCAAATTTGAAAGAAATGTCATTTACACTTCAAATTCAATTGTGTTCGAAGAATTTTTACCATCAGCATGTTGACAATACAAACAAAACGATCTAAAATTGCTTTATTTATTTATTTATATATCTTTTTGTATTTTCTCTGGTATGTAATATGTTTTAAATCTGCAATTTAGATTAAAGTTTTGTCAAATCACATTTATCATAAAATTTACGTTTCATAACAAAAAAAAAATATTTTTCAACCGGAAAGAAAACTTTTAAAGAAAATGTATGAATGAATGACAAAAAAACAATTTAGTGTTTAATTTTCTTGCTTTTTGATTCGTATAATTTGTTCGCGGTATTAAATATTTATTTAAACTTTCTTAGTAAATAAATCATATAAAAAAAAACTAATTAATAAATTTACAAAAATATTGTATAAAGTGAAAAAAGCTAGCAGACACGTAGAAGCACAGTAAATAATTTGTCAAAAAATAAAACAGAAAGTAAAAAGTACACAAAAAAAAATTCTCCCAAAGAAAATTAAGGCAAAAATATGGTTTTTAGTAGAAATAAAAAGTAAAAAAAATCTACCCTAAATAATACAATTAAAAAAGCAAAATAAATTATAGATGAAGTAATTCTGTGCTTTTATCATCAGCTATTGTCTTGTGCGATATTTTTTCTCTTTTTTATTTATTTTTATCCAGCTTTATTATATATTTTTTTTATTAAATCCCAGTTGATATAACACCCGAAAAAAAATAAGTTTTTTTTTGTGTTAGATATTTTTTTTTTCGTTTTTAAGCAAAATTCTTTTTTTTTTTTGTTTATTTTAAAAATATATTAAAAAAAATAAAATGAAAATTAAAATAAAACTTTCTATTCACGTACTGTTTACTTTACTTTACTTTACTTACATGTTTATTTATGTATGCATGTATGAATTAAATATTGCAAAAAGAAAATTAAAAAAAAAAAAGAAAAAAATTGAACACACAAACATTTTAATAGAAGGATCCAACGACTTTGTTGTTCCATTCCTATAAATTTGCTGTAGTGTAAAGCATAATAAGTTTTACTAAAAACAGAACAGAAAAATAAATATATTATTATTGTTAGGTTTGCATGGGATGGTTGTTAATCGTATAACTTTGAATAAGACAAAAGCATGTGGTTTGTTATTTCCCTTAGTTGTCTTTGCTTATATGGTTTTACTTGACTAAAACGCGATGGGTTGGTCGCTCTCATTTGTGTTTAGTTTTGTTTGGTTTTTTTTTGCTTTATTTTTTTTCTGTTCAAAAGAAGTAAAAAAAAAAATTTTACCAACGAAATACAACACAACTTGAGAGTTTGAATTGCTTTACATTATATTTTTGGTCGATTTTTACATGTTTAATGAACAAGTTGATGAGAAAAGATGCTCCCTTAATACAAACTAGAAAAAAACACAAGTAAAAATGAATAAAAATACAAAAAAAAAAACTCATATACATCTGTTTAATCACTGTTGAAAGTACTTTAATGATGAACGTTGATGAATAAACTTTTTTTTATTGTTGATTTTATTTCATTCACAATTATATTTAACAGCACTGTAGACTCTATAATATCCATATAGACTGTTGGCACATATTTATTAAAGTAGATACGGCATCCTCTAGCTATTATACTTTAAATATTTTTTTTATTATGTTATTTTGCACAATTAATTACATAATTTCTTAAAATAATTATTAAAACATATTTTAAAAGAAATAAAAGAGGAAAACCCAAAAGTAAATCAGTTATAAAATGGTTATGCAGTTTTAAAATGATAAATGAATAATAATTTGTAAGCAATTTAATTTTTATAAAATATACAGAATAATTACTTAGAAAACTTTATTAGATTTTTTTTGTTGTTGTCTGTTACAATATAACAATTCATTTAATTTTATTTCTATGTAATATACATTGTTATTAATGATTAATTTAATTTTAAGATTAGATAATAAATCATTTACAATTGCATGTGGATCGTTTTTTGATTACCGTTTATATAAAATAAATGTTTCTATTTATTGAGCAAAAAGCAAATAAAAAAAACATCCAATGCATTCAACAATAAAATGATAATTTATTTTCTAAGACAATTTCTAACCACAGTCTATCTAAAAATAAAAGAACTTTTTAAGCTGGTTTATCATCAATTCAACTTCATTATCAACAATGTACAAATATTTATTGTTTATTTTGGCAAACAGTATGGTTTTCAATTTTTTTATTTTTTAACAGAAATGTTAAGACTTATTTACTAGTATTTTTTGTTTCTTATTTCTCTACCAGCAGAACAATGCAATTGTCGTACTATTGACCAATTTGAAGAACTTTTTATAGTTTTTTCATGATCTTTCTTCTTTGTTGGTGAAGGAAAGTCATCATACTAATAAAATTCACATAATGTTTAACCAAAAAAAAAACAGAGGAACATAAAATACAAAAAGGTTCAAGAGAATTTAGTCTTATTACTACACGAAAACTTAATTCGATAAAAGAACATAGAGTTTTAGCACAACATCTTCATTATTATATTATTATTATTATTATGATTGTGGGTGGTTTTTATTTTTTTGGTAATTTACACTGCCAAAAATTATTCTACTTTAACCGACTTTATGTCCGCATTCATATCGTATGTATATATATGTTTGATTGTTGATGCTCACCAAGTTGTAGCGAAAACTTTTAACATAAAAAATAAACCGAAGAAAAAACCAACTTGTAAAAATGCTTCAAATTTCGCGACCACTTTGTATATGTGATACGTGATGCCACTAGGAGATTTCATTTTTTTTTTATTTCCGTTTTGATACTTGATGTTTTATTGACGCTACCGAAACCGTAATATACACAAAAGTGTAATAAATTCTCGGGAATTATTATTTCAAACAATATTCTCATTTCATCTTATTATTTTCACTATGTTCGCGATAACAATCTGAACATATGTGAAACGTGTTAATGTGATAAATCTGAGAGAATAAAATACAAAAAAAAAAATAATAATAATAATAATAAACCATAAAACCAATCTCGCACAACATTCAATTAAAATTTAAACCGAAAAATAAAGCAAAATATAAAAATTGATTTTTCGTTTCATTAATTATTTGTTTCGTTATTTGTTTTAAATAATTTTTTTTTATTCATTATCCTTCATTAAAATCAAATTAAATTTATATAAATATATACTTGTTTAATTGGTACGAAAATTTAATGATGTTTAAATTAACAACGGTGAACCGAAAATAGAAATACTTTATGTAAATAATTGTACTTTTTAAAGCTTCTTTGCCAAGTTTAAAGTTTTGTGTTTTCTTTATTTAATAGCATATTTTTCACAATGTAGCAATTTTTTTAATTTTATTTTACGTTTTCAATTAGTAAATTAAGACAAAGATGAGTAATTTTAATTAATATTTTTTTCTGTTTTCTTGGCTACAAAAATGTCTGTTTTTTAATTAGAAAAACTGCAACAAATACATTGATGTTTTGATAGAGAAAAATAAGAAATAAAAAACAAGAAGGTTTAAGCTTTTAAAATTTAAGCATAATGATTTTAATGTTATAAATTGCTTAATTAAAACAAAATTATCTTATAATAGTTAAAATTTTGTTTACAATAATAAAATGTATATGCTTTGTATCAAAACAACAATGATTATAAAATTATAAAAATTGTTTATTAAGATTGCTTGCTTAAAGCGATAGAAATTATGTTTAAATAACGTAACATAATCCTTTTAAAAATAGCAAATACTAAAAAGAAAGCATATTTTGTGTTTTTATTTTTATCACATAATAAGTTGTCTTGTCTAGTTATTAAAAAAAAAATGAATGTTTACAATTTGTGCTTTTAACAATCAATAAGAATGAAAATTAATAACAAAAAAAATGAAATAACATTAGCAGCATAAGTAACAACAAAGTAGAAAAGTATATTCGGTATATAAAAATAAAAAAAATAAACGATAACGCTCCAGATGACATTGCTTCAGTTATTATAAAAACTTAAATTATATTATTTTGTAATTTTCTTAAGCTGTAAACATGAATTAATATTTGTCTGTTAGTTATCTATTGCCATATTATGAGTTATTAAAGATTAAAATAGAGCGAAAAAAAATATGTTAAAAGAAAGAAAGCAAAAAATAAAGAAAAGATAAACAGCAAGAAACTTTGTAACTAAATAATAAAAAATACATTCTTATCGTTGCTGATTTATTTTTTAAGTTTTATAATATTATAAAAAAAAATAATAATAATAAAAATTCTATAATCACGATGAGCAAGGATAAAACTTTATTGAAAAAAAAAAAAATAAATAATAAAATTACATAAGAATTATTCAGCAGAAATAATATTTTTATTTTATTTATTTTTATTAATATATTCTTAAACAAAAAATATATATATATGTCAAATTTCTATTTGTTGTCAATAAATAAGCAAAAAAAAACATTTTATTTAAATAAATAATTCACAAAAAAAAAAATAGTATTAAAAAAAAATTATTTATACATTTTTGGGTTTAAGAAAATTCAAATATATATTGATAAATCACAAACAGAAAATACTCCGACAAAACATTGCGTCCTTCAACAATCGATTCCACATGGAAAAAATTGACAGAAATAAGAACTAAATAAACCAAAAAAATTATAAATAAATAATTTTATTTATTTGACAGAGAAGAAAAGAAAGGAAAATTAACAAAAAAAAAAAAAAAAATCAACAATCAAAATTTCTTGATAACTTTCAATGAATAAAACATTTTGTTTGGAAAATAAATTTACGTTTTTTACCTTAGCTAATCATAAAACTAGATTTTATTTTCTCTTCTTTTTACTTTAATATTATTATTTATTTTTTACTCAAGAATATTTAAATTAAGAACCGAATTACTTTCAATTCCACTGAGAAATGTTTGTTATTTGTTTTATCATCACTTTTTTGCTGTTTTATAATAAATATTTCATTTGGAATTTATGAAAGCAGAATAATGAAAAAAAAAAAAACTTTACTGAATTATTAGTAAGCAAAAATAAAAACACCTGGAGGTCATAGAATTTTTAGTAATTTTCATTTAAAAAAAAAAAAAAGTAAAGAAAATTAAGTCAGACAAAGCATTACAGGTGTTAATAATATGAATTAATAATGATCACTTATGAATGTTTTAATTTGATTGACAATACTTTTTTTTTAACCAAATGAAACAATCAAAAATCATATTCAGAAAAGCAAATGGCTTATTAATCACCTTTTATTTATTCAAATAAAGTAATCATAGATGATTAATAACTATTCTAGAATACATTTATGTGTTCTGATTGGAAATATTTGTTTAACAATATCTCAACAATAGAATATTTTTAATGATTTAACAACAACAACAACAACAACAACAGGTAAAACACAAATTCATCAAGCTTTAACTGAATTGAACGCTAAAATAGAATAAATCAAATCTTTTTTTAACAGCATATAAAGGGTTTTCATGAGACAAAAATTAAATCGTTTATTATTTAAAAAAATGAACAATTTATAGTTGTATTTTTTATTTTAAGTTAAAGAAGTAAAAAAAACTGAATTGTTTATTAGACTTCGTTAAAAAACAGTATAATTCTGAGTACAGTAGTTTTTTCTGCAAAAGCAAAAAATAAATAAATAAAATATAGCTATAGTTTTGTTGTTTTTTCTCTTCACTGTTATTGTGGTTTATGTTAAAGCTATGAATAAATTTTGTATGCAATTTTTATATTACTATTCAAAAGCTTTATATTTGCGTCAAAAACATTCAAAATGACAGTGAATTATTTCCGTTTTATTTAGTGAATTTTTCACGTTTTTAGCGAAGAATGTTTTTTTACAAGTGCATATTTTTTATTATTTCAAAAAAAAAATTATCGTGATAATTTTTAATGACAAGAAAAGTTATTAAAAATTAAAATAAATAAATAAAATTATATTTTGCATAGAGAAAAAAAAACCACATAGTAGATAGTTCCGTGTTAATTTTATATTTATAAATGATCTAAATTGTGTACCATTGTCATGTAATGTGTATGTGAAAATTTATGAAAATTTCAGTTTTATATATCTCATGAGATATGAAAATGTACATATATATATATTTTAAATACTTTTGTTCATTGTTAATATATTTTGTACTTGTTTCATAAATAAATTTAATTTACATTGCATTACATTACTTTGGTTTGTTTATATTAATTTTCTATACAAAAATAACAAACACTTGAATTGATAAATGAGATACCAAAACACAACAATCTCAAGGGTGTAAACAATAAAGTCGTGTATCAAATTTGATTTTTTATATTTCATTTTATTTCTTCTTAATTTAATAAATGCTAAACTAAAAGAATAAACAATAAGAAAAACGTAAAACTAAATTTAATTTCATTTTTTATTAAAACGATGAAAGGCACGATAACAGAATTTAAAACGAAAGAAGCTAAAATAAAAATGTTTTAATGAAGAATCGTTTGCTGTCATATTTTGTTTCGCAATAATACTGAAATACGATGTCTGTTTAAATAATAACAGTGAAAAAACTGAAATCCTTTTCTGTACTGGTAAAATTGTTGATTTTTATTATTTTTAACACTTTACATTAATTCTTTTTCTTTTTTTTTTTTTTTTTTTTTTGATAGCATATTTTTATTATTTTCATGCATAAATTTTCATACCAAATAAATGAAATTTTGCAAAAAAAAAAAAAAAAAAGTAAATAAAATTCATGAATAAATTTTAACATAATTAAATTTATTTTTTTATTCTGTAATAAATTAAAATAAAATAAAATATAATAATAATAATTATGTCAAATGACGATTTAAATAGTTTGAATAATTATTTATAAATATAAATCTACTATCAATAAGTTAATAACGTTAATAAAAAATTAATACCAATGTTTAGTATTGCTAACAAACAGTGAACAGACACAAATTATAATTATGTTATTGTTTAAAAATTATTGTCATCAAATAAATTTTTAATTTTTATTGTTTATATTGTTTTTGATGGTTGGTTGAATCAATGTTATTTTATACTAGCTGCATTACCCAGCTTTGCACAAAGATTAATCATAAACCAATTTTAATTTACATATCTGTATTATAGTTTTGAATAAAATGATGACAATATAAGGTAAACATATAGAGAATTTATAAGTAGTACATACATTAGTAAATAACATAATTGCTAGTTTGTGAAGTGTAATTAAAATGTTTTTAAAAGAAAATACTTATTTTCTAAATCGTCCAAAATAAATGATTATGTCTTTTGAGCTATGTATGCTTGAAACCGAAACCTAAACAATGTTTCTATTTAGGGGCTACTGCAAAAAAAATTCAATTCAATATAATTTTTCTGAAAAAATAATATTAACTTAATAATAGTATATGAATTGGTGAAATATCAAATTAGACAATATATATAAGATTTTAATTTATTATTTAGAAATACAATTTTCATTATATTTAAGAGCATTGTTATCACAAAAACTTTGATTTAAATTGTTTTCACTTTACAGACTAAAACTAATTTTGTTAAATTTAAATGCAAAGTAAAGAATAAACAAAAAATGAATATAAACAAGTCTTTTATCATTCAGTATTTACTTAAATTAAATCATAAATATTCTTATCAATAAATTAAACTTATTTATTCTTGATTTTAATTTCAATCACACAAAAAAAAACTTATTTATAACAATATTTACCGGCTGTAGACAATTGAGCCAACGTGACTTATTTGATTTCATCAATATTTTACTATCCCCGTCTAGACGATAACAATGGCTTTTATTTTATTTCATTTATTTTTTAATAAAACATTTATTTCAATACAAAAAAATGTATGCTTTAATGTGCAATATTTTTTTTTATTCTTTTTAACATAATTGGTCAATAGATAGATTGGTGTGGAATAGAAAGCGTTGCATTAAGTATTACCATCAGTCTCAAGTATTCTATGTTTGTATCCCAATGGAGTAATTTTTTATAATATAATATATTTATATAGATGAAGATTGCTATTCTAAGAATACTTATTCACCTGTAAAACCCTTCATAAATCACACCATTGTTTGAGTATTTGTTTTTAAAACAATCAAAATTTGTTGGTCTTATTATGCTATTTGTAGAAATAATAACTCTTGCCGTAAACTGTCTTCATAAAATAAAATAATAATAAAATAAATTCATATATAAAAAATAAACTCATAAAGACAATGACTTTTTGCTGGGAATTAGTGGTAAGAAAAAAACCACCGACATTTATAACACTGCTCTATTAATACTACTCATGCATAAGTTTAATCATATAAACTACTTTCTTTTAATAATTTTTTCTATTCTTCGTTTTTATCGTTTCACCTTTAATCTATTTGATTTTACTTTGATGTCAATTTTTTATTACTTTTATCATTTGCTTAAGCAGGAAGTTATGTGTGGGTAACTATTCGATTTTCTATTCTTTTTTTTATTTATTTTTTTTTTGTTCTTTATTATATCATCATTTTACCATTTCTTTGACGTTTATTTTAACATTTCTTGTTTTTTCCTCTGCTATTCAAACATCAATGAACAAAACGTGTTAAATAAAAGCAATTTGAGATTAACAAAAAATAAAATAAAATAAAAATAAAACGAAATTCTTCCTACTTTTTTACTACATTTAATAAAATGTTATTAAAATTTGATAAAGGACTGACAGTTTGCTATAAAATTATTTTATTATTATTATTATTTTCTTTAACTTGATAATACTTTTCAACATCCTATAAATATCAATGTTTTATGCAAATAAATAATCATTTTTTCCTATTCGGTTTTGCTTGCTTTATGTAATTATTTGAATGAACAAAAAATTAGAAAATTTTTCCTGTTTTCACATTTGGTTGTTGTCTTTCAACATGAATAATTTTTTTTTTTGTTTAACTAAATCTGATAAATATTATTAAATTTTCTTTTAACAGATATTCTAGTAAAGTAACCCATTAATGTTAATACATCAGCTTACGAGTTTATTATCGTTAGTATCATGTCATCTTGTCTTGTACAATATACCCATGTCATACGTCCATATATAAACATTTCATTATTCCAATTCAATAAACTTAACTCGATATTAATGAAAAATTTACAATTTGACTTTATTTGAGAAGCTTATTATTAAAATAACTACTTTACGATCTATAAAAAGGAACCAGAAAAAAAAAGAATTAGAAAATTCAGCTAGTTAATGTTGCAAAGTAGAAATAATAAAATAAAAAATATATTCAATCGGTTTGTGTACCAGCTAACTGGGGTATTACTAAACTGGAGAAATTGAGAGCGAACAGACTGTTTTTACCCCAACGAACGCAACATTTTTTAAAAGTAAAATAACAAAAAAAAAATAAAAAATCACCTTAATCTTCATTGAAAAAGCATAAACGAAAGCACTGTTGGCTTCAAGTAGATAAAAGTATAAAAAATAAATAAATATTAAAAAAACATTATCCAAAGTGTTTTTCATTCAATAAACTTTTTAAGTAAATAAATTTTACTTTTTGATTAATTTTTTTTTCCCTCTATTATGCTTTAATGCTATTTTATTTTTATTTTTTTCGTTGCCAGCAAAATTGTTATTATTATTATTATTATTAATATTATTATTATTATTGTTTAACTTTCTCATGCAACTTAATAAATTGTTCATAAGATTATTTTTTATAGCAACAATAATAAGTAAAGAAGCATATTTTATATTTATATATATTTTTTTTTCTTTGTATTTTTAACGGTCATTGCCATTTTAGGTTAAATCTACTGCCAAGAATATAAATGTGTCTCGTTTCGCATATATATATACAGGCAAATACATCTGCGTGTATTTAAAATAATAAAACAAACAACAATATATATATAATCTCGGAATGTTTTTTTTTTATTAAAAGAAAACAACAAGAAAATGATAAAAATGAAAATAAAATATCTCTAAACCGTCATGGCTAAGAGTTAGTCAGGTAAAATATTAGCATAATCTAGATTCATTTTAAAGTGTTTTCTTTTCATTTCTTTTTACATTTCGTTATTGCTATTTTACTGTGGTTGACCATATTATGTTTCGCTTTTTTTGTTATTTAAATAAAACAAAGTAATAAAACTAGAAAAATTCAAATACAGAAGACACATTAGTCATAATCAATAAATTTCTTCTCGATTTTTTGTCATAGAAACTTTATAAATAAAATTATGCATAAATCGCTGAATAGATTATTCAGGGCATGAATTATAGAAACAATGAAATAAAAAGGTACAGAAAACTAAAATTATTAAAGAAATAAATTGAATTGAATAATTTTAACAAGTCATGCTTATCAAATAAAAGAGCAATTTGTGCTTTTTTTATTTTAATAATAAGAAAAAGGAAAGAAGTAGCAACAGCAGCAGCAAGAATATGTGAAAGACACCATACTTCAAAAATGACATAAATTTTTATTCATTTGACTTCATTTTATTCGTGTTTAAATGTTAAACTGTATAAAATATTTAGTTTAAATTAAATAAATAAGAAATATATAATGCAGTGTCGCTCTTATCAAGTATAATGATTAAAAGATGAGTGACAATCGCAATGCAGACGTTAATGAATCATAAATCCACCTGCATATTAAAAGTTAATTAAAATGAAGCAAATTTTGTTTTATTTTTAATTGAAATCTCAGTTCATCATATAAAAATAATTTTAAAAAATAACCCTCGTTATGCGAGTGAGGAATAAAAATAAACAAATAAAATTATCATAAACTTAAAAGCTGAATTAAATTGAAATTAAAACAGCAAATAAAGGAAAAAAGCAAAGCAAAAAAATGTATCAACATATACTGACAATAAACATTTTTTGCTTTTTAAATTCTGTAAATATATACTGAAGAGAAATACATAAATAAAATGTAAACAAGTAGTATATAGACACATTTTTTAATTTTTTTTGTTATTATACCTTTTTGAGCTTTTGGGTAATTCTTTTTTTTTTTTTTTTTTTTTTTGATAATAGGACTAAAAACGACGAAAAAATCATTTAATTCGTGTAACCTTGCTGTGAGCAGATTTCTCATTATTAAAGTCATTTGTGTTCTTGATTTTTTGTAAGGATTTTTTATTTAATTTTGCAATTTTTTTCTTTTTTGTAAAGAATATTTTGTTAGCGAAGGTCATAAGCAGTTATTTAAATACAAAAATTAGGAGGCATAAACAGAACAATAGTAATTAATAGGACGAACAATTTGTCGTTCATATTCATGTATGTATAATGATGAAATTAATATTATGTCACTACAAATCAAATAACAAACAACGTTATATCAAATATTATCAAATAACATACAACGTTATCTTATAAGAAATGCATGATCTATTAATTATTTTAATTATATTGTGGATTCATAGTTTTGTAGTCTCATTACAAATAAAAATCATACAAGATGCATAGATAATCTGTTAGATTCAAGAATATTCATTCATTTTGTTACTGACTATGGTGGTTTAAGCGTGAAAATCTACACAAACATATCATTATTATAAAATACATAAATTAAAAAACAAATTACTTTATTTTAAAGTATCGTAAGAGAAAAAAAAAGAAAAACTTTAAAATTACCTTAAACAATACCACAAACAAATATAAAGTGTGTAATTTTATATCCATTTATAAGCTGTCGTTTACCTTAACACAATAAAAAACAAAAAACAACCAACAAATCTAAATTAAATTTCCAAATGAGCTTATCTTTTACGTTTAAACTCAGTTAAATTCACTTGCTTCTTCGCATTTTCACTATGTTTGTTTGTTTATGTACTTTGTTATCAACATAAATTTTATTTTGTTTATTTTTTTTCCCTATCAATATTTTTTTTCTGTTATTCTTTATTTCAAGATTTTATTTTATTTATATTATTTTTTATTTGCTCCATATTTATGCTCTAATGTTTATATGCAAATATACTCAATATTCTAATACAATAAAGAATTATTTTTTCTTTGCTGCTTTTCGAAGGTTTTTTCTTCAAAATTTTCTACTTTCTTTTTGTTTAATTTTATATTCAATATTTGCAAATCTACTCTCGTGAATAAATATTTATATACTTTGTAGAAATTTATTATATAATATCTGCAATATTTCGTTTCCATTTTATTAAATAAAGAAACCTAACGAAAAAAGTAATAGAAATATACAGATAATTTTACAAAATATTTTCTCTTTTTACAGAGCTAAAATGATTTTTTTTTCTTTTCTTTAAACTTTTAACAAACAATAAAAATTATTATTGTAACGAATTATCATTTAAGTTATTAAATAAAATTTCAAGAGAAAAAGAAAATATGAAAATAAAGTAGAAATAAAATATTAAATAACAAAAACGTAATATTATCACTAATCAAAAAAAAAAAAAAAAAACGCCTTGATTCTCGCAAATAATAAATAAAGAAAGCGAGTAACCAGACTCCAACTGTAATCAATTATAAATAATTAAATTATTTAAATCGTAAGATAAACAAGTTTAACGCAAATCATGAATTTAGTAGAGGAAGAATAAATGGAAAAAAAATCAATAAATTGAATTTAATTTTTAATTTAATGAAAAATTTTCTTCTCTACAGACATTTTTTTTCCTTTTTTGTAAAGAAAAAAAAAATATATAACTCAATTGGTAGCACCAATAAAATTAACATTGCTTCTCGCTACTTTTATATTTTATTATACTTAAAGGCTGAATCATTTCAATATGTTTTTAATAAATTTATTATAAGAATAGACGACAGATTAATGATGAGAAGAAGAAAATCTTCACCGCAATCGAATCGCACTGTTAAGCAGTTTTTTTTTTTTGTTTTATTTATATTTTCTCGGGCATCTAGTCCTTGTTATTTTATTATTATTATTTCAAGTCATAAAGTTGTGATTAATCTATCACAAGATTTTTAGCATTTTAATATAAGCGTATTATACATTTTATGATTTATTCATGTTTCTAGCTAGAAATATAGATTTGTACTTATTATATTATTTAAAAACAAAGAAAAAATCATATTTTTGTTGTATAATTTCTCCCTGTTTTCTCTTTTCTACTTTCATCGTAAGTTCTACAAAATAAAATCAGTTGGTTTTGCTCCATTTTTACAATATAATAATAATATATATTTTGTTATAATAAAAAAAAAAATTCTCATCTACATCTAGTTAGTGAAAAATACATTTGCATATTGATTTCTACAGTTAAAAAAAATTATCGACAAAAGGATAATTTTATGCAATAGAATACATAATTTTTCATTATTTTTCCTTTTGTTTATTACAGGAATTTTTTAATGTTAAATGTTACAGCGAAAAATAATAATTATAATGAGCTAAACACGAAAATAACTAAAAAAATATAATATTTTATATAGTCCATAAAGCTTTTGCTATAAAATAACTATAAAAAATAATTTTAAGTAGGTGAATTCATGTTGGTCAGAAAATCATTAATTCTTTAGCAGTAATTTTGTTGTTTTATGTTAAGCTTTTAAATAAACATACATTAATCCTCCAAAAAAAAAAAAAATTAACGCTGTTTGAAAATAACAGACGTAAAAAACCTTAATTTTTCTTTATCCCTGTTTTTAGAAGTGCTTATTATTTTTTGTTTACAATTTAAGCTTTTTTTTCGTAACGTAATTATGAATAATTAAAGGTTTAGTGAGAAAAAAGCTCATGCAATTACAAGTCAAATGGGTAGTGCTTCTAATAAATGTAATACCGTTAAAAACTTTAGTTTTTGATAATTATATTAGTACTTTGAATAATTGTAAAAATCATATGTCAAAGTGAATATAATAAATTTAACAACGTTTTAAAAATTTTCAAACATAATCGAATTTTTTTTTCTGTTAAATTAAAGAAATGTCAGGTAAAGTGAAACGGCAACAAGCAAACAATTTTTTTTTCATAAATTTATGAGTTTTTTTCTTTTTTACTTCAACACATAAAATATAAATAAAAGTACAAAAAAAAAAAATAATAATAAATAAAAATTATATATTATTTATATTTAAATTTAAATTGATAAACTTTATCACAATAACGTCTTGTTATAAATTCAATAATAAAAAATAAAAATAAACTAAATAAATAAATAAAAATACATTGAAAAATAATACGCAACGAACGAAAAATTTTCCATCAAAAAAAATAAATACATAAATAAAAAACAAGCTTTGCTCACTGTACACATGTTGATTTTTTGGGAAAAGTTATATACCAAAAAAAAAAAAAAATGAAAATGAAAATAAAATAAAAAACACTAAAAAATGACAGAAAATAAACAAAATAAAAAACATTTTATCGATCAAGTATAAATTTTTTATTTTTATTGATAAAAAATAACAAAAATAAAAAAAGTTTTTTCTTTTCTTTTTTTAATTTTACAATCATCATAAATTTTTGGTTTAAATAAAATTTTGAAAAAGAAAATGTTGGTTTCCTTTGGTATCAAATTAACGCTATTGAAGAGTGTTTTAAGTAAATTTTTTGAAGCTTTTCCAAGAACATTTCCATGGTAATTAACGAAATCTTTATTTAATTTCTAATTAAATGCAAAAAATATCAATATGGAGAGTATCATGCTCCCTAAAAGCACTTTTAAGTTACAAATATAATCAAAAATGCAATTCAATAATATTTTTTTCTTAAAAATGATAATAAATTAATCATATATAATTGAAAAAGAAAATCCAAATAATAAAAAAGTTACAAAAATTCGTGCTTCAAAAGCTTAAAATATTACGTTTTTTTATATAATTAAATAAAGAAAGAAAAAAGAAATATAAAGAAAAGTTTATGCACTGTACGCTTGCAACAATAATAGCATCAACATGTGTGGCTATCAAAGCTTATTTTCCGTTGTAAAGTGTTTAAGTAAAGTAAAAGCTAAGTTGACTGCAGGTACGTTGAACGATAATCTGATAAAGATTTTTTTTTATAAATTTTCTTAAGAAAAAAGTTTTTTTTCTATAGAATAAAAAATCACCGTTGATTAAAGTAAAAAGTTGTTTGCGTTAGTAGCATATATTTTTTTCTTCAACATTCTTAAGTCCAAACTGGAAAATGATAGATTACCATTGCATAAGAATGATTTTAAAAATGTGGAAAAAAAGGGCATTAGCGACTACTTATTACACTTGAATAACCACCAACAATGCAACGATAATATTATCGTCATTATTAATAGTTTATTGAAAAAAATCTCGTCCAAATAATTTAATTTATTTTTTCTGCAGAATAATTTTAATGTAAAAAAAAATTATAATAATAAATAAAATCACAAACCTGGAGTTTTTATCGAAAATTGAATAAAGAAAAAAATTTATTCCTTGCGGTTATTTGTTAATCTAGATACTTTCCTGTATCAATAACAATAACATTTAAGGATTTTTCAAGTATGAATGATTGAACTTAGTCTATAGTTTTGTTATAAAATTTTTTCGTTGCTTTTTTTTTCTTTCAGTTTTGATTTTTTTTTGTCAAAGATAAGAGAGAATCACACAACCATAATAAAGGACATTAAAGTATAAACTGTCCAGTTGAATAGACATGAATGTTTTGAATTAACTTTAATGTAATTTTTTTCTTCTTTTTTTTTGTTTGGATTATTTAAAGTTATATACTTTCAATTGGCTTATTCAGATACCAACAATTCTTTTGCGATAAACGATGGTGTGATGTTTTATATGCTTTGCAGTTAAAAATTTAATAAAAGAAATGGAAGATTAAATAAAAATTGCTAACGGCCAAGAAACTAATGCCAACCGTTAGCATGGTAAGTAACTTTCGAATAAAAAAAAAATACTAAAAGCACATTTATCATTTATGGATGTTAAATATAGCATATATATACATGTATGTATGTAATAATTCATTCGTCACTTATCGACAAATAACATAACCTCAATTATTTATGTATATATACATATATATACATATTTATAATCTATAAAAGCCAAAAAACCTATTAAATAATAAGCCAAGTAATCTTAATATTCGTTCATTACATTACACATAATTATCTGTACATGTATTTTAGATTAAAACTAATGAGATCGGTTTACGTAATGTAAAATGAATGATTTTAATTATGTAATCTCTCTTATGTACATTATTTGTACGTGTGTACAAATTAAAGGATTTGTTAATAAATAAAATTTTATATATATATATAGAATCTATATGTTACATATATATAATGTTCACCTTTACTAAATTACCTAATATATGCACTCTAAACACGGGTTGTATATGTTAATTTGTAAGCTTTTATCCTGTTTTAATTAATATAATATTTATTTTTTTAGATATTTTTTAAAGGGTCTAACCAACAGTGGATAATATTGTTATAAAGCCTACTTATTTATTTACTTTATTATAATTTTGATTTATATTAAAAATTATTTTACAAAAGAAAAATCATATTGAAATCGCCGAATCAATTACAACAGGATTTTAAAATATTAATAAAATAATTAAATTATTTGAAAAACAACAAAAATAATATTATTAATAATTGTTTCAAGCAAAAACTGTATTTATTTGTAGTAATAAACTCTCTTGTTTCACTTAAATTTTGTTATTTTATAATTAATTTTTGATAATATCAAATTGATGTTAATTTATTATTTTATTATTGACAGTGAAAATAATTTTAAGTATTATTAATTTCTTCTTTTTTTAAATATATATTTACTTAAAGTATGTTTTAATAACACCAAATTAAAAAACAATTATGTTTGACCAAGCACATAAATAAATTAGCATAAAATACTGAAAATTACAAAAAAAATTAAATAAAATGAAATTTTTCAACAATAATTCATCCAACAGTTCCTGTTAAAAATGTAAAATTTATTTATTAATTATAGGAAATGCTTTAATACTGTTTAATAATTCTTGTATTCATATAATCAGAGAAAAAAAAGAATTTATTTCATTAATAACTAAATAAAATTCCCAGTCGTGTAAAAGTTAATTAATTGCATATACAAAACGCAAAAAAAAAAAAAGAGAAATAATTAAAATTAAAATCATTTAATTGTATTCCGTGGTATAATTTAAAACAATGTTCTACAAAATACACCTGTGCTGATCACTGATTAAATTTAACATAATCTAAACAATTTATTTAATGATTTAAGGGGTTTCTGTTGTTCCTGATCATTTTCAATAATTATTCCCAAATGTATGAATACAATATGAATGTTCCAATACAATTGCTTTTCATACATATTTAATTGATTTATAAATTTTATAAAATTTTATTCGCTTTGTTTGCTATTTTTTTTTTATCAATAAATTTATTATTATTTATTTATTATATTTTTTTAAACTGTAACCGTATTGCGGCGATGCTTTATTCGGTTAAACACAGCAACATAACTTTTAACTTGCTTAACTATAAACATAAATAAATAAAAAAACTTCTTTATAAAGTAGATTAAACAATTGTTTTTTTTATTCCTTTATATTTATACATAAAAAAATTAAATTAATCACATATAAACTTGTTAAGCTTTGAAATAATAATAATAATAAAAATATATTAAAAGCTTACTCAACTTCTCTACAGTACTTTTCATGTAAAATTTATTTTATCGTTGAGGAAAAAAATATGTGCAGAAATTTTAACAATTATTTCAATTAGAAAATCTCTTCGGTTTTTTTTTTTTTTGCAGAGACAGAACGGAAAATTAATTACTTCCATGTGCTAAAAACTGATAATTGGCTAGGATAGAGTTATTTTCTAACAATTTACTCTGTCAAAGTTTAATAAGTTTTTATATGAAATAATAAAAAATAAAATCGTTTTTATTTTTTATGACCGCCCGGCTATTAAAACGTTGGTCATCAGTTTTTTTAAATTATTATTTTTTTTTCCATTTTTATTATCGCTTCTCATCAACATAGTTACATAGTTGCATAGTTGCAAAATAAAGGGTTTTTAATATTTTTGGTGTTTTATTTTATTTTTTTGTAGTTTTCAATTTTTTTTTTTTACATTTTTCACCTGTAAAAATACGAGGAAATAAAGTTTTTTTTAGTTAGTTTTTAAAAAAGGAAAAAAAAAAATATAATAAAATTGAGAATTTGTTATCCAAATATTTATGTAGCATTCATTACCTAACGTGTAAGCAAAAAAAAAATTTTTATCCACTATATGCTTCAAACGTAACATTGTTTTTATAATAATTATTTGAAATATAAAATTACATACCTTAAATATGTATATATTATGTTTTATACATAAAACACTTATATTTAAAAAAGAAGATGATAAGTATACAAAAATTATGCGAATTTCTTATGCTTGCCAATGTTCTGTATATGCCATAAAATTATTAAATAATTTTCTAACAGCTTAGTTTGTTTTTTTTTTTAATAGAAATTTATTTAAATAAAGTGGACTCAGCATATAACAACCACAAAAGAAAACACAATTTTACATGAAAATAAATTCTTCTATTGTAATTTTACATAAATATAAAAAATACATTTTTATTTTCAATTATTTTTAAATAAATAACAAAAAAAGATTTACTGGATATTATTTTCTATATTAAAAATTTTATAATAGAAAATTTTGCTGCATTTTCCTACCGCAATATTATTTATTTTACAAAAAAAGAAATTACCATAAAATTTACTATTTAATAATTGTTTATTTATTTATTATGTATTTAGTTTATTATGATTGTTATTACAGCATTTAATTTATTTTTTTTATTTAGTAGTTTTTTGTTATAAAATACGATAAAAGCAGTAATTTTACATTTATAAAATAAAAATTTCGTAGCGCTTAATTTATGTAGGTAAATTATGTTTTACATAAAACTGATTAACTGAATTCTTTGGTAAATAATATAACGAATTCATTAAGCAAAACCCGATGAAATTTTTATTTATTTTGTAAATTTAATTTTGCTTGGAAAATCGATAAACACCATTAAAAATTTTGAAGGTCGTGCATCGATAATAAATACGAAATGAAATTATCAAATAGCTATCAAAGCATCTGCTGGTTGATTCGGTTAAAGGCAATTAAATTGCTTTGAATGAAAAATCAAGGTTTAAACAAAAATAATTAGAATTGATTTTTAGTTTTTTATAAAACTTTTATTCATACAAAAAGCCACTTATCTGAGTTTTTGTTAATTATTTAGCCGCAATACATTTTTTCACTTTTTTATAACATTAAAAGCAGCATCAACCACAAGCAATAAATCATTTCAAAAGAAAACATTAAATAAACGTTTTTTCGTAGATCTCTTTTTAATTATTTTATTAATAATTTCTTATTAAATATATTTATGATGCATTCAAGTACAAGGAAAAAAGTTAAAGATTTTTGGTAAATAAAATAATAAGAAAAACACACGGTTTATTGAAAAATATGCTTTTTATCATACTTATTCACACTTATTCATAAGATGTTTACACAAATTAAAGCGTATAAAGCTTTAGCGGTAAACCAAAAAAGAAAATGATCAAATTTAAAATAAGTCTAAATTTTCAATTTTTCCTTATTTATTCCTTGTTTACGATAAAAATTAGAGATATATTTTCTTAGCATTGAGCGCGTTAAAGAAATGTGTTTTCTTTTCCTTGTAGGATGATAAGAGGCAATAAATAAATAAGTTGTCCCAAGCACGTGCGATCTAGAAAATAAATTTATACAAAATTTTATTATTAAATTTAATTTTGCCCTATATTTACCATTAATATATTTTTTCTTTATTTTATTTTTCGTATCGTTTCCTGTAAAACAATAAATTAAAATTCTTATACTATAGGCAAGAGATAAAAATAATATTATTTCAGTGTGGTACTTGACATTTATTTTTTTTTATTTGTTTCATTTTTGTGTAATTAATTAATATTTATTTTTATTTCAAAAACTGAAGTACGATCCTTTAAATTTTTCATGTAATTAAAATGTACCATTATATATGGGAGATACGGTGTCACCGAAAGCTGATTATCTATAATTGCAACGAATGCACTTACCGGTACCAATTTGTAGTTAGATAAAACTTAAATGATATATTTAAGTAACAAAGTAAAATATCATTACAAAGTGCATACATTTCAAAACAAAAAACTATATATAATAACCATAAAGTTTATATCAAAAGTGATTGATTAAAACCTACATAAAATAGAGCAAATAGACACAGATTTTTGTTTAATTTAACTTTACTGATTTGATTCTAGATAACAATATATATACATATATTTTGTTAATGTAATAAAAGCACACAGAAATGGTATTAAAAATGAAAAAAAAAACTAACAAAAACTTAACTAAAGAATTGTAAACGAGTTGACAAATTGTATGATTACAAAACTTTGTGCTTTTGTTTGTTGTCTTGTTTTTTTATTTCATTTTATCTGTATAAAAAATATTTATTTTCATTTTTATTATACATTTCTTTGACTATTTATTTATTTTATTAAGTTTTTTTCTTATTTTTTTATACAACTGTTGTAAGTTTATAAAATTCGTTACGAAACAACAAAAATAGAAAACTAAACAAAAAAAAAAATTGCTCACTAACTTTTCAATTAAATATTGAAAATTCTTCACTGTAAAGCGAAATAAATGAAAACAACAACAAAAAATATAAGTAAAACTCCTTAAAAACTTTTGTAAATTATTTAATTAATGATTTTTTTAAATTAAAATTAAATCAATTAATGTTGGTTTTTAGATTTTCTTTATACTTTCTTCTCCAATTTTAATTAATCATGAGTTTTTCAAAGCTATAAAACTTTTAAGATTGGATTTTTTTTTTCTACCAGAAAAAAATAATAATAATACTTATTTTAACGTAGTGCAATGAGACATTAAATGCTTTTCAATAAGCTTGTTTAAGCTTTATTATTTTGGATAAAAAAGAAAATCAATTTTATCATAAAAACATAATAACGGAAAATCCTGATAAATAATTGTTTAATTTTCTTTATTCACTTTTATTATTATATCCTGGTTTTGTTGTTAGCGAAATATACATTTTCCATGTTTTTCTTAGTTTAATTTGCTTTTATTATTTTTTAAGGACTTTTTTTAATAATAATACAACATAAAACTACAAATAAAGTTACATTTTTAACGAAAAGCAAAAAAAAATAGAAAGAATTACCTTTTAACTAGGGAAAATTCACTTCAGGTATATACTGTAGTTTATTGTTGCTTAATATTTTGAACAGACATAATAAATTCTCTTTTATTATGTTTTTCTTTCTTTTAACATGTAAGAATAATATGTACATTGTTACCTTACCGAACCATTACCTCGCTTTAGTTTTGTTGACATAGAATCAGTTAATGTTTTTACTGTTCTTAGCATCACAGTTTTCACATAATTTTTCTCTATTTCTTTTTATATGTTTAACTGCAGTCAACATTTCGTTTATCCTGGATTTTTTTGTTTGTTTAATAAAAGTTAATTTTAGAGGAAATTTTTATAAATATATATTTATTTTTGAACAAATTTATAGTTGTGTAGTGAGAGAGAAAAAAAAACTATTCTTGCTTATTTGGTTATTGCTATTGGATTTTGTTGCATTTTTTATGTGTTTACATGGCTTATTGTTTTACCTGTGCACTGAAATTATTAAGCAATAACTTTATAAAATAAATATTTAATGGTAGATTGTATACAAATACCTTTCAAATACACTATTATATTAACTTTATATGAGAATGATGCAATATCAGTTTCAAAAATTATCTTTATTTAACAAAAAAAAAAAATTTTTTTGTACAAAATTTCATACAAATATTAATTAGAAATTCTTCGGGTTATTAAAATAAAGGAGTTTAAATAAAAAAAAAACTATATCTTAATACTGTAGGAATGTAATTAAATTTTTTCATAAAATTTGTATGGCATGCTTGCTTACGAACTTGCTAAAATATTCACTTTCCATCCATACTAAAATTGCTGGTCATTTAAGATTTAATTCAAAAATTTGCTAAAGAATTTAATTAATTACTTTAGTAACATATTGCTTGCATTGGTTTCTTAATGTCAAAAATACCAATCAGCAATGTATCAAGAATACTATTTTCTATATCGATATTTGCATCTTTATTATAGATGGAAGCCAGAAATGTTGATAAATTAAAAAAAAAAGAAGAAAATGAAAGGAAGCCAAATTAATAACAACACTAATATATATTTTATTTTTTCTTTACTAACCAAAATATTAAAGCTTATTGTTAATATTTTATCCAAGAAAAGTAAAAAAAAAAATTACTAACCATAAAATCCGTTTAAAAAAATCGTGCTTTTTGCACCAAAAAAAAAAAAAAAACACAGAGTAACTAAGCCAAATAAATAAAATTACTTCTACTTAGTGTTTACTTACATTATTTAATAATTAATAAAATAATGAAGAAAACGGAAACTAACATGTAAGAAAGCAAAAAAAAAAAATTGCAATATAAGACGTACATATTATATGTAGTTAGGCAGAAACAGTTAAGTAAAGATAACAGCATTAAGATAATCTTACCACAGCTTTACACAAAATTGTCTTTATATACATAACATTACTATATTATTATTATTATTATTATTACACACAAAAAAGGAATGCTAGTAAACCTCAACCATAAGTAAAAAACTAAGAAATATTCTATTTTCAAAAAAAAAAAAAATTCCCAGAAAAAATAAACTTTATCTTGCGAATTACTAAAAGAGAAACAAAAAAAAATAACAACGCACTTTACTTACGAATTTCATAAAAATAGAAAAAGAATCTAAGTTTTACGCCTGTAAGTTGTTGATGTTATCCGATTATCTTCTATCAATAAAAGTAAATAAATAAATGGAAAAAAGAACACAAACAAAACACTTTTTATATTCTTGTGGAGGAGTTCGGCTGCCTTGGTTTTTTTGAATCCACAAGGAATTAACTACGCACATCGTTTCATTGCGTACAGATTTTTTATTATTGGTATTTTTCTTTTTAAGTCACTTATTTTTCGAATTTAATTTTACTCAATTTTTTAAGTATTCGTAGTGTAATCATTTTATTATTTTGTATGACGTAGATAGTTTGGTAATTTTTTTTATTAAATTTAATAAGGATTTTGCGACAGAAAACACATAAATAGCGTCTATTGTTTTTGTCGTGTAACTTATTTTTCGTAGATTTTATTAAGTTGTAAACAATCAAATAAAATGATACTTAACCGTCAATAATAATTGGTTTGGCTTATTAGTTTCTCTACACAATATTTATATAGATAAAAAATGTTGGCCTATTGCTTTTCTTTTTTATTATTTAAGATTTTCTTATAATCTTGTTATGTTTCGTTAGGTTCAAGCAGAAGACGAAAAACAATAAACCAGAGAAAAAAAACTTTTATTTGTGTGACTGTAAAACCGAATTTAACGTGTAACCTAATAAATAAATAAATAAAAATGAAACAAAAGAAGCAAAAAAAAAAAAGAAAGGATACAAAAAATAACTAGTAAGAAGAAAAAATGCTAAAATTATGTGAAAATTAAGATGGAAAATATTTTTTCATTGATATTTTTCCTAAAGTTAAGTAAACTTTTCCCTTTTTATTCCCTTTTTTTTTGTTATGCATTAAAGTTAAAAAAAATTTAAAGTTTTCTTCTTCTCGCTGCTTCTATGCTAAAAATATAAGTTAAATAAAAATAAAAAGCAAAGGAATACACAGATAGAAAATAAATAAATAAATAAGCAATGTTCAGTGGGTAAATAAAATAAAAAAAAGGAAAAATACAAAAAATAAATTAGGCGCAACTTCGACACTTTGACAACAAGATGAGAAAAGTTTATTTTTCTCGCTTCTTCGTTATTTTTCTATATTGTTGGGTTTATTTGGTGTTGTTGATCTTGTTATGTAAGCACATACCTTATACGCCACATATAGCATTATATGTATGTACTTGACAGCTCATCTAAATAAATCAGCTTGAATTCTCTTCATTTTTCGTTATATTTATTTTTGATTTTTTACGGGTAAAAAATTCTTATTTTAAGAACCAAAAGTTATTTAAAAGTTTCTTTTGTGCTTTTTACACTTTTGTGTGTATACGTATGTGTTTGGCACAGAATAAAAATTTTATCAGGTTCTTTTTTTTCTTTTTATTAAATAGTTAATAATTTTTTACGTTATTTATATTTCATGTGTGCGTTATGATAGCAATTGAGTGGCTACAGAAAAAAGAAAATAAAACAAAAACACTGAATTCTACTATGGAAAAACCAGACGAAAAAAGCACTTAAACTTTAAATTGTGTGCTTTCTATATTTGGTAAAAAAAAAATTGAAAGAAAAAATATAAATAAAAATAAATAGATCTATCTTCATCGAATATAATAAAAAGAAAATAGAAACAAAGGCAAACTAACAGCTAGGAAAGAAAAATAAAGGAAAAATTCTATGAGGGTAGTAGAATACTTGAATCTCACTGGTTGTGTGGGACAGTAGAAAAGTTTGAGAAAAATAAAATCACAAGAAAAAAGAAACTTCATTTTATTTTGTATAAAAGGAAACTCATCCATCTCCGCTTTCCAATGTTGTAATAAACTGAAAATAGTCTTCATCACTAGTTAGCCTTGTTTGTTGTTGTCACTTATTCTAGACATTGTTTCATATAAAATAAAAGAAAAAAAACATTCTTCGCCTTTATTTTTATTTTTGGTAACAAATAGATATTACAAACTTTCCAATTTTTATTCTTTTGCAAAATTTTTTTTGTTATTTTTATTTTTCCTTTCTTAATAATAAAAACTTTTTATTTTACTTTACGTTGCTTTGCTATGAAATTTTTATTATAAATAACAACAAATAAGAGTGTTTGTTTTCAACGAAATATTTATTTAAATTTATTTATATAATTTCGCATTTATTATGATAAAAATAGAAAACTGTTCTTGTTGTTGTTAGTTTAATTAGAGAAGTTTTGCGGAATTTTTAAACAATTTATAGTTTTTACAAAATATTTCTAGCATTAAGGACTTATATTCTCTGATAGTGTTTACAGTACAAATGTGAACACATATATTTTCTGCAATTTTTCTTTATTTTCGTAAGAATGCCTGGCAGACAATTTTAGGTAATAAATCCATTTGTTTAGTCTAAAAATAAAGGATAAAATTAAATTCTCGTAAAATTACTAAAATCACACAAAATAGAAATCAAAGACTAAACAGACTAGAATTGTGTTACTAAAATAAAGCCTTTAAACCACAATCAGATACTGCTGATAGACATTGTGATAAAAATAGCAAAAAAATAAAACTTTCTGTGACCAGGCATAAAAAAATAGTAAAAATCCGTAACAACTGACAAACCAACAAATAATCTGAGTTTAATTATATAAAAAACAAAAACAAATGTAAAACCAATTATTCAACCAGCAAAACATTAATTTATATTTTTTTTTTTTTGTTCTTCCATTTTATGTATCATTTTAATTAATAATAATATTTATTTTCATTATCCGTTAGTAATTAAATAGAATGACTTTTTGGATAAATTTATTGTAAATTCTTTGCATAATAATAATAAAAATAATAATAAAATAATAAAAAAATTAAAATTTTAAAAATCATTAAATAAATCTTCTACAAACTCAAACAATTCTCAAAAACTTTACATATTTCTAATAAGTTAATTATAAATTAGATTATTTATTATGTGTATAAAAAAGAAAATTCAATAGCAAAAAAGCACTGCTACGAAAATTTACTGTTGAAAATAATTTAAACATCAACCATTAATGATTGCGTGACACTTCCACAACCACCACTGTTAATTACAGCAAAATAATAAAACAACATTAAACTTACATTCGAATGAAATTAACAAATTAAATAAACAAACAAATAAAAAAAGGGGCAATAAAAAACGAATAAAAACAATAAAATAAATTTAATTGCTTGTAAAATCAGCGCAAAAAAAAAATTCAGTTTAAAAATTAATTTTTATAAGTTCAAGTGTTTTAATTATTTTTTTTTCTTTTTTTTTCTGTATTTTGGTTTCGATAATATATTATTTTAATGTAAATCAGTAATATCTAGAGCATATTTAATTTTACTTTTTATTTAATTTACCGCATAATAAATTTTAAATAATAATTTTCCTTTACATTGTTTGCAGGGAAAAACTAATAAAATTTTATACTATTAAAATTGAAAAAAATTAAATTAATGGTAATTATATCCGGTAATAGAAGTTATATTTGTAATATAACAAAAGTGTTATAAGTAACTGCTTGCATCGTGTTAAATTTTTAAAAGTGTAACAAACAAACAACCTTGATGCATTTTTATTTTTCTGCATATTTATTTTTATTTATTTTTTGCATTTAATAATAGTGTAGACGCCAGATTTGTTATGCGATACAACCAGTGTGTTATGTAAATTACATAGTGGACCATTTACATATAAATAAAAAATTATTTTTTAATATTAAAAAAAAAACTCAACCACCACAAAACGTACTTTACATCACAATAATTTAAAATAATAATAATAATAATAGCAACAAACGTGTGGCTTTTGCAATTAAACAACAGTTTCATAAACCATTAAAAAAATAAATACATAAATATATATGTATATAGTAACAGCAGCAGCAAATACAAACTGAGTAAAATATTCATTCATATTGCAAACTGTTATTTTTTTTAATGATCGTAAAATATACAAAAAAAAAATTGTGTGTTTGTAGTACGTGAATACGAGATATGGTGGTCGTGTATAGTCATTAAATTCATATCTCATACATAACAGACTAACCTCATAACGAAAAATAAACAAAAAAATATATATATTTAACAGCAAATATTCTAAAATAATTTATGAGACTCTAGTTGCTCTTTATCGAAAATTATTTATTATTTTATTTTCACTAAATAAATGTACTAATGTGCTTACTGCATGCACCAAGTACCTGCTGCAATATCATTTTAATTTTCATTTTTTTTCTAACATTGTTTTTGCTGTATTAATTATGAATTTTAAAAATATCTATTTATAAAATAAAGAAAATAAAACTCTTTTCGCAAGCTTTAAAATGAAGAAAATAAATGAAGAAAAAATTATCTTCAATTTGTTATCTTAAGATATGATAATTCTTTTAAAAGACTTTATATAATAATAAGACTAATTACAATGTAAATTTACATCGTTAAGACTTTTATAATTTATGAATGTTAAATTAAGCTTTTTAAAAGTTTTAATATTTTTTTTATACATATACATATATTTATATTTGCATACATCGGAGAAGATATCACGTAATTAATTATATTTAAAAAAAAATTGATTTTTTGTCTGTGATTGTTGTATTTATTTTACATAAATATTCTTGATAAGACTTGTTTAAATTGTTTCATTTTTTGTTCTCTTAATAAATGTTTAAATTTTAATAATGCAGAAGTGTAATGAGGAGCATTTTTATATTTCATAATTATTATTTAATATAAACAAAAAAAAAATTACCCATTTTCCTATTTAAATTATTCTGATAATTCATTTAAGCTAAAAGAAATGAAAAATCAAAATAGAAAAACAAAATTCATTAAAAATGAAGGTAAATCTAGCATTAAAAGTCCGATTAAAAGCCAATCCAAAAATAACAACCACAGTTGATTGATTATAGATTAATATTGAAAAGAAAAAACACTTTTATAGCTCGTTTTCTTTGATTATTATGATCAAAGCTTAAATGATTTTGTCTTTTGATATTATTTAACTTCTAAACAGGTAAAATAAATTGAAAAAAAAAAACGATTTTCTTGCTGATAAAATGACAACAAAGTAAATTATAATTTCTTGTATCTTTCTACTTCTTTTTTAATGAAAAATCAACCATTAACCATGTCATAAATGTTTAACAAATTTAAAAAATAAAATAGAAAGAAATTATTAATGTTAATGTAATTACAGGACGAAAGCAACGAGAGTATAGACAAAAAAAATACTGAAAAAACGAGAAGTTAAATATAAAATTTTATAATAAACAGAAATAATCATTTGAACTACCTGAGGGAAAACAATTTACAATACGAAACATAAAACAACAAATACAGTAGGATGGAATATAAATGAAGACAAGAGGAAAGGCATTAAAATTTAGTATTTATGTAATCGTTAGAAAGTAAATAAGTTTAAAGGGGAAGCAAAGCAAAAACAAAAAACCGAAAGGAAAAAATATTGTATATATGAGGAAACAACGAAAAATTTGCAGAAAAACAAAATTCAAAAAAAGAACAACAAAAATATCATAAAATTCAACAAAGAAATAGGTTTTTATGGAATATTTGCTTTGAAGTCATTCAAATTTATGTTATCACTTATGTTTCACAGTACTTTTACACATCACCCCAAAAATTCAGCCACCCAATTGCGTTACCGTTTCGCGAAAATTATTTCGTTATGGTTACATATCTGCTTACTGTCTTATCCATACACCACTCTATTCATGGTTATATATACATTGTGTGCTTACAATGCGCCTATCATTTTAAGCTTTCATCTGCCTACGGCGTTTTTGTATTTGTTTCCGTTTATTATATAGTATTTTTTTTTTCTGTTTTGTTTTGTTTTGTGTGTGTGTGGCATGTTGTTTTTTCAAAACGAAACAAACACACAAAATAACACCGAAAGCAGCATTCAAAATAATTTAACAACAGCAAGAGCAGCAGAAACAGCAAAAAGATACACTAATAATAATAAAAATAAAAATAATAATAATAATACAAAATCGTTAGAATTTTAAATACAAAAAAATCGTTTGGTCTGTGGGTCTAATGCCTTAAATTCCATTTCTTTTTATTTTATTTAAAAGAAAAAAAAAATATTATTTTTCATTTCTTTATGATAAATTGAAATTAAATTTTAATATAACAAAACACCATAACATCAGCATATTCAATGCATAAAGATTCTAAAAGCTTTTTGTTTAATGTTTGGATGAATAAACTTTTCTATTTGTATAAGTTTTTAACGAAAAAAAAATATTTTTTGCTATACTTTGCTGCTTATTTTTCCCTTTTGGTGAATTTTTATTCACATTTATATTTTTCTATCAAATAAAGAAATTATATATTGTCGTTTTTGTTATTTGTTATTTTCTCAGTGAAAAAAATAATATTTATTTATTTATTTACTTCTGGTTAAGTGCAAATGAATAATAAATAATTTATTGTAATCGTTTAAGAGCTTTTTTTATAGAAAAAATAGTTGACGACAAGTAAAAATTAAATAAATAATAATATCGCTAATACAGTTCATTGACAAAAATATTAAATTTATTTAATTTAACGCAAAATAAAAATTATGTCGTCGAAGCATAATAAACAAGCTGTTAACTCACAGTCAAGCATTATTCTATTGCAACGTAAAGCACCACGGATTAAATAAAGCAAAAAATAAAAATTATTATACAAACCAATTAAATTGCAAACAATTTATTAAAATAGAATATACAGTTTTATTCAACATAGACACAACATATTTGCAATAAAGATTTTTAGGAGAACAAAAAACTAAAAACTCTAACACGAGAAACAGATTATTTTCACTTGATTACAAAATTTTGTTATATTTTATCTCTCTCGTTTTTTTTTTCCTTTTTGATAATAAATTTTCTTTAGTAGAAAATTATGTTTAACTTTCTAGTAGACTAAATAAATTATAAATCAAATCTAAAAGTATTTAAGAATTTCTTCTTCTATTTCTTTATACAATTTTCACATAATATTATACGTATTCTACGAAGAAAAGTAAAGAAACTGAAGTCAAGAATACTTAAGAATTGAAAAAGCAACGCCAATAACATCATTTATTAAATGAGAAAGAAAAACATGTTTAGAAACTCTAGCCTCAAGACTCTTCTTGTCTGGAAAAAATATTATAAAAAAATAATACTAATAAAGAAAATAAAAATTTATCAGACGTCTAATAGTGTTCATATGACTTTTTTTTTGCCAC
Source organism: Ptychoptera contaminata (assembly GCA_963942525.1). Lineage (NCBI taxonomy): Eukaryota > Metazoa > Arthropoda > Insecta > Diptera > Ptychopteridae > Ptychoptera > Ptychoptera contaminata. Next base: position 31,968,514 of record OZ012637.1, on the reverse strand, counting down.
CTTTTTTTCAGCATTCAATTTCCTGTAAAGAAAAATCGCCGGGTTTTAAGAATTTGTAGAGATTTCTAAGAAATTATATTTAATAAAGAAAAATATTTGTATATAGATGAAATCTTCTATGAAAAGTTTAAAAAAAAAAGTTCAAAAGAAATACCTGCTGTTTAAATAGCTGTCAAAAGAATAATTATTAAACAACAGCAGGTAATAAAATTGGGATTAATTGATTTATGTAAACTAAGAATGTTATTTAATATTATTACGAACTCTTGTATTATCATGGATCATTGAACTTTTATTGAAATTTTTGTGCTTTGTTATTTTAATATTAAGCTTTTTAAACAAATTGTAAATCAAAATAAAGTAATCAAACACTTCAATTAACTTTTATTTTCTAGGAATTTTTCATTTCATTTGATTTTCTGGTTAAGATTTATTGGTTTAAGATAAGCAGCGGTTTTTTTTTTCTTTATTTTTATTGATCATTTTAATTACTTTGGCAATTAATAATAGCCTATAGTCAATTTGAACTCTTATTTCAAAGTAATATACTTACAAAACTCTTTACTAAAACTACTTTAACGTAATAGTATAAAAAAATGTCTTGCACAATTTATGTCAGCTAAAATCGCAACAAAAAAAAAATTAAATAAAATTTTCAAAAAATTTAACACATGGGACAAACAAGTAAAAAACTTCATAAATATCTTTTTTATTAATTTTTTTGTGGTAAAACAATTTTTAATCTTTTTTCCATGCAGATAAACAAAATTCGCCCTGAATTTCAATTAAACTTTGATTCGTTGAAAAGATTGTAAAGAAAAATAGAAAACAATTAAATCGACTTAAATCTCACAGTACAAAGTTTTAATTAATTTTTTTCAATTCAATCTTTTATATTATTATTATTTAATTCAACGATTCGTTTTGTCATCAAAATCAGAAAATCAATCTAATGATATAAAAAAGATAAAGAAGACGAAGCAAAGACAGCATCAAACTTTACGGTACTTAGAGAAGTTTTATCGGAAACCAAAAGATTAATCAATTTTATGTTTTTTATTTTTATTATTTTTTTTTCTACTTAAAAAGAAAAGAATTTTATTTTTTAAGACAGTGATACTCTTTCCATAGTTGATTTATCTTCATTGGGTTCGTGTAATCGCAAAGGATACAAAAAAAAATGATAATAGAAAAACGAAAAACAGTTATTTAATTAGATAAATATTTATTTTGAATTGTTTATCCCTTTTTTTTTGGTTATATATAAAAGATAATAATCATGAACAAATGTTTGGAAAAAAAATAAATAAATAAAGGATTGCAAATGGCGATACCATCAACACCAGATGTTATCATTGGGTGTATGTCGCTCATGTATGTTTTACTTAAAATTCCAAATATAGGGTAAAAAATATTCTCAATATTCTTGTTATCATAATAATTTCGCTATAAGCTATTTTCCCTTTAATAAAAAAAAGAAAAACAAAAGTTTACATTGTCATCCCTTACATAAACCCAAATAATAATAAAAAATCCTGAAAAAAGCTTGCAGCATAAAAAATAATAGAAAAATTGATTTTTTTTCTCTATGCCTACAATGTTTCCATTTGTTCACCTTACTAAACACAGTTTTTCAATTGATTACAACCAATTACTAAAGTATTAGTTGTTCATGATTAGTTATCGTAAATTTTCATTCAAAAAAAAAATTCTATCCATTGTGAAAATTACGAAACTTTTTACACTTTGTTCGCGATTTGCATAATCAGCGTTTTACAATTTTTTTTTTTTAATTAATAAAAAAATAGGTAATTTTGCTGATAGGGATATTGTTGAAATAATAATCCCAAAGGGATGCTGAAAATTAATAACGAAAATTTCCACACAATGCTTAGCACATATGTTTAAGAGCGAATAAAAAAAAATTGCAGACAAAAGTAATCATAATAATAATTTAGAGTAAAAAATCGATAAAATAATAATACTTAGCCATCGATTATTGATTAAATGTTCGAATAAAAAATCTTTTCTTTTTGTGTTTGTTTAGGCATATCTCTTTTTATTAATTATTTAATCATAAGTATGAATATGAATATTAAGCAGATCGGCATCAGTGTTAAGTATTATTAGTGTGTCTGGTATGTTTAATTTATTTTTATGGTTATTTGTCGATGTTGTTACTGCTGTTATTGTTTTTGGTCGTAAAATTTGTGTTTCCATTTTGATAGGATTATTAACCGTAATCAATATATCAAATGGTTGTTCCTGTTCTTGTTGTTGCTGATGCTCTTTTAGCTGTTGCTGTTTACACACTTTCTCATTATCAACACTAATGTGCTGAAATGTATTTAAATTAATAAACGAGGTGGAAAATTTGGTAAAATTTTCTTTATCTTTTGTCCATTTAATAACAAAAGAGGCCACACGTGTTTGCTCAGTTGAGCCAACACAATGAAATATATGACTTGTATTGAATTTAATTTTAATCATATCATTTTTATCATGGTTATAAATTTTAACACATTCACCATTGCCCTCCTCAATATGATACAGTTGATGCGCTGGAAATTTATGTCCAACATTTAATTCATTAGACGATATCAGATGAGTTTTTTTCGTTATTAATTTTTTTATATCAAAATAGCGATTATTACGAATGTAATGTAATAATGTTCCACTATCACTTTTGTCATTGTTATTATTATTGTTAAATTTACTAAAATCCTTCATAGCATCATTTTGTGGCATTTCAATACTTAACTTTGGTGTTGCTAAAATTTAGTTAAAACATTATTATTTTCTACATCATATAAAAATTATTTAACTAAAAATAAAAACAGGCTCACTTGAAAATAATTCAAAAAATGTTTCTATTAAACGATCAGCGAAAAGACAACTTCCACGTGTCCCAAGTGGTATACGGCATATTGGACAGCGCTCTGTCTTAATTCGGCAACTTTTGCATAATATATGACCATTAGCGCATTGGGTGACTGGTATTTTTGTTGGCTAAAAATTATTTAAATTTAATTATCATTTAAACGAATTTAATTAATTATTTTACCTCAAAACACACGGGACAATCCAGAAGTTCACTAAATTTCTGAAAAAACTTCATTACATTTTCTTGTAAACGCTGCAAGTTAATTATAAAATAATTATTAATTGTAAACAAAAAATTAATAAATGATAAATAAAAAATGAAATAATTTAATCAATTTTGACGTCTAAAAGACTTATCTTATCAATTAGAAATAAGTTTTCTTTCACCAAATAATAAAAAGTAAATTCAGTTCATTAGACATGTCTGACAGTGACATTAATTAAAAATTAATTAAATAAAATCAATTGAAAAATGTTTGTGAATAATTTGAGAAAATATTGTATCACGTTTTTAGTTATATTAACAATAAATGTGCGTTCAATTTGGCCGGCAAATATATTATGTTTGATGGGTGTACCGTCGCCGAGTCATCATATTTGGAATAAAGTGTTAGTTGAAGCGTTAGTCAGCCGGAGCTATAATGTGACTGTGTTAACAGTGGAAAATGAAATTTCAACAGCAGAAAATCTTCATTATATTTACATGGAGAAGGTTTACGAAGCTATTGGCGGATCATGGAATAAAATTGATGATACAACTAAACTGGGAAAACAAAGCGCTAGAACAATTATCACAGAGATGTATGATTTTTTTACATTAGTCAGCTATCATCTGATGAGAACAAATGGAGTGAACATTTTATTAAACTATCCCAATGACTTTAAGTTTGATGCAATAATTCATGATTTTACAGCCGGACAGTCATTGCTTGGATTCGCTGATAAATTCAACTATCCACCACTTATTTCAGTCAGTCCATTTAATATTCCGTCATTTACATGGTGTGTTTCGGGTGCACAAACTTTTCCCAGCTTTATGCCTCATTTTGCCTCATCGTTTGGAACCAACATGGTTTTCTCACAGAAATTGCGTAACATGTTTTATTATATTTATGACTGGGGTTACCGGCGACTTTTCTTTATCAAAAATGAACAGAACATGGCAAAACGAGTCTTTGGAGGCAACCTCCCGTCGTTACACACCATCGAACAGAAAACATCAATCGTTTTGGTCAATAGTGATTGGAGTTTAGATTATCCACAACCATTACCACCAAATGTTATTCCAATCGCCGGCATTCAGATTGAACAAACGCCTGAGCCATTAAGTCCATTTATTAAAGAATTTATTGATTCATCGAAAAACGGCACCATTGTGTTTAGCTTAGGAACAAACACTAGATCGGATATAATTGGTATTCAACGGTACAATATGTTCCTGCAAGCTTTTGAAAAATTTCCCGATTATAATTTTATATGGAAAATCGAGTCGACATTCAAGAATCTACCCACAAACATTATAACAGTACCATGGATTACGCAAAATGCTATTTTATGTGTGGATTTATTTTATTCGGTTAAATTTTAGTTTTTGTTTAAATAATAGAAAAAATTCGATTTCAGCACATCCGAAGGTAAAACTCTTCATAACTCATGGTGGCTTATTAAGCGTACAAGAAGCGGTTTGGCATAGTGTGCCCATGCTCGGAATACCATTGTTTATGGATCAATTTCAAAATATACGTAAAGCTGTCGTTGCCGGGATAGCCGAGGAAATTAATATTGAAGAGTTAACAACGGAAATTCTTATCGAGAAGATGGAATTACTTCTAAATACCACAAAGTAGGAATTTCTTCAATTTAGATAAAACAAAAATATTTATTTGCGTTGTTTTTTTTTTTTTTTGGTTTTTTGTTATGTTTAAATTCAGGTATCAAAAGAATGCTGAACAGCGGTCAAAAATGTTTAAAAATCAACCCGAGTTACCGATTAACCGTGCTTTATTTTGGATCGAGCATATTATTGATAACGGTGATCTATCATATTTACAACCACAAACCATTAAAATGTCTTTTATTGAAATATATTTACTTGATATATTTGGTGTCATATTTGGAATTCTATTTATTTATGCAATTATAATAAAAAGACATTTTAAATCGTTAAAAATTTTTGGTAAAGAATTTTTAACCGAGAAAAAACCACCAACAAACGAAATAACTGAGAAGAAAAATAAATAATAAATATTTTTGATAAATTAAATTACATTTCATATTTATAATAAAATTATTTTGTTAATTATTCTATATTATTACATTGATTATGCTAATGAACCGGGAATCGATTTTTAGTAATAAATTGTCACATGATTACAGTTTTTTTCAATAAATAAATTAATTTTTTCTTATTCCATAGATTTCAGTTAAAAATAGAAATAATAATAAATAGGCAAACCTTGAATAATATTATATTGTATTTTAATTTTGATCTTGATATAATAAAATCACTTTTTCGCGATTATTTAGATTATTTAATTATTAATTAAAGTTCTTTTTTAAGTGTTTAACTGATTATAAAGTGATTTTAAAAGACGAATTGACGCCGTTTAAAATTTTATTATCGTTTATCGCGTACAATACTTAAAATACTATAATTTTGCATTAAAATGTCAACAATTCTTATTTAAAATAAAAAAATTTAAAGACAATTACATTTTTTGTGTTATTTTTTGCTCGCCAAACAAGAATTTTAGCATCTGTTTTTCCTTGCAGTAATGTCTCCTTAAATTGATTTGTTATTTCTTTTAACGTTAATCCAACAATATCCATTTCGTTAACCTAAAATCCATTTACAATATTATAAAAACTATATTGAAAAACAACAGTATATTGAACAAAATTACTTCAAGAATATAATCACCACTTAGCACTCCACTATATTCAGCATTTGAACCAGGAAACACTGTTTCAATAAACGGATATGGATCATATGAATTTTGTTTAAGTTTAAAACCGAATTCACCATATACATTTCTTTTAATATTTAATAATTTTAATGTGCCCATTATCTATTATTCAATAAAAAAAAATGTTTAATAATTAATTCACACTCTTTCGATTACATAAAATATTTATTTAAATCATTTATTTCTTGTTTTTTTTAACTTTTTTTAATTACACAGAAAAATTAAATAACTTTCTTTTACACTTGCATTGCGTTTTTTTTATGTCTATTATTTCTTTCGTATGTTTTAATTATTCTATTTTATTAATTAAAAAAAAGATATTTACATATGTTAAAAAATAAAATTATATAACACACATAAAAAATATGTAATTAAACAATGTCGAGTTATTTTTAATTCATTAATTGTCTTTAATTCATGGTGGAATAATCACTATGTATTTTTTTTTTTTCGTTTTAAATTTCTTTAAATAAATTAAATAATCAGCAATTCATTGATAATTATTGCAAAAAGAAAATACACACACAAGAAACCAATCAATTAAGTTTAATAAAAATAAAAAATATACATATACAAAATTGCATAATTGATATTTCATAAAGAAAATTAAATTTAATTTAAAAATTAAAAATTAAACACGATTTTCAATATGCACTGAATAATTAAAGGTATTTATAAGTTTTTAAAACATTTTTTTCTTTTAAGTTTCACTGTTTTTCTTTTTATAATTAAATAAATTTAATTAAACCTTTGAAGAGTTTTTTATTTAAAAAAAAATATATTAACAAATCGATTGATTAAGAAATGATTTTTTTTTTCACAACACCAACAGCAGCAACCGCAGCAGCAGCAGCGAATTAACAGCAGCAATAAAAGTAATAACGAATATTTTGCAATAAAAACCATACATTTGTTTTGATTTTAATTTAATTTATTTAAATGATTTTTTAAAGCAAATTTAATTTTAATTTTTAAATAAATAATTAATCTTTTAATAACGGATTTAGATTTATTACTTGGATTACGTGATTTTTGTTAATAAACAACAAAATACATTTTTGAACTTTATACTTTATAATTTAATTTAAGCTTTTTTTTGCATTTAAATTTTTAATTAACTTTTTTACATTATGATTACAGCGGATTTTTCTTGTAAAAATAGTTTTTAATCACTTTAAAACAGCACAAATGTTTATTAAATATTTATTTTCTTTTAAAATATCACTTAATTAATTTAATTTACTTAGAAAACTGTAATAATTTAAATTAATCTTAAAACTAAGCATATTATAAGCCAGTTGCGCACACTTTACTGTCAATAACAGAAAAAAAGGTGTTTTTTTTTTACTTTAAATTAATAATAATACTCAATACGTATTGAAAATTTTTAATATAAATTAAAGTGGGAATTTATTCCACACCTGGGAAATTCATAATACCGGAAGATAATTATGAGTTAAATTATTATTTATTAATAAAAAATAAAAACATATATATATATATGTAATTACAGAATAATTATTTTACCAAATGACATCATCAATAGTGCATTGTGTTTTTTGTATTCATTTATTTATTTAAACAAGATTTACCTGTATACGTGATTTAAGTGAAACTTTTTTTTTATTATGATGTATTTGCAAAATTATAGCATTGAGCTTATATATATATATATATATATATATATATATATATATATATATATATATATATATATATATATTTAATAATAAATATTATTATCTATAATTATTTATAAATTATTTTATTTCATATACAATTAACTAAACTATGTCAACCGGTTAGAAAAATTATTAAATTCACTTTCACCATTTCTTGTATTGTTTCTATTTAAATATTATTATAAAATATGAATTTATTCAATTAAACATAGTATGATGGTAATACATAAAAAAAAAATAAACATATATTTTGTAATCTTTAAATGTATATAAAGATAAAAAAAAACTAAGCATTTCTGTTTGCACGGGAAAAAGAAAGTTAATGAAAGTGATTTGTGTGTTTTGTATTTGTCGGTTTTTTTGTTAACAACACAAAAAAGTTAAGATAAAAATCAATAATTAAGCGTAATTTTTTAACGAACACATGTGTTAAATATGAAAAAATTTAATCATAAATTGTACAGTAAATTAATTAACATAAGAAAGATTGTTATTAATATTTTATTAATTATATTAAATTTGCTTAAATTTATATTAGATAAAACGCCGAAATGTATACTTGATTTCATTACACTTTTTTATTATTTCTTTAGCAATCAGCAACATATTTTATTCGTACGGTAAGTAGCTGCTCAACAGATGAACCAAAAGTGCTTTTTAAACTTTCATTTGTTAAACGAATTCCTTCCTTATTGGTTGCCACATCCTAAAATTAATCAATAAATATTAATAAAAATAAAAATAATAATTAAAAAAAACTGTTCGTTCACCTTCCATGACTTTTTCTGCAATGAGTTTATGGCGTATCTTGTAATTAGTTCACGTCGTGTTATTTGATTAGAATTGACATTGCATATTGAAATCTCTAGTAAATATTTCTCACATTCCTCTTCTGCATCTTGCAACAATGCCGATAAGAACAAATCACCACAACTAAAATTTAGTTTTTAATTTAAAAAACATTAATTAAAAAAAAGAAAATCATCTGACTAAAGTTTGATAAACGAAAAACTTACGGAATTAGCAAAAGTTTTATCCAAAAATTTCGTCTATCGAAATATAAAACTAAAACAGAATTATCGATTGGCGATTTTGGTGGTAGGATAATCTCCGCCGATGGTGTTCCAAATTTTATAACGGGGATTTTATGCTCCTCGATAACGTGCTGTGTTAAACAATCATTTTGAAATTTATTGGTGCAATTATCACCACAAGGACAGAAATAAATTTTCTCATTATGGCAAACGTTTATATGTGGTACGGGAATTGAGATTTCATTTTCGTGAATTGTGCCATCCACATTCTCAAATGATGTATTGCATGACAGTGGACGTCGTGCCGATAAATTATTCCTAGAATTTGATAATGACGATGAAAGGCGATTAGCCGATGATGGACAACGTACTACTGCAATAGGATAATCTTGTTGTCTGCGAAGAATAATTAAAATTTTGCATTATTTATGTGAAATTAAATGTTTAGAATTTAGTTACCTAAATATGTCGCTTGTAGATAGTGAAAGCGATTTTGTTTTGAGCATATTCGAGTCGTTAGTCGTTTCTAGCAAAGTTGTACTTTTTTTGGTGCTTAAGTTATCTAGCGACGAAGCTTTTCCCATAATTTTTGCTAAGAATTTTTGTGTATGCGATTGAGGTGCCTTTAACGGCTGATCTGTACCAAGAGCTTGCTTTTTAGTACACTTTGTGCCAAAAAGACGTTCACGAAGTTTTCCTTCATATTCAGGATCGTGCATATTAAAAGCGTCTGTTAATGAATTGTACACTTGCTCGGCAATCAAAGAACGTCCTGGGCTATACTTATCACGACACACTGGACAACGCTCTGCTCTGCGTTTACAAGTACCACATACTAGATGCCCGTTTAAACATTGAAATGCAGGTGGTGGAATGGTATCTAAACATACAGGGCACTCTAAAGCCGATAGAATTGTATTCATACAAGCGGACAATCGTTCCAAATTCAACGGCATCGGTCCACAACAAAGTGATTCTGGCTTACAGGATGGATCAGGTCCTGTACTCCATAACATTAATATTACATTTTCCGCTTTTGATTTAACCAAAGCAGCAACCTCTACAACACGCATTCCTATCACATCCTCACCGTTCACCTAACACAACAAATCATTTCTAAATTTATTTCATCATCACTAAATTTACTTTATTCTTAATTAAATTAAATTGTTTTTCCTCTTAAATTAAATATCACGAAATGAATTAATTAATTTCATGATATTTATCCGCCGTTTAACCAATAACTGTTTGTAAACAGCAATTACTTTATTATCAAGGTTTTTAAGTTCGTTGCCGTTTTAGTTGATATTTAATTTTTCTTTTATAATTACATATTTATTTGACTTTGAGTACATTTAAACAAGTTTACTCATTGAAAATCGATAAATTATAGAAAATATTATTATTAATAATAATAATTATGAGGAACTAACCTCTAAAACACAATCGCCAACCTTCAATCCAGCTAATTCGGCTGGTGACTCTGAATCTACTCTACTAACCTGAAAAGTCATTATATTGGTAATTTAAAATTATTATTATTTCTTTATTTTTGGTTAAAAATATTTGAATCACACCCAAGGATATGGATCCCACTTGCTACGCGATAAATGAAATCCACATGAACCGTCGGTTAACTTTGGAACAGTTAAAATTCTCACCGACGGATTATAATGATCATTTGTTTGATTACTAACTGCCACAGATACATCATTTGCAACACTTTCACTTATTTCTAAAGAATCACAATTATTTCCTTTGCATCCGGTACTCCCATTGGAATTTTTAGGTAGTTGTGTATCCAGCATATTTCCAAATAACACAGTAATTGAAAATAAAATTATTTTCACCTTTGTTTGTGCAGCACAAACCGTTTTATATAAACTTTATTCACCGAACAAAACAACACAACTGACTTAAAAGCATGATCAGAATAAAACAGAACATACGATGATGTTTTTTATTTTATTACATGTTTCTTCCACCTTTCACATAAATAATTAAAAAAAATATTTCAAGATCATTTACTGTGTGACTTAATGCTGTGTTTGAATTAATTCACTTTTCTCACTAGCTTATAATCGATACGTCGCATAAATTTAATTCAGATTTTAACTTAAAATAAAATTTATCTTAATAACAAATGATAGCGACCTTCACCTAAATTTACACGAATCGCAACACAATGGCTATATTTATAGTTTAAAAAAACTATAAGAAATTTTGTGCTTTGTCTGAGCTTTTTGCTATGCCAGCTTAACGTTTGTACACAATTCATTCACCTTTCGATTAGATAAATCAATAAAGTTCAATTTATTACGATTATTTACTCAATAAATGCGAAAATGATCGCCACTCTTGACTTTGTTCAGCCATTTAATTGCAGAAAATTCACTTTTAGTTTTTTTTTTGCTTATTTTCGTAAAAGTTTTGCATTTTAGGTCAGAAAAATAAATATTATTATTATTGAATAATGATGCAACCTATAACATTGATATTTTTATCTTAAATCGAAGATTTTAAAATGAATATTTAATTAAATAAAAATGTTATTAATATTTAACAATAACGAATTACAATTTGTGATTTTAAGTAAACCTTAAAATGTGCAATTCATTTTATAAATATATTAAAATAATTAAAAATAAATATATTAATGACTTATTTTTATCACTAATTGAAAAATAATTAAGTCACATGTGTTTTACGTAAAATCATCAAACCAGTTTAAAGTCGCATCATCAGTAATTAACACTTAAAATTTGTATAAAGAAATAAAAATTCAGCAATTACCTTTGTTTAAATTAGCTTAAAGCTACACATGACTAAGAAATCGTTTATATTTTGATGTTGGAAGTTTTTAAACAAAGTTACACAGCTTAATTTAACGAAATTTATGTGACTTATTAACGCCATCTAGCAACAATATTTTAAAAGAAATATATGAGAGAGAGTCTCATGCAATTGCGTATATGAAAGTAAAAAATAATAATAATAATGTAATTACAACGCACTTGTGTGATATTGATATAAGTAAGTACTTTATGTATATAAGTATATTGAGTTATAGGTGTATCGTGTAAAATACTTATATTATTATGCTTCTTGTTATGTTCTCATGAGCTTGGATACGTTTGTTTTTTAAGTAAAAAAACCAATACTAAGAGCCTACGATATAAACAAAACAACACGTTGTCATGGCAGCGTGCCTATGCAAAATATATTTATGAATCACACTGAATACGATGTGTTTACAATGCGCAGTAGTTATTGATTGATATTTTATTAATTAAAAAAACAGAAATACAAGTGGCTCTTTAAGTTCTTAAGCAAATTTAAAATAATACTTAAATGTTTACCTACATCATACTTATAGGAATAAATTCAGAGCAAATGTGTTTCATTAATACTAAATTTTTATAAAAAACATGTTTCTGATTAAATTAAAAATCATTTCTATAGAAGGTATGTTTTTATTTTTCCCTTAAAAATATTTTTTAAAGTTGATTACATAAATTTAATGAATAGAAGAAGAAAAAAAAAACGGGTAAGTACAGTTGAAAAGCATAAAATTAAAGTAAATTCTATGGTTTATTATTATTATTATTATTATTATTATTATTATTATTATATAAATCGTATTGAATACAGCTCGAAAATTTTACTATGCGTTTTCTATTATGAATGAAACGATTAAAGAAGTAAAAAAAAAAAATAACATAATAAGAATACAATAACAATTTTTATTATATTTTTATTTTATTTTTTTATATCAAACAAGAATTGAATTCAATTTATTTGCGCATTATGAGTAGCGCGCACTCGTTTTTTGAATGTGGGGTTGTTTGGACGGTTTTTTTTTATTGTTTCGTATAATAAGAAAATAAAACACGAATACAACGCGAACAATCAGGATTTATAATAAAAATAAAACAATTCTTTTGTTTTTCATACAACTGCGCAAGATAAAATTTTTGTTTTCTTTTGGTGTTTTCTGTTCGTATTCATGCTGCTTTATGTCAAAAAAGAAAAGAAAACAATAAATAGTTTTTGTGTGTTTTCAATCAATTGAATTTTAATTTTCTAAATACCAAATATTATTTTAATAATTATGTTAATTTAACAAGGTGATCATAAAAGTGCGTTAATTTTGTTAAGTAAAAAATCTTTTAAAAAGTATTTCCTCGTTTTATAATAATCATAATATTAATATCAAAGTGAAGTGATTTTCAACGAATTAAATAAAAAGACATAAAATAGCAACATAAAAACGCATAAAAATCTGTTCCACAAAATAAGAGTAAAAAAAAATTATTAAAATAGAACCAAAACTAAAAAAAAATTAAAAAAATAAAACTAAAATTATGAAATAAAATTTTTCTAAATTAAATTTATTTTTATTAATAAAAAATAATATATATATATATATACTAATGTGGAGAAAAGCATAGAATTTCTCATCACTCATAAAATAAAAATATTAGAAAATATTTTTATTATTTTTCTTCTTCTAGTTTTCATGTTTGCACAATTTATGTTGTGTAGTCGGTCGGTCGCACTCTGTTTGTGTAAAATGTGATGAAAAATAACATAAAAATCGTTAATTAATTAACAAAAATTGGACGATGAAACGATTTTATTAACACTTTTCTATTGATAGGTTTGTTAATAATTGTTTTTTTCTTAATTTCAACTTCGTTTTAAGTTTTTGTCACAAAATTAAGGCCTGATTAACAGCTAAAAGGTCTAATTTTTAATCAAACATACACGCAAAATGTGCTTAATTAAATTTCCATCACACTGTTATAAACAGAAATAAACATAAAAAAAACGACTTAAGATGCGGGTCGCGATCTTTAATTTTTTTAATGCAAAATTTTTTATTTTTCTTGAATCAACCAAAATAAATTAAATTTAAAAAAAACTATTAATAATAGCAACAACAACAACAAACATTACAAAACGAAGATGAATTTCTCTATAAGCAATGTTTTTATATAATTAACTTTTTTTGCATTTTTATCACGTTTAAAAGTGAATTTTTAATTAGAAATAAATAAAAAAAATATCTTTTTTTTTTGCTTATTAATTTTCTATTCATGTAAGAAAGAGATGTATAACGTCAATAAATAATATTATAAATTAATAAATGATAGTAGTAAATACACCTGCGAATTGTTTAAAACTAATAAAAATGCGAACTAACTAAATTATAATTCGTTTATTAGATAGAATTTATTCATTGACGTGATTAGTCATTGATTGATTTTTTCGATAATTTTTATTTTTTTCCTGTTTGTGCAAAAATTTCTTCTTCTTTTTTAATTCTTTAATTTTTGGCTTGGTGGATAATTTATTGAAGGAAGTTTAATTGTTGTTTTTTATTTGAAATAGACTCATAAGCGCCCTATACAGCGTTTAAATAAAATGTTTTTGTTTGCCCTGCACGGATTGCATTAAATACTGAGTCATTTTGATAGTTTTTTTTACCGCTAAGCCAAATCATAACTATATTGTTGTTTGCATGCAACTAATCAGATATAGAATTCCTTTTGCTAAAACAAGTCATAGTTATTATATTATTATTATTATTATTATTTAAATTAAAGATAGTGAAATTCTCTTTTATTTTTCAATAATTGAACAGTGTACTGTAATTTTATTCTAATTAGATTCAGAAAAACAAGCAAAGAGACCGCATATTGTGATTTATTTTTATAAATAAATATCACCTTTTCGCCTTATATATGGAATACATTAAGTAGCATAATAGAAATTAGTGCAAAATGTGTAATATTATTTAAACAACAAGGAAAATTAGTGCCTTTAATTAGCATATATTAAATAAACAATTTTTCAACTAAGTCATGTGCTTAAGTGGTGTCTTAATGTATATGCTAATTGTTTTTTATTAAAATCTCAAACATGTATTTACTGTATTACTGCAAAAAATGTACTTAATTAATTAATTAAAATAAAATAGAAAAGAATTTTCAAAAGTGTAAAAAATGTTAAAAATAAAATTTTCTTTAATAATTTTATTAATAAATTTTTTATTAACAATAATTTTGGTCAAGTGTAATAATTTAGTGAATAATTATGTTGACGATGATAGAAGTGGTAATGTTGAGTCATCTAGACGTTCTATACAAAAAATGTGTCAGCCACCAATTTGTAATGAAATTATTGAAAATACTGATGAGGGTGAGGATGTTACATTTGATGAATATTTTATTGACCATGAGGTGACAGAGAAAGAAGCCAAATTTGCTATTAGTCAAATGGTGGAGAACTATTTCACAGGTAAATGATTTTTATATTCTTTTTATTTGGGGTTTTAAAGTTATTTATTAGGTTTCGTTGTGCGTGCTAAATGTTATTTGGATATAACATAATTATCATGTTTTCAGAAGGTGCAGCAATTGATAGAATTTAATTTATTTCGAAAACATTCACTGTCAAAGTGTTTCTTTTTTTAATATAAATTTAAAATGCGGTTAGAAACATGTAAAAAACACCTTTTTATTAAAAATTCATCATAATTTCTATGAAATTAATTATATTTTAAATGATTTTTAAGTCAATTAATTATTACACTGCCTCCTAAATCAATTTTAAAACAAAATATCAAACAGAAATAAACACAAAATTTGAAAAATAAAACCACAAATAACTGAAAATCAAAATAAACAAAAAGAAATATAAAAAAAAAACAGCGAAAATAAAAATATAAATAAAAAGAAAACTATTAAAGAAAATCTAGAAAATTGATTTATTAACCAAAAAAAAAAAAAAAAGAAGAAAAAAACTGTTGGTCTCAAATCATGATGTCATCATTTGAATAATCAATGATATTTAACATATGCTTAGCAATTCAAAAGAGAGAAAAACAGAGCAAAAAAAATTATTGCGTGTCGTATATTTAGATTTTTATTTCTATTTTCCTCTACTTTAATGTTTTTTGTCATGTTAGATTTGTTCTCTCGTTTTTATTTTTTATAAACTAAAAATATAGTTTTAAAAAGATCTGTTTCTAATTGATTAGATTTTGAAATGGTACTTTGTTTTAATAAAAACTAATGTATTAACTAAGCCAAAATGACAGCAACGACAGGTAAACTAAATACAATCATTAGCTATTAAATATTTTAAACTATTCAAATTGATTGAAATGTTACAACTTAACTACAGCAAATTATATTGATTTTATTTATTGTTTTTATTTTTTAATTTTCTTTAGCCAAGTCAAATTGTCATGCGCAGTAAATATTTGAAAAATTTTAGTTCTTTTTTATGTTACACAGAAAATAACTAGCTTTTTTCCTTTAGGCAAATTAATTAAATAAGCATTAAAGATGACTTAAGTCACTTTACTTAAGTACACAGAAAAGCACATTAAGCTAGGCTTCTTCTTTTTTTTTTTTGGTTTATTTAATTGTCTTGTAATTTTGGTTATTTTTCAATAATTTAAAATTTTCGTTATTAAGGCAACATTTAATTAGAATAAATATAATTTAAAATACGCGTTCTAAATGGTTAAGTCAAGTTTTTAGCGTTTATTGAATTTTTTTAAACCGTATAAACGTATGACAATATTATTTACTTTAAGCTTAATTGTAATTATTTTAATGAAACGCGTTTACCGTATTGTTTACATATGATTATATTTAATATTTTTATTTATTTTATTTTTTTTACAAAGCATAATTATGATTAGCAATCGTATTATCTGTTGCAAATATATTTTTGTTATAATTATTTTTAATTTTTTTGCACAACGTTTTTTTTTTATTAAATAATGGGTTTAATTAAATTTATGCATATTTATATAATTATTTTTTCTCTTTTATTTTTATTTTATTTTATATAAAAAACCTCAAGCATCTGTACCGGCATGGTGTTCTAGTTGCACAAAAGAAAAAATGAAATATTGTCTAGGTGAAAAAATGTTACATGATCATTGTTGTTGTGATCATCATCATAGTAAAGGTAAGAAATTACTATTTATTTCATTATAATTTAATTAAATGTAAGCGTAATTTATGGAATTTCTAATTAATAATGAAAAGAAATTATTTTTTAAGAAAAAAAAAAAAAAAAGTAAACAGAATGAAACTATTATTTTACCATTAATTTATTATAAAGAATTTCTTGTCCTATTATTAAATGAGAGCACACCTTAGTTGTTATTATTCGTTGTTAGTAAAACAAATATACGAAAATCTCAGTCATGCAAGGCAAAGAAGCATCAATAACAATAATAATAATAATAATAAAATTAATAAGAGAATTGTTTTTATTTATATTTATTATTGATTTGTAATTTATATAAATTAAACTGTTTGAAAATGTGTTTGTTTTTTTTTTTAAATACTGTCTACTAGCTTTTTTCCAGCCTAAACAATTTATGTTGTAAATTCTAAATAGTTTTCTGTACATATTAAAAAAGATTTTTGTTAATTTTACTTCTTTCATGGTTTATTGATTTCATGACTTTTTACCTATCTCAGGTCGACCATGTTCCTGTGTTATTATGCAAAATAGTATGATATTGATTTTGATTAACTGTTTATTTAGTTTATTTACTGTATATTAATTGCATAAAATGCTTTTTAAACGAGAGATCAGTGTAGTTATTGTTTATAAATATGAAGATTTGATTTAGAATATGAATATTGTGTTATTTTCGATCAGAATTCTATTTTACAATGCTTTGACTGCTGCGGTACAATATTTAGAGTTGATAAATTATTATTATTAACAAAAATTTATAAAATCATAATACTTTTGCGAATAATAATTTTTATAGCAAGAAAACAGTGTAACTGCATCAACAATAACTAGTAATTAGTGTGTTACCAGTAGCTACTTAAAAGGAAATTATAAAGAATTAATTAAATTAATATTAAATTATAAAAGCAATATAACGAACGACTAATAAATTGTGTTTTTATAAAAAAAAAATTTATTATTATTAATATAAACAATTTAATTTGTTTTCGTTAGTTAATTTTATAATCAAAACAATTACATATAATTACCGAGATAAATATTATGAGATTTTTTTTGTTTGTACAAAAATAAAATAAAATATCAAATTTTCTCATTAAAATAAAGTTTTCTTTTTCTTTTTTTTGAAAAATAAAATTAATTAAAGGAAAATTATATTATGTGAAAATTATTTTAATAAAATTAAACATTGTCATGCAATAACTATTTTTTTTATTGTTATTATTGCAAAAAAAAATTACTTTATTTTTCTAAACACAATGCGCATGTACGGTATGCTTAAATATTTCGTTTTGTTATTTTTTTGTTGCTATTAATTTTCCTTCGAATATATTGCAAATAAAAACCAGACAATTTAATTAAATTTTTTCGTTGTTTTCATTTACTTTTGTAATTTGTAATAAATCTTTTTTAATTTTAATTTTCAACCAGAAATGTTTATTTATTTTGCTTTTGAAATTGATTTTTCTTAGATTTATTTTCTTCCTTAATTTTATTATTTTGCTAACTATTTTTTTGCGTTTATTTTTTATTTTCATTTAACCTCGTGATGTTAATAAATTAATTTTTAATGTGTTAACTATATGATTATTATAATTATTATTACATTATATGTATCTATTTGTGTGTATGTTTGGCCCTATTTAACTCAATAAATCTATCATGAGAAATATAAACAAATAGAAAATGAAAAAAGAAAATTAAAAAGAAAAAGTATTTGGTAAAAAACAAAAAACGGAAAAAAATTCTAATTTTAATTTAAATTTAATTGAGAAAAAGGAAAATTTTAATTTTTTCTATACTTTAATTTGCGCAATGTTTTCTAAAACTATTTAAATATTTAACCATATGTTTATTATTATTTTTAATTTTTTTTGGTTTAGGAAAAACTATTAAATTACGTTTATAATGAAATCAATATAATTTATTTTGAAAATAAAATAAAAAAATGATTACTTTATGCACTGATAATTTAATATTGCATAAAAAATGATTAATTTCAATAGAAATAATAATAATAATTTATTGAGGTAATATATGGCAGTGCTGTGGTTATGAAATATATATTATTTTTATATTACTTTAGGTCGCCTATAAATTACCAATAACTATTTATTTATTTTTTTTACCTTAGATCAGGGATTTTGTAGTATAAATATAAAAAAGATTTATTAATTTATTATTTTTTTTTTTTGATAATTGTTTGCTTATTTTTATTTAAGAAAATACTAAAAGTGTATGATCAGCTATTATTTTTGATAAAAAAATTTCTTTCATAACATTTTTGTTTAGAGATTTTCTTTTAGTTATTAAAATGAAAATTTAAGTTTAAAATCTTTAGGATTATAAACGGATTAGTTAAACGTTAGCTATACAAGATTTAATTTAATATTATTTATTAGTTTGTTTTTTAATTATTAAAAAGGAAGATATTTACTAAACTGTTTCGTTTTTTTTTATTTTAAACCATTAACTACTACTTTTAACTTAAAATTTGATTACAATTAAACACAAGCTTAATTATGCAATTGTTTAATAAAATACCAATATTAGTATTAATAGAATATAACTATTGCATAACTATAAACACAAAGCATCATACTTAGTCTAAACATAAAGTACCTAACATAAGTACAGAGTATTTAAAGGTGAAAATCAATAAAATTTCTTTATTTCTATTTCTAATTTGTATCGTTTATTTTTTTTACATAATCAACACTTTTGTTTTACTTTAAATTTTTATTTTGTTGCTTTTTTGTGTTTAAATAAATTATTTTATTTATTTAACCTGGAACATTTCATCGTGTTTTTCGTAATTGGTAATTTTTATTTCTTTTAAATATATACATATATGTAAATTCTTTCTGAAATTAATTTTAAAAAGCATAATTAAAGTAATTAAAATACATAAGTAATTGTTTTTTTTGGTAAACATTTGTTTATGCACTTTTATAGTTTAAATACTTTATATATATATATATATATATATATATATATATATCTTGTTGTTTATATTAAGCTACGTATTACACAATTAGAAAATACTTTTGAAATGAATACATTTAATACAAATCCCTTTAAATGTTTACAAAGTGAAAGTATATGTACTTTGCAGTATATACTGTTACTTATTAGACCTTAATTAGCATTGAATTCTTTATATGACAACATTATTACTTTATTTTAGATCCAAAAATTGTTATTAATTTATATATTAATAATTGTTAATTTTTTTCATAACAGAACAGCTACCTTGGTTGCCGCATACATGCTATATAGGTGAAAAATCATGTCAGCCACATTTAGGTTCGTGTATTTTATATACAGAAACAAGGGAGTGTTGCTGTGAACGTGCCCTAGCCAAATATTGTAAATTTAAATTAAAAATATATTTATATATATATATATATATATATATATATATATATAAATTTTATTCAAGAAAATAATAATGAATTTTTCTTTCTGTTTTATTTCTAGGGAAAAAAAAATTATCAAATAATTCATCACGTTTAAAAATGCCATTTAAAATGATTATTTTTATATTTACATTAATTAAATTATTTTCTTAAGAAATAAAAAAATATGCAAATAATTTAAATAATTTTATAAAAATTTGTATATTATGCTTAAAACACATAAAACTAATTAATATAATATTAAATCACATTAAAAATTAATTAGCTTATCAATATGTAATTTTAATAGTTTTTTTTTTGCATATTTGTAATTTTGTCATTAGAAGTATTAATAAACTGTTTTTTTTTTGTTCGTTAACAATAAACTTGACTGTTGTGCTGGCTGTGTGGCATTTATAATTACGATAAAAATTTTAAAAATAATTAAATACTTTATTAAGAAAAAGAAGAATACAAAAAAAAAACGAAGGTAAAAACTAAAAATGTGTTAAATTTAGATCTTTTATTTAATTAAAACGTATTTTTATATAATTAAATTGTATTATGAATTATATTAAATGTAAATAAAATGAATAAAAATATATATAAATAATTATATTTACATTAATTTTGTATTTTATTAGTGGTTTGTTTGGCTAAAATAAAAAACACACAATTAAGTAAATTTTGTATTAATTTTTTTTTATTTATTTATTATATTTTTATACTGTTATAATGCCGCTTATTTGTATTAATTAATTAAATTGTTGAGCTTTATTTTTCCCAGTAATAATTATTCAGTTTTATTTCTCTATAGATTTATCACGTTTACTTTCGTTTATGTAAATAATTTAAATGTTTTACCGGAAACCGATAAAAAGTAATATTTGTTTAGCAAATATGCAGACAGTTTAATCGTTTGCTTTAAATAAAAAATTGAAAATTCCGCAAAGAATTAGAATATTTTAATTACTTTAAACAATTTAGAAAAAAAATATTTGTAAAAATTAGACTTAAGTAAGTACATTAATTGTTAAAAAAAAAACTTAACATTTGTAAGGTTTATTAATATAAACAAATCATTTGCACAGTTTTAAGTATGTTAATTTTATTTGGCTGTTTGTTTTCATAAAAAATAAAATAAAATAAAAATATATTAATATTTACTCGCTTTGAAGTAAGTCAATTAAAAATGTTGCATTTAAATGTAAAACTGTTAAAATTGAAATATATTTTTTATAATGTGTGTTGAAATTAAGACAATAAACAACAGTATGATCCAGAAAGAAAAAAACAATATAAGAACAAAATTATGTTAATCAAATGGCAAAAAAAAAACTGTTTAAAATCACAGAAAAATAATTTTTTGCAAAAATAAAATAATAATACTAACGACTATAAATAAATAATTAAATGATTTAATTATTTGGTTTATATTTAGAGCATTTATAATGTAAACACAGAACTTAACTATTTATTATTCTTTTATAATTTTTATTATTTTTATTTTAATGAATCATTTCTTTTTGAATTAAATTCAATTATGTCAAAATTATTTTTTAACCTTATTGTGTGTTAATTATTGTCTAAGGTGTAAACAATTAAAAATTATATAAAACACAATTAATGGTTTAAACAGCTAAAGTAAGGAAGTTACTAAAACATAAAATTAATACAAAGTCGAACTAATGATCGTACTTTAAGATGTTTTTTCGTTAAAATCTGTAGAGTTAATTATGTTATTTTATAGCTTTTAAGTCAATATAATAAATTAATAAGTTTTGTACATTTAAACATTTAATTTAGTACACAAATGAAAGTATCCTACGAAATCATTTAAATTTGATGTACTTATGCCAAGCTTTTTCTTCTTTTTAAATTAATTTATTTTTGTTTATCGTGATTACAAAACACAAAGCCTCAATCAAAAAGATTTTCATATTTATATATATTTTTTTATCAAAACACTAAAATAAGTATGCTGATATTAAGGTAAAAAGTAGAAAAAAATTAGCAATAGCAACTTATGGGTAAAAATGATTAGAAAAATTGAAAAGATATCAAAATATTAAATAAAAAAAACTGAGTGTGTCTATAAATTATTCATGTTTGATAGTGAATATGACGTGAATTTAAGATTAATTGTGAATATAATTGAAATTAAAATACAGAAAAAGTAAAATTATGATTAATTAATTTTTCGGCAGCAGAATAATACTTTAAACTCGTTTAGATTATTTGTACTAAGGTAATTAATTTTAAATTAAATGCACTTAAACGTGATTGAGGGCATGTGTGCACTTAATATGAAATTTATAATGACGTTAAAAAATATTTAAATTTAAATTTATTTTAATATAGATTCGCCGAAATGTATGCAACTCATTACTTAAATTGCATTCAGATAATCTACAAAACAATTTCCAGACATATCCAATAATTTTCTAAAGCTCCCAAGGTTGTCGTGTGTCATTTTCTACAGAATATACTCTCAACCATTTTCAAAGTCACGATAAATTAAAGTTAATTTGATAATGTTATCAATAATAAATAAACTGTATTTGAAAATGTTCTTATTATTACAATTAATCCAATTTCTGTAATAGTACAAAGTTTATTAATTACTTAGGTATATCTTAGCAATATTCTTATTTATTTCTGACCGTATTTTTACTTTGCAAGATAAATAAAGCGTTCAAAATCCATTTTGATGGTGCATTGATAAAATTGAATAGGAAAGAAAAAAAATTGAAGCAAAAATCAGCTTATTTTATCGATAAAAGAAGGAAAAATTATAACTGATAAAAAACCAACGAAAAGAAAGGCAAATGAAAATTTGGGCAAAAAAAAAACAAACAGTGATAAGGCTAAGCGATAGACAATGTTTGCACAGCACGTTACTTTTAGCAACAACCTGATTGCTCGAAGCGAAGAAAAAAATGTAATAAACTGAAATTTTGATAAATGATTATCAGTTTTCTATACTTCATAATTATAAATGATATTAATTGATAACAAATGGTTATTTAAGGGCCAGTTATTATTTGAAAAGAATCATAATTTTATTTTTCTTAAAAGAAAACTTTTAAGGTGAGTTTTTGTGTCCTGTTTTTGTTTCAATAAAAAAAAAATTAAGTGACTTTTCTTGGAATAAATTAGTGAATTAATTAAAATAAATATTGTTTAATTAAAGGTTGCAAAGGGTATAAAATAAATAAAACAACAATCATGTCGTTAAAATCTGATGCCATTTTTGATAAGATTGCAACTAGAATAACCAAAATTGACCCAGCCAACAGACAAGTAACAAATATTTATAAATTTAAAATTACTGTTAATGATGCCGTTGTTAAAACATGGAGTAAGTATGTTTGAAGATAATATAAGAAAATTTTAACAGTTTTATATAATTTTTGTGTTTGTTAAAATCATGGTTTTTTTCCCTTACATCTCCTTATGAGGAGCATAGGTTGTTCACAAGATTTTTTTTTCTTTAAATCATGATTAATTGTTAATTATTAAAAAACACCTTATTTGAAGTAAGCAATTTTAAATAAAATAAATTTTCAACAGTTTTGGATCTTAAGAATGTAAAATTATTCGCTGGTGAAGGTGATGCCGATTGTACATTAACTATTTCTGATGATAATATGTTCGCAATGGGATCTGGACAAATCACAGCAAAGGATGCAGTCGCCCAAGATAAATTAGACATTGATGGTGACTTAGCAATGGCACTCTTACTCGAACCATTTGTATCGACACTGTAAATTACAATATTTATATATTTTTTTATAAATAAAATTTAATAATTTAAAACCATAAAAAAAAATTATTATTTTTAAAAATCATAATTAAATATTTATTTTCCCTCAATGAATTTTATTTTTCAATTAAAATTAATTAAAATTTGATCTTAATTAATATTTTTAATTGATTAATGAAAAGAAAAAAAAATAGCAGCGACATTGTGCTTTTTATATCATTTGATAGTTAGTTTTTATTTGCATCTTAAACCGTTTACTTCTGCTATAAGTTCTTAATTTTATTTTTTGCATGATGGCATTAGTAATAAAATCATAACAATTTTTAGATAAATTATCATTCTTAATAAATAATTTACAAACAGATGATCGAACTTTCGTTGCTTTAATACAAATAAATATTAAACAAAATGATAAAGTGGTTAAAAGATTAAGTAAGTCTTCTTTTTTTATTTAATATTTTTACATGTTGTACTTAACTATGTAAACAAGTAATCAATTAATTTATTTTTTTATTATTATTTTATCTTATCTGTTATGTTAAACTTATATTAAAAACGAAAAAAAAAATTCATTTATTAAAAAGTGATAGATTTACATGAATTAAAAGTGTATGAGGTAAATTGTGGTGATGCTGATAATAAATATATAACAAATGACCTGTTGCTCACAATTCTGGACGATGATCTCGCTAAAATTGGAAATCGTGAAGCAAAATTTCATCAACTATATGCTGTGGTAAATGAAAAACCAAAAAAAAAAAAAAATAATATAAATAAAAATATGTGTAGTTAACATTCAGGCGAATTTAATTATAAAATTTTCACTATTCGTTGTGGTTTTATTTTTTTTTTCAGTATATAATTAATTTTAATTAACAAAATTCAATCAATGTATTTTTTTTTTTAATATTATGTAAAAAAAAATGTTTTCCTTTAATTTTAATTAAAATTGGTTGAGTGTTAGCTTTTTTTAATTAATTTAAAAGATGTCCTGTTGTGTGTCGAATGTAATTTTATATTTTTTTCAGAATAAAATCATTGCCGTTGGTAATTGCGAATATATAAAGAAGCTAGATGAAAATATACAGCGGAAATGATTTATTAATGAGCTAAATGAGCTTCCTTATTACCTGTTAATTAAATTTTACGAATTTCTTTTTATTATATTATAAATTTTTATTGAAATTTTCTTTGATGTTGTAATTATTAACTAATTTTAGTGGAAATAATAATTTAAAGAATTTTTCACTGGTGTTTTATTGATTTTTACTCAAATATAATATTACTATATGGTTTTTCATTATTTTTTATTATTAGCAAATTATAAAATAAATGTATTTAATGCGTTAAAGTTTGGTAATTACCTGCCGGGTTAATGTTTTTATTTATTTTTGGTTTGCTTTGATATTAAACCTACATAAAAAATGGGAAAAAAGAAACAATACACGTCATGAATCTGTTTAATAATATTTACATAGACCATAGACAATCAAAGTTGACTAATCAAAGTTTAAATTTGTCGAAATTAAAGAAATCAACATAAATAAGATAATGAATTTTCTGTTTAGTCAATGTACGTGATCTTTTTTTTTTCTATATCACATTTAAATCTATGAAAATCCTTTGAATTTTGTTGTCTTAAATTTAATAAATTTAATCAATCTGCATACAGATTATTTAGCAAGCAAAAAAAAACACAAATTGTTGTTTTGTTGATTGCATTTCTTAACCTACACAAGAAAGAAAAAATTAATTTAAATTTGGACTTATAAAATAAAATTATCTTTTATTTAAATAAAATTCATAAATAAATATTATTATTGGACAAATGTGAAAATAAAACCAAAAATAATTCACTGATAACGAAACAACCAACAGCTATAAATAGTTGAAAAACTAATCAAAAATAAATCATAAATCAGTTTAATAATAATTTTTTAGTGATTTGTTCAAGTGAAATTAGAAAAAAAAAAATAACAAAATGTCTTATGAAGCAGTAATTGAAAGAATTAAAACCCGTGTAGCTGCTGTTAATCCAGACGGACCAAGAAAAGTACTCGGTGTCTTTCAATTAAATATTACATCAGATGATGTTATTTACAATTGGAGTGCGTGTCGTTTCATTTTTTGTTCGCATAATTTTTTAAAATAAATAAATAATTTTAAAATTATTTACAGTTGTTGACTTAAAGAAATTAGTCGTCTCAGAAGGTAAATCCGAATCGGCGGATGTTACAATTGCTATTAGTTGTGATGTATTTCTAGCTATTGGTTCTAAAACATTAACAATTAAGGACGCTATTGAAGAGGTATGAATTAATTTTTTATTTAATTAAATCAAATTAATTAAAAATCTCTTTTATAGAAAAAAATAACAATAGAAGGTGACCAAGGATTGGCAACTGCACTAATTGAACAACTCAACAAGTAATTATCGAAATTAATTAACCCATAAATTTTATTTTTATTACCAAAAAAAAAAAAAAAATTGAAAGAAAAAAGAAAATAAAATTGTTAAACCTCGTAATCAATTTTATAAATTAATTTTGATAAGAAATTTTTATATATTTTATTAATTATTATGCAATTTTTTTATCATTAATCCACTTGATGATAAACAAATATAAAATAAAATCATAAGATATTTTGTAATAAATAAAACGAATAAAACCATTTAAATTAAAATTATTATTTTTTTCTTTATTAAATAAAAATCATAAAAAGTCACAAAATGCTTTGTTTGGTATTAGTACAGTGCATTTTACATGTGTTTTCTCATTTAATCAGACTATAAATTAACATTTATTTTAATTAAATTATTAAATTATTAAATTATTGATAAATACAGATTACATTTGGCAATTATGTGTTCTTAATATCACATATGACTGTTACTACACCTCCAAATGCAACCTGAATTTATCCAACATTTTCTATGTAAACATTTATACACTAGAATTTATCTAAAAAAAAAAGGTTTTTACCACACAAACAAATGAATGACTATATAAAAAAAATCATTTAAAACAATTAAATTACTAAAGATAATTACTGGAAAAATTATTACTGTCGGTTGGATAATTGATAAAAATTAATGGAGGGATTATTGAAAATGATTAAATATTTATTGTTTTAATATTATATGTAAAATTAATTGTTTGTATAAATGGGTAATGGATGGGCTTCTGTATTGAACACATACATATCTAAATCAATTTCATGGCGATCATCACTGAATAATAAATAAAAATATTTTAACGTTTCACCAAGGAAAAAACTTTCCATCATATCACGAGGTTTTGTATTTAATACCTGTTTAACATTACCGATCGATGTGTAACCATTTTTTACCTTTGTATGCATTTCGAATGCATTAAAGATATTCCAGCCCATATCTTGATATGTTTTATTACCGGTTAATGCATAAAAATAATATAAACTTTCAATAAATTCTGGTCGTAATAAATTATGAGCGTCATTTGATTTTACATAAATGTCTGTTTCACTTTCACCGTGCAGATTAAAGTAGGTAATCTCTGGTGCTAATTGTGTAGGTTGTTTCATGTACGTTTGATAACATGTCTCTAGTAGATCTTCTGCCAAAGCAAAATGTTTTCTAGGCATACCATTTTTGTAGCCGAGTAAGAGAGTTCCTGGCAAATAACATGTCAGATGGTCCATTTTCGGCTTAAAATCTTTTCCATTTAATAATTCTCCAACGTACACATGATTCTCTTTTGGCGTTTTACGTACCAACTGATGCAAAACACCATCTATTGCTATTTGATAATCTTCAATTAAGCTGGAAAATTTTTTAAAACTAATTTAACAAATCATTTAAGAGAAAAATATTAAACAACATACAAATCGTTAGGATTTTTTCCTGTCTGTACCCATTGCTTTAATAAATACTCATAATAAGAATCACCTCTCGCCCCTAATGATATTGTTGCAAAACTACGAAAAGTACCTGTATTTGCATTAATAAAAATTGGCACAAGTCCTTCATTTTTCTCTAAAGTGTGAATTTTCTGATTCACTTTAAATGCAAGCTAAAAATTTTGTAAAAAATAAATCGAGCAAATAAAAAATATTTCTTTTCTTTTTTTTTTTTTAATAAAATTAAATTTATTTACAGTTTCAAAAACTGGTATTCCGGTACTACGTGATAAGTCTCTAAATTCTAATTGTATTGTTGTCACTTCACTAGTAGAACTATCCGGTGACCATTTAGGCGAGCGCGCTTTTAATGACGATAAATTAACATCTGAATATGGAATACTTGATGGAGAATCAAAACATGGTAATAAACGATTTCCTAAATCTACCTGTTTCAAGAAAAAATAAAAATAATAAATAAATTCATTTCAGTAAAAAAAAAACTACTTACAGCTTTGGTTAAAAACATTTTATCACCGCTTAAATGGTAAGCACTCAATAGACCACCCAACACTCTAATTGTTACCTCAAATAAATTTACTTCTTTATTTATATCAAGAATTAAATATTTATCAATCCATTCCTTTGATTCCTCAAATTCTACAAAATATAATCAAATAATCAATTGAAAATTTTTGTGTGTATTTGATAGGGAATTTACCTTCTTGTAAGTCCATAATATAAATTGTGTCTAGAGCGTCGACAATAGTTAAACCGAGACCAAACCAGTCACTATAACCCATTGAAATTGGCTTTAGATTATCATGACCCCACGCGTACGTCTTATAACCTTTCCATGCATGTTTGAATGCGTCCACAACGGCTATTTGTCTGGCATTTGTTGGCCCCTTAAAAAATTTCCGAGTCTCGCTTTTACTTTCCACTATATCACGTGCCTCATCGCCAACATTCTCAACCTCTGCGTTCTCTAAATTACTATCGTTAACTTCATTGTTCCTTTCAATATTATGAACAACATTTTCGTTATCAGGCGGTCCGTCATTTTCGACCACTTCTTTTATCACTGAATTTTGTATTTTTTTTGTTGGAGACGCACTCGGTTCACTAATTTGCTAAAAATTATTATAATTTTATAAACAAAATATATTTTTATTTATTAGTTTTTTTTTTCAATTACTTGATCTTTAACTGGTACTATGTTTTCGTTCTTATCGTCTATAATAATTTGTGCGTCGGGTAGTAAATACAATATAGAAACGTAGCCAATAATGATAAATAAAATAACAATTAAATTGCGTTGAAAACGTGATAATTGATTCCAATACTTAAAATAGAAATATAAAAAAATAATAATAAGAAAAAATTTGTTTTATCAATTAAAATTTAAAAAAAAAATTATCAGTAATTACTCGTTTAAAACTTTTTCGATTTGGTGTTGTGTCCCCATTTATAGGCAAAACTAAAGATACATGGTCCTTTTTTAGCATAGTTAAATTTATTTTTTAAATTAAATTTTTTATTTAAAATTTATGCCTAATTAAATATTTAGTGTTTAATATTAGATAACTTAATTTATTATTATTATTACTATCATTATTATAATTAGTATTAATTATCACATTATTAACTAGAAAAATACATCACAACACACAACGAAGATAATATTTTTTACTCTAAACAAATATGAATGAAACAATTCGATTCAACTTAGTATTTATATAAATTATATATGATTATTTTATTTACGAAGAGTTTTAATTATTTTATTATTATTATTTACATTTGTGAAGCAAATTTTTTTACTGATACTATTATTTTCTTTGACGTTTACAATTTTGTATTTTCGTTGGTTCTTTGCTTATTATCACTCCGAAATGAACAAATAAAAACTTTTTCTCTCTTTTGACAGATCAAAAATGTACGAAAACAAAATAAATAAAAAAACAAGTCCGAATTGTTTGTTGATACGAATAGTGCTGCCAGATTGCAACGATATACTTTATCGATATACGTTTTTTTATCGCCTTATTTGAAAAATTCAAACTTGCAAAGTGTTTTTTTTTTAATTTAATAATTTTTAATAAACACCGAATATTTGGAAATTACGAATAACCGTAGACCGGTGTGTATCATACTAATTAAAATGTTTGCTTTAATTTAAGCTTAACTTAAAAACAAAATATTTTAATAAGAAAAATCTATCAAAAACTACTCGAAGTATCCTAGTAAAATTTCCATCGTTAAAAAATTTTTTTTTTTAAAGAAATGTGTATCAGCTATATAAACTACATTAAATTATAACAGAAAACACATAATAAAATGCAATTTAGATTTTATGCTGCAATCATGACATATATGATATAAAATGAAAGTGTCTGAAACTTTGTTACACAGTAATAAACCATAGCAAAGTATACTTTTATTGCTTCGCCAAACAACAATGATGGTACAAAAAATATAAAATTCACTTTCTACTAACACCAAAATTCTTCAATTTTTTTCCTTTAAATTTATGCTCCATTTTCATGTAATTTGTTATGTTCATCTTCACGGTTCACATTCAGTCATAATTGTAGGAAATTTTATTTCATCATATAAAATTCAGTTCTATTTATATTTTTCTTTTTTTCTTTATTTGTGATATTCAACAAACAAACATGAGTTTCAATGAAATTTTTGTCTAAATTTTTTATTCGTTTTCTTATTTCACAATTTATTGGTAATTTTTTTCTTTTTGGCAATAATATTTAATATTATTTATCCCATGTTATATCGGTGATGGATAATAATAAAAACGATTTCGATTAAGAATCAAATTGTTTGTGTAATTTTATTTTTAATCGCACGATTCGTGTTTTGCTTTTATTGTATTATTTTCTTGACTGCTTCTCGTAAACAATTATATTTATTTATCATAATTTTATTTATAGATTTAACTGGACAAATAAATAGTAATAAATGAAAGCATTAGCAGGGTTTGTGGGTATTCACAATATATTTTAAAATTAGCGGTTGCATGAATTAAATGTTCGATTTATTAACTAAAATGCTAGATCAATTAAAATAGAAAAACGACTAGAGATATAAAATTGAGCTATAATTACTTTTGTTTAGTATTTTTAGCATATTCAGATGACATTTAACCGCTTTAATAAGTAGTTTTCTACTGATTACTACCCAGTGAGTATAACCGAAATCATAAATAGAAATATTATTTCATAAAATATCTGAAAATGGGAAAATAAAAATAAATTTTATATTTTATTTGTAATTTGTTTCTATTAACAACCCCAGGTATTTTTGGGTTAAGATAATTTTCTTTCTTAACGTTGATTTCGATAAAGATTTTCCTTATTTCAACATTGATTAAAATCTATTTAGCTCTTTTATAAATTTGACTTTCGTTATTTATGGAATTTAATAATAATAATATTTTCATGGTAAATGTAAGAATTAGATTAAGATATAGACCTGGCTCGATTATTATTCAGTTAATAAGAAATAATCACTACACAATTTTATTTATTATTATTGTTATTATACCGAAAGCTTAAACATCCTATAATAATATAAAGCTTATTGAACATTTATTCAGTTTAAGATCGAAAATTTATTTCATTAGTTCTGTATACGTTCTATAAAAGACGTAATTATTCTTTTTTTTAAGTTATGTTTTGTGCCTTATGTTACTTTTGTATACGCGAATCAGTGAAAATATATATTTTGTGGTAGCTCACTTGTAGAATTTTTATTTTATGTTATAATTTTTGAGGTTTTTAAAGTACAATTTTAAAACTTTTAATTTTTAATCATGAAATAATGTACAAAAAAAAGTTATCCTTGTTGCTTCATTCAGCTATTAGCATCATATGTTTTCAGTGTAAAATTACATTTTTTTTTAAAACCTGTTGTTGCATTCATTTCACCTAATGCTTCATTATAATGCTTTTTTTTTTTGTTTGTTAACATTATTATTTTTTACGATAATTATTATTATTTTTGGTAAAATGCAGGAAATGAGTTTTTTTTTTATTAAATGAGTCAAAAAATACAGCTTTATGACTGCAATTGCATTTTAATGAATAAATTAATATTCAATGATTACAGCGCATTGCGTCATTATAAAGATATTAAATATTTTATTCTTTTTGTATTATGATTTAACGGTTTATTTGTGAAATATTTTTTTATTTTCTTTTTGGATCTATATTTAATATAAAAATAAGTGTATTTATTTTAAAATACTGCCACCAACAGCTGCCAGTGTTTATTCAGGTGGAAATATAGCAAAACATAAGGAAAATTTATCTAACCAGTCAACAGTAACGAAAAAACCCTTTAAAAAAGTAGCAAATAAAAAAACGGAATAACAATTTTTGTGTTACAGGGAAAAAAGGAAGCCAAATTTAATAAAGAAATGTATTGGCTGAAAGCGTTAAGTATTCAATTTTTTTCTAATATCATTATAATTATAATTGTCCGTCAATTAGAAACTCTAATAAAAATTTTAATTGAAAATAAAAGCACTTAAAGCTCCATTTCTATCACCTCATTAAGAAAGTAACACATTCTTTTACCTTTTCTTAATGTTTCTTTTTTTCTAATTAAAATTCACTTAGTTCATTTTATTTATTTATTTTTTGCTTCTTGTTAATAACATTTCATCAATGATTGTTACGTTGTAATGTATTTTTTATACAGAAAAGAAAAATAAATAATCGTTTTTTTGTTGTTGTTCAAGAGTTAATTACCATTTTAATTTCAAATAGAACTTTCATGACCTTTTTCAAAGTAAATAAATAATAATTTTTTATAACAATATTGTTGTATTTATTTTCTCTTTTTGTATCTGTCATTAGAAAAAATATTTTATTACGGAGATTTATCTTTTTGCTTCCAATATTTATACTTTTAATGATTTTTTGTTCGAACATTCATTTCTTATATATTTATAAACATTCAATTTGAAATGATTGTTTTACAATATTTGCAAGAATCAATCGTTAAAATTAAAATCGAACAATTAAAATAAAATAATAAATCTTGAAAAAAGTATAAGTTTTCAGTCAAATAATTATTTTCTTATTATCTTTTTACAAATAAATAATAAATTTATTTTACGTTGAATTTTATATAATTTCTTTTCTTATTTAAAAATTCTAGATAAATTATGTTTTTCTTTTTATTCCTTAAAAGTGTTTTAAATTGTTTTATTATTATTTAACTAAAATAAAAATTTATTAAAACTTCTTTAAATATTTGAGTACTTATAGATGTTTATTAAATAAAAATAAATAAATAATTATAATAAAAGATTAAATAGTGAATGGAATAAGACGTCTGCATTTTATAATGAAATCAACTTTATCTGAATATTTTTTAATTATGTAAAATATTAAATATTATATTATATTAATATTTCATTTAAATTTTTTAAAAAGAAATGTTCAAAATATAAATTGTTTATTATATTTAATAGACCATTAAATAAATATCTCTTTTGTAAAAAATTTTAATATTTAATAAGCAAAAATAGTTGTAGAATTTATGAAAAGAATTGCAAATTTATAAGAATTACATTTAGATACATAAACATATACATTTTGCATTATACAGTGCAATACACAAATGTAACAACTGTTCTGATCAACAATAGAAGCTTTAATATGCACGGTAGAATTATATGATTTTTTTTTTCATTTCTGTTTATTTTACTTTATTATTATTATAAGATTTTTTTTTATAAATAAACATGTTGAATTTAACAAAAAAGGTTCCAAATAATCGTTTGTATTATTTGTACCATATGTTTCCACCATATAGCGTAGATTTTCTTGACATTAACATAAAAAACAATGAAACAAAAAGCATAAGTAGAGTTGTTGTTGATGTTCTTCGTTTCTGTGTTCTTTCCATTGCACAAGTACAAAAGGAAGGTAATATTTTCTTTTAAATGAAAATTAAATATTTGGTTGTTTTTTTTTTGGCGAAAATAATTTTCTATGACAATTTAAAACATATAAAGTAAGTGCTTTACGTTCATGTAATCGGCAATAATATTTAATAATATGTTATGTGAAAATACATATAAATATTTGTATATATTTTTAGTATTTTTGCTATAACTTTTAACGAGTTGATTGGCTTAAAGTTTGCTCAATAAGCTTTTCTCTATTAAAATAAAGTTTTTACTGTCGTTACTGGTATAACACAATGTATAATACTGTCACATTAATTGTCTTATATTATAAATAAATTCTGTAAACACGTTTATGATTTTTATTAGTTATAATGTGCCTTTTGTTGGCACGTTCATCTCTTAAATGTCTTGTCAATGTCAAACTTTAACAACATGCCTCATCTATTCGACCATTGATTTACTTGCCGTTTTTAGTAGTTTTCTAAAAGGATAAAGATTTAGTGTTAAAAAATACGTTTATTGAAATTTATTGGGTTTTTAGGGTTTATCAACTGTCAGCTAGTTTAAATGTTGTTTTATTAGTACAAAAGTAAAGGAGAAAGGAAAAATTAAGAATAAAGAAAAAGAAGATTATAGTTTAATGCACGTTTTTCACTTAATTTTTCTATTTTTGTGTTTTTTGTTTCACCCATTACGCTATTTTTCATTTAATTGTATTTCCTTGAAAGCACATGATTTCTTTTTGTTAATCGTGACCATCTGTATGCTTCCTTATATGTATTTTTTTTTCATTTTATTTTATATATTTTTAATGAGAATTTTACGTGATTTGAGATAAATTGAATTATTTAAATGTTTTATTAATAAGACTATAGTAGCAGTAAAGAAAAACAAAATAATTCGAAAAAAACTTGTTATTTTTAGGGATTTAAATTTATAACGAAAGTTTATTAAAGTTATTTAGAAAGTTTTTAGGTTAATAGTTCTCGATAATTTTGTAATACAATAATAAATAGTTTTTTTTTTGTTGTTTTTTTGGAAAATGATTAAATTATTGTGAATGTGGTATTTTGGGAATTTAAAGTGAATTTTCAAATAATTTTTATTAAATTTTTAGTTATGAGATTGTTTTGCTTTTTATTTCAAACCAAGTAAAGTAGATGCATTTGTTTTATACAATTTTGTTCCCTCTTTTATTATTTGTAAATTATTTAACAACAATTTGTGTTATTTCAATTTTATTATTATTGTTATACAAAAGAATAAATATTATATAATCAGTAAAGAGATGTGTGTAATGGTAGTGACAGTTAGTTCTTATTATTATGATTATAATACTTCCTTAAATGGAATTATGGTAGAAAATTTAAATACGAAGTAGTTAATATCAATTGCACAAGAACCACATAATAAAAATAAACATCAATGAACTAAACTCTTATAGGATGTTATTATTATTATTATTATTATTACTACTATAACTAGATTGTTTTCGTGGTTTTATTAAAATGTGTATTTGCATTAAAATGTTTCACCATATGTTTATTATTCAGGATATACAAATATAATATTATGGTAAGATAATGCGTTTAAGTTTTTGTTATTTTCATAAAATTTACATACATTCGTTTACAAATATATGTAATAATTTTTAACCACCTTGAACAGAACTATTAATTTAAGAGCATAATATAATATTTAATAATTATTTTCGATTTGTATTTACTTAATAAAATAATGGAATATACAAAACGTTGTATTAAATAAATTTTATCCAAATAATACAATAATAGTATTAAAAATAGGAAAACTTACGAAAAGCTTATGCAAATGTAATAAAAAATAAATAAAAGTGAAAATATTTGTATAAATTTTGTAAATATTATCAAAATCATTGTTTTACATAGCGAAAAGGAAAATAAATAATCATAAAAAAAGCTTTAAAACACCACACAAATATATAAGTTTTCACTAAAAGCTTCGCTAAAACAACATAATTTACATTTTTATTATTTATACAGTTATTTTTGTTTTGCTTTTATTGCTTGCTTTCATCGTTGTTTTTGTGGATCTGATTATTTTTACCACTTGTTCTTCTGTCGGTTTGTATATTTTTTTTTTTTCATTTTTTTGTGACATCAATAAAAACTTTTTTTATCGTTTAATCTTTTGTCTTGGTCAGGGTTAATTGAAATTCAACGCCCTATAAATTCACCAATGATTTTATTTAGCGTTATGGTATTTTTCGATGGATGAGAAATAAAATTTCAAACATAAATACAAATTGATCAATTATAATGAAATTTTTCTTCTTTTATTTTTTGGCCTATTAAAAGTGTTTTAAATGCTTGTGGTATGGAATTTAAAAAAAAAATGTAAAGCAAGAAAATCCGTTTCCTTGTAGATCCAACATAAAATATTTTCATTTCTGTGGGTTTATAATAACCAACAATAATTTTATGACTTTATTTTCTTCAATTTTATTTTAATCTCTGACCTTTTATATCTGATTTATTCGCATCTTAACATTTAACATTTCTATTTATTAATATTATTCTAAGTAGCAGAAGAAATAAAATTTAAAAAAAAAAATCAACCTTATCACCACATTTTATCAATTTTATCTGAGTTTTGTTTATTTAATGTGATGTAAATATATTTTTGGTTAACAAATTATTATAAAATCAATGATTTTATTTTGTGTTTTTACTTGTCTTTTCGTTTTTCTTTCATTTTTTTTTTATATTAAAACCATTGAATTGTATTTACCATTTTTTATCCTTAGTCTTGCGAATAAATTTAATTTAATAAAATAAATGTAAAATTTATGATAATTTAAATTAAAATAAAACAGATTTCTTTTATATATTTTGGTATTTTGTCTTTCATTTTTTTTTGTTTTGTTTTTGGTACAGAAAAAACTTAAATTTTAAAAGTTTAAAAACCATGAAAAGAATTCAATTGTTAGTTGTAAATGTTTTGTAAAATAAAAGTGTATTCTTATGCTTTTAAGTTGCTTTTTGTATTATTCTCATTATTTTATTTGTTTTTTTTTTTAAATCGAATTATTTTGAATAATTAAATTCAATTTAGTTACTTTTTTTTTAAATTTAAATCAATAGAAACACAATCACTTTTGTACAACACCATGGGGAGTTTTCTTCATTTGATGAAATTAAACTTAAACAGTTAAATTTTTTTGTTTTTACTTTTTTTCTGTGTAAATTGCAGTAAAAAAGCGTTATTATAAAATCACTGAATTAGAAATGTGTTTAAATAATTAGTTTTATTGTTAGTTGAGAAAATATTCTTAAATCTTAAAAATCAACTAAAATTTTGATTTTAAGATTTTGTTTAAATATTTGTTTTTTCTAATAATAGAATATTTTTCTTCTTTTAATTATAGTAAAAAATACTATGAATTTTGATAGAATGAAAGAAAAATTATCAAGGAAAGCTATCTCCTAAAACCTATCTCCTAAAATGTAAAAGAGAAACTACAAAAAATAAAATTATAATAATAAAAAAGCACACAAAATACACAAACTTCGCACGTAACGATTACCGTTTTATATTTACATTGTTAATAAGGTAATTTAAAAGGATTACACGTTGAAATTTTATATACACCTGAGAGCTGAAGATTATGTTTTTGAATCTGTTTGATCCTTTAGCTAAATCCTTATGTTACATTTACTTGTTTAAATAACATATATATATGTATACACATTTTACGTAGTAAAAGTTAAATAAACTGGACTAATAAAAACCATAGTAAATCAATAGGTTTTATAGCTGGAGGATTATTTTATTTTCTTATTTCTTTTTGTGGTTCTTCTTCGTCTTCTTTTTTTTCAATTTTATTTTACATCTATGCTATTTTGTGTATTAGTACTTTGTAAATTTATTTTTTATTTTCAGTAGTACAATTCCAAAGGATGCATTCTTATGATGGAATTTGATGCTCTATTTTCCCTTTTCTATAAACATGGTTAATCGTCTTTGAAAATTATAGGCTTTCTTTTTACTAGCAATTTTCCTTATATTTTTATTTATTTATTTAAAGGCAATTTCAATGTCTTCTCATTTTTTGAGTTGTTGAATGTTGTCTTTTTTTTACAAATTACAAAATGTTTAACAGTCCAGCTGAAAAAGGTAAATTAAATTAATAAATGTTTCTTTTGCTATGTTATGATTAATTATATCCATTAATTTTATATTATAAAGCTTTGGTAACCTACATTACTTGATTAAATCAATAAAATATTTATTTATTTTTTATTATTGATTTACTTTTTAACGATTTATACTCGTAAATAATATCTGTTTAACCTCAAAACCTTCATTTAATTTATTTTAAATCCTTGAATTTAATTTAATTATGAAACTACACACATTATATTATATTAACATTGAGTTGCACTTAAGCAAATAAAATTATCGATATATTACTTAAATTCTTTATAAAAAATGTAGGTCATACATGTTCAAATAATTGTTCTTATCAATTGAATATTTGACCGGAAAACTTTATCATTTTCATTAATTAAAAACTCAATAACTCTTTAAATAAGTTTGCGTTTAAATAAAAACGAAAAAAACATTTTGCTGATTTCATAAAAATATAAAGAAATTCAATTATAGGAATTTTTCTAATTAAAGATTTTTTTTTATTCTACAATTTACTCACTAATCGGCACAATTGATATATAATTTTATTTTACAAACTTTACTATCATTTACGATAATCCATAATATTTATAATGATTTCGAGAGCAAAATAAATTTTCTTATTATGTAATTTGTTACATGACCGGAATGATAATAGTAAAATGATTAGATTAGACATTTTTAAAAGTTTTTATTATATATTATTATATTTGTGTTAAATGTTTACTTTTATTATCAATCTATTTATTATTTTTGTTAGTTGTTCAGAACTTTTTTTGTGATAGATATTTTAACAAAACCCCAAATATTACGATAATCCATTTTATTGTTTTTGTTTTAATATGATTTTTATGAAGTTTTTCATTCCGTTTAAGCTTTTAATATCATTGACCTATAAAATCGTTTTATTTGCCTTTGAAAAAAAAAATCAAAAGTAATAGAAAAGCTTCGTTAACATGAATTGAAAATTAATTGTTGCTAGAATTGTTAAAAATGTAAAGAGATTTTTTTATTAATTAAAATCTTTTGCCTTTCTTTTAAACAATTATATTTTTTCTTTATTATTATTATATTAAACATTTTTCATAGTTGCTTTGGATGAGACGATACAATTTTTAGTTGGAACAAAAATTATAAATCGATAATTAAATAATAAAAATCAGTGGAAAATTAATTTGTTTGTCCTATTTTTATGGTAAACAGCTTATAAACATGATTGAAAAATATTTTATTAACTATAAATATAATAAATAATGATCAAAAAACTATTTTATGTATGTCATATTTACACTAACGTTATTAAATGAATTTAAAAAAAGGTGTTTCTCATCAAACTATGAATAAAAATAAAAATTGATTTTATATTTTCAATATTTAATCTCGTCAGTAAAATTTTGTTTATATGGTGGTGAATTTATGTTTTAAAAAAATTTGTTTTTATTTTGTTAACAATTTTAATAAATAAGGTAAATTTATTTATCGGACTAATAAATAATATAAAAAATTACTTTCTGTCATGATTAATTCACGAACAACATATGCTTTTGAAAAATATTGTTCCTGTTATTTCTATGTTTTTTTTTATTCTGTTTTATAAAATTTAATTAACCTACGTAAATAAAATTATTTACTAAAAAGAAGTAAAACAACCATAATAATAATAATAAATACAAATTTTTATTACTATTTTCTGTGTTAATTAAATAAATAAATACTTGCTGATTTTTAAGGTTTTCTTAAACCACATTTTAGTGTAATTTAATAAAGTTTTTACTTGTTTTTCTGTGATGAACTATTTTTATTACTATTTTATAGGACAATAAAATAAATCAAAAAAATTTTCATAGTTTATTTTTTAAAATTTTCTATTAGAAAATATCTAACAGAGCAGTATGTATAAGATATATTGTTTAGCTTTTGATAAGCAAAATTATTAAGTAAACGGGCTGAAGGTATTTTTTTTTTTTCATATCCTATCAGTTAACTATGAAAAATGAATGAAAATATATGATAAATGAACACAATGAAGTCAAATGAATATTATCATCGGTAATAATGAAAAAAAAATGTATTTTTTATAGTATGTACAACACCAGCTTCCTGCTGGTATGAAGAATTTCATCAGTATTAAAAGTAAAACATAAAAGCGACCTTTTCTGCATCGTTTAGTATCAAAAAAAATCTTCCTCCTGTTTTTTTTATGTTTGGGCGCAAAAACTTTGTCTTAAAAAAATGTTTTTGTGTTTTCTGAAAGCTTACATTTTTTATACATATATATTTATATTTTTTTAACATTTTCGATTTGACATACTTGTAAAAAATAAATGATTTTTGTTATCGATAAATTGCAGACAATGTTTCTTTTTTTTCCTTTTTTTAATTTAATTTAAGAGCAACAAATTTTTTAATTAAATTAATATGTTCATTGTTTTTTTTTGTGTAAAAGGACATAAAGTTATTTTATTAATAGAGAATAATTCATATTTTGCTATTTTATTTAATAAATTACTTTGTTTTTATCTTGTCAAAGGACAATATTCATACCATTTTTTGGTTCTTTTTATCGATATTAATATTATTAAAAAAAAAAATTAAATGACAAAGTACGATACAGATATAAACTTACTATAAAAATAAGTTTTATTAACAAAAATTGATTTGATTTGTTCTTTATTTTTATCAAATAAAATTGTAATGCTCATCGCTTTTGTCTATACTTTTAGAAGCTAAAAAAGTTTGCCTTTAATGCAGAAATACTTCAAATTTAGATTATTGTGCAAAACTATTTTAAAGAGTTTTATTTATTTTTTTCATAGTACACAGAATTATTTATTGCACATAAAAAGAATTCGAAATAAAAGCTTTATAGTAGGATTTATTTAAATTTAATCATTTTAAATAATTCTATGCTCTGCGAAAAAAAAAATGGTTTTATTGATCAAAAAAATAAAACTAATTTATTATTAATTTTGCAAACTTGCTTATTATCATATAAAATGCATATACTAAATTGTTAAAATACTTTGTTCATTCATTTAAAAGTTAATTAAACTTTCAATTAGACGAGAAAAGTAAGTAAATTTAATTTTTAATTAATTTTTTATCGAAAAAATTTTCAACGGATTTTTTTAAATATAGTTTAACGCTTTTCATTAACCTTATTCAGCGTTAAAGTTTTCAATATTTCGCTAATAAACATATCATTAAACTGCTTAATATTTAAGTTTAAATAATTCAAAGAATTTTTCAGTTTTTAATAGTGATTTATTACCTGTTGTAATAGATAACTAGCTACTTGATAAAATTACTAGAAACATAATGGCATTTTAAAGTTCAAAGAAACTTAATAAAAATTAATGTTTTATTTATTACTTAACTACCAATTAAAATGGTAAAATTAAGTAAAGTATCATTGGGGACACTAAAAACGTGGTTATAATCGTTTTGCATCAGCTTGACATAGATTATTTATTTTTATTACAATAATTATCTGTCTCTAGTAATAAAAACGAGGTAAAAAATGAATAAAGATAAATTATATTTACCACAGAAAACACTGGACATAGCAAAAAAAGGAAAAACAGTCGTAGAATACCTGCGCTCATTTATTTACAGCAATTTAAAGTCATTACACGACAATCAAATGTACCTTTTGTTTAATTATCTCTCATTTAGAAAGTGGCCAATAAAATTTTACCATAAAAAGCGTTAATGTTGTAATTTTTGCTATTATAACGAAATTAAATTTATTTGAATAAGGGATTTATGCACAATGAATTTTCAATTGTCAAAATAATACAGAGAAAAAGCATTAAAATTCTTCCTTTGAGTAAGATAATTTTTTTCATTTTTTTTATTCTTTTACTTTGATTTAATTTTTTTTACTTTGCACGAAACATGTAAGAATTATATAATCGCTTAACGCACAACCAACCCACATAAACCTTTTTTTTTGTATTTTAAGAATATTGTTTTGTTAACGACAAATAAGTACAATTTTTCTTTACAGGAAATACATTTATTTCTAAAATGTATTTACGTGTTTAAAATTTTATTCTAATTTTTAAACATGACAAATGCTTATTTTTTTATTTTGGCAAAGTGAGATAAATCGTATTATTATTTTTCTTTTTGTGCTTTTAAAACATGTGGTTACTTTTTTATTGGTTTATGTGTCATATTTTTTAGAACAAGAAAAGAACAAATGGATTTAATATATTTTAATAGTTTTATGTATGACTATTATTTATTATCATTATGCAAAAAAAAAAAAAACATTTAAGATAATGCAAGTCGATATTGTAGCTTTTTTTATTATGACTGAAGATAATATATGTGGAAAAGTTAAAAATCTACATGCAATTTGAACAACTAATAAGAAAAGTTTTTTATTTTAAATAATTAATACATAAAATGACAGAAAAATTATAATATTTAATTTAAAAATAAAATTTGTTTGAAATTTAATGCATGTCTTTGCATATAATAATTTAGATCAAAATATAAAAATGAAACAACAGTATGATCTTACTTTTAATCATATAATAATAAAAATTTTGCAGAAATTTCTTTTTATAACATTTTTTATAATA
This sequence comes from Ptychoptera contaminata, assembly GCA_963942525.1. Classification (NCBI taxonomy): domain Eukaryota; kingdom Metazoa; phylum Arthropoda; class Insecta; order Diptera; family Ptychopteridae; genus Ptychoptera; species Ptychoptera contaminata. The sequence goes on along the minus strand of OZ012637.1, from coordinate 31,926,193 downwards.
TTAACTAGATAATGCCTGCTGTTAGAAAAGGAATCATCATAGTAAAACACAAGCAAGCAAGCAAGTCTAAATTTTGATGCGTTTAAGAAAATTCAAAAATATTTCTCATAATAAAAATCAAAATAAAAATTAATTAAATTATCCTGCAGCGACAGACACTTTTTCAAGTTTAATTTAATAAAAGAAAGTACTTAAATTAAATTCTTAAGCAATATCATTAATTAAATAAATTATTCAAATAAACATACTTTTATGTTATTGAAAAGCAATTATATTAACGGATGATTTGAAATAAGTACTCAAAAACATTTTTTTTCTCTGCTTACATCTTATATTTTACCTTTGATATAATCAATAATATTTTTATCCTTTATCGTATTTTATAATAATAATAATAAAAGCAAAAAATAAAAATAAATCTCTATACATTTGGGATGTGAATTATTTGTAGATTTATTCTAACAAATATTAATATAACCCTATTGAAATGAAATTCTTTCATATTTTCCTTAAAAATAAAAAAATAAAATATCGAAAATGATAATAATAATAATAATAAATATGGAAAATATTCTTTGAATTTTTTGTCGAAGTAATAATTTTAACACCTTCCAGCTATATAATCAATTATTGTCGGTACATTTTATATTTATCTCTGAATAAAAAATAAAATATATTTTTCTTTTTTTATATTTAAATTTATTTTCTTGTTGTACCGACCGACTGACTGACAAATAGAAACATTTATGAATAGTTTTATAAAGAGGGTTATTTTTTATTTCTTGCTTTTATTATTATCATATCATTTGATTATTATCAATTGGAAATATATATATAGAAAATTAAATAACAAGATGTTTTTCTCGGGTAGATTTTTTATTTTTTTTTTCGTAAAGGAAGTACATAAATTAGTTATATTTACTACATAACAATAACATGTTTTTATTGAATTGAATATTATTATTATTAATAGCTGATTAATTTTATTAACAATGGTTCATTGCTCAAGTGTTAATATTAACATATTTATAAAATATTAACTGTAGAGATACAAAAAGAATTATATATATTTATGTATTACTCAGTAGTTTAGTGTTATCTTTTTTTAATTGTATGTTTAAAAAACCTATTTGTCATTTAGGTTTTAATAAAAACTATAAACTGAATCAGCAATTTTTTTTCAAAAGAAATAATTAAAAATTAATGCAAATAAAATTATACATAATTCACAAATTAAGAATAAAATATTAAATAAATATGTTTAATGGTAATTAGAATGACTAATTAACATTAATTAAAACAAATTACATTTGTTAATAATAAGTGAATTGGCGAATTTATACAAAATGATATTTCAAATATTTACTTCTGCCTTCATATTCCCAAAATATTAACTTTTTATTAGAATTTTCAAATTATAATTAATACTAAGAAACTTTATGAGTATAATTATAACACTGACATTAATATCTGAATTTTCTATGAATTTTATGATGAATTAATGAAATAAATAATATTTAAATTGACTTTATACAGTGTCAATATATTAACGACTTAAAAAAGTAATTTTAAAAATAAATAAAATGGATTAAAATGCCATCTTAAAGCACTCAGCTAAAGCATTTTTATGCAGACAAATTTATTATTTTCTCTCATCTAAAAGTTTTTATCATGATAAATGTATAGTAAAGAAAGAGTAACTTAATTAAATATAAAAATTAACACAATTTAATTCTTAAATCCATATGAATTTTTTCGCTATAATTTGTATTACATTCTTAGCATACTTAATTTATTGAAAAATCTTTTCTTTTCGTTTTTGTTGCCTTAAAACTTTTTATTTTTTATCCCCAACAAAAGACAAAATCATCATGCTTAAGTACTCAACAACGAGATTATTTATTTAAAATAAAAAAAAATTCCATCTTATATTTCTTTTCTCTTCACTTATAAGATTATTATCAACAGAGAATACTTAGTAGTTAAAGAATTTAATAACATTGCTGATATATAAATCAGGACTATTATTTATTATTAGAATCAACACATAGAGTCAACACATTAGATTTATTTTACCCTAGTGTTATTTGATTTTCTTTTAAAAATTATATAATAATAAATTTTGCTACTTGTTTTATATGTGATTAAATTTTATATCTTTATTTATTACATAAAAACCAAAAAGAAATGAAAATTCTAAAGATTATTTAAATAGGAACAAAAAAAAAGGAAAACATTTTCTTAAGCATTCTCATTTTTAAAGCAAAAATCAAATCGAAAAAAAGAAATATAGTTTTTCTTTTAAATAATTCCCTGTTGTTTTGAAATCGTAAATGGATGTTTTTACTTTATTATTATTATTATTATATGTATATGTCAGTGTATAGAAATTGATTATATATTTTTAAATTTTAGTTTTTCTTTCCTCTTTTTTTGCAACAAAAACATAATTTTTATTATTTTAATATTTTAATTAACTAATCAAACTTTTCTGTTAAAATTTAAAACTAGTGTAATTTCACTATATTTTGACATATGCTGATGTTCATTAAGTAATAATTTGTATATAAAATAATATTTCTATAAAATATATAGAAATTGTATAACAACTAACAATCTGATAACATATGTTTGTTTAAATAAAATATTTACCAGAACAAAAAAAATGATGAAAATTTTCTGAAAATTCTGTCAGTTTTTTGATATTATGCATGACATGATAACAACATGTTTGGATATATATTTACGTTTTGTATTTGTAAATAACCATAGATAGTTTTCTACTTTAATATATAGAAACCTTTCTAGATTTTTATTATTTTTTTGTGGGTCAAAGATACAAAATGTACAGTTTTTATACAATTTTTGTTATTTTATTTGGTTACGGATTAAAATTATCTGACATATGATAAAGTTTTTTTTTTCTGGTTGAATATACAAACAGGCAGTCAATTAAACATGATTATTATTCTGACCTGGCATGATCAAAATACACCACACTAAACTACAACAAACTAAATATTATTTTTACTTTACAAAAAAAGAAGAAGAAAAGTATTAAGTAAAAAGCAAATAGTTGTTAGTAATTTACTTAAAAGACCAATTTTGGTGAGTATATAGAAGCTTCTTTTCATTTTTTTTTATTTTTTGAATAAAAATTCCTTTTTTTTAAATTAAATATTTAGTTAGTTAGTTAGTTAGTGTTTAAAAAGAGAAACTTAAGAATTTTAATGAATATGTACGTAGAGTGATTTCAACTACATAAGGTAGGTTTTACTAACATCATATGCTAAATGTTATTAATTTAATGTATCAATGTTTAAGGCTTTTAATATTTATTTTTGCTTACTTTTAAGTCATTTTAATGTAATAAACTAATTTGTTGTGTTGTAGTGACGCATTTATCGTACTTAATTAATGTAAATAAAAGAATCACATAAGATGTGACATTTGAAATAATAAGTAAAAGAATAAAAAAATGAAATCATTTAAATAATTTTAACTTTCAGTAAAAGTGTAGTCTTGCTAAGTTATTTGAATAATGTTTTATTAGTTGTGGAATTTTTATAACATTTCTAACTGTTAAACGAGTCTAAATATATTTTTCTTCTATTTACTTTTATAATTATATAACTGTGTTAATACACGAAAAAAAAATTCAACAACAAAAAACTAAGTAAATTAAGTAAATGGAATTATATAAATATATATAAAATTAAAGTACCACCGAATGTATGCAAAAAGATTTTGCCTTTAAAATACTTTATTTAATTTTGTGTTACATTTAAGTAAGAAATTTTTTTATTTGCAGTAAAAAAATGAAGAAGTTTTCTTTTTACTTTTATTTAACAATTAATAAAATCAGTGGTTACAGATGGTAACAATACGAAAGCTTTTATGTATTTAACAAGAAGAAGAAAAAGAAAAAAAATTGTATATAATAATGTTTGAGAAGAGTATTTTGTTTATTTTTTTGTATTATTTTTGTTAAAAAACGAAAGAAGCTTTTTCATGGTTTTACTTATATATCCGTTTATCCGGTTCTACTATTATTAAAGTATTATTTGCATGATTTTTTTATTGACAAGCTTTTGTAATTTAGTTTAAGAACTGTAGCTAGTTAGTTATAAAAGCTTTAATAAGAATATGTTTGGTTTTTTTTCTTCCATTTTTTGGTTGTGGTTGTAAAAGTTTTGCAAATTCTCATGTGCAGAAAAAGGTCTTCTTAATTACTTGAATTAACTATTACATACTTGAGAATTTTTTACTAGTTTTGCCAGTACTTAAGTACCACGAACATTAATGATTTATGCATGGAAGCCTGTGAATAGTTGACTGGAGCTTTGTTTGGAAAAAAATATAAGTAAAATCTTTAAAGCTTTAAAGATTTTTATAGAAAATTTTTATTATTTCTATTTTGCTTCACTGCAGATTTTCTTTGAATTGTTTCTTTTTTTAAACTAGCTTGATGATATTGAATTATTATTATTTAATAACGTGGTAATTTTGCCTTTTTATATGTTAATAAAATTACACAAGAAATATACGGGAATAAAAATATATATATAACGTTGGCAATTATTTTTTTTTTTAGATACAGCAGATAATTTCTTATAAATAAAAAATAATGAATAAATGTGGTTTTTTATTAACACACGTTTTTGAAAGCATTTGATGTTACTGCTGCTGCTGCTTGCAATTAATTTTTCGCTATACGTGCATCTATATTTTTATCATACCATTAAAAGTGTTATAATTTCTATTATTATTATAATAATATTTTTTATTGAATTAAAGCACTAAATGTATAAAATTAAATGAAATTAAAATGAGAATAATTACAATAGTTTTTAAAATAAAACTATAATTATAATAATGAAACATGATATCTAGTGATAGTTAAAACATATGTATACTAAAAATGTTATTATTATAATTATTTCAATTATAATATTATGATTTAAAATAGATTTGTTAATATTTTATGCTTTTAGTTTTTTTACTTTACCTTACTCTCAATACGTCATAATGAATAATGCAGACACAGTTTTATTAAACAGTAGAGATGTTTATAATGTTTGCAATAAAATGTTATTTTTTGTTTTAATTTTATTTTATATGTGCAAAATTCTTAGTTTTTGTCATAATTTTTTTAAAATAAGTAAAGTATTAAAGCTTTTGTAGATCAGACAAGTCAATTCAGTGAAACAAAAAATAATTAAGAGAAATTACGAATTTATACATTTAATTGTTGCATTAATATATATTTTATTTTCTGATTATAAGTACATATAAGTTAATTTTTTAAGTACTAGCCAAAACTTTTTTAATTCGCTTTATCAAAAATTTTGCCTTAAATTAACAAATAACTTTTTTCAAAATCATAAATAAAAAATTCACAATTTTATAACAAACATGATATTTTTGCAAAATTTCATAAAGTTTGTGAGTATTCATTAATATTTATTAATCGAAAGTAAATATATACTTTGGAAAATTCTGTTCTATGTCAGAACTTGTTTTTCACACAAAAATTGCTTATCTAGATATTTTGGTCTTTGCTTTTAATTATTTAACAGAACAATAATTTTGCAAGTGAATGATTATTATATATCAAAATTGAATCAAAATACTTCATAAAGTATCGTTATTTATTGCATAGAATAGTAAAAGCTTGTATATTAGTAAATATTTTTAGTTAAACATTTTGTTTATTTATATTATATTATTAGATTTATTTTCAACATTTTCTCAAATGAAATTTCCTTAAGGTAAAACAATTTTTAATAAAATCAAATTCTTATTTATATAATGTAAATTATTGCAATAAATATTACAAAAAAAGGATAGATTGGTTTAATAAGAATATTTCACTAGAGGTAAAACTATATGCATCATGAGTTCTTAAACTTACTTAAAATATTTGTTAAAATCAAAATTTCAATAAATGTCTTGAACAAAGAACAAAAATTCAAAGAATTTATTTGCTAAAATTTGTAAAAAGAACTTAAATGTTTAATCGTGCGTATATTGTCAACATAAATTATGTTACATAAAAGCTTTTATCTTAAGTTTATCACAACTTTTCAATATATTTTTACTTAAAAACAAAACAATTATAGATAAACAAAAATAACCTATTTTAATAATTTTATTTAATTTGTAATAGAAAATGTCGTTCTGCTATATGCGAATCGTTAATATACTAAAAGAAAAGAAAACTTTTTAGATATGTTTTTTGATTAAAAAATATTTTATAGCTTCTGGTATATTTTATATTATATATATTATGGATAATATTGCTGATTACACAAATTGATTAATTTTCTTAATTATAATAAGCATTAATATATTTTTAGTATATATAAAATATATTTTATTAACAAAACTATTCTAAAAACAAATATTTAAATAATATAATTTAAAATGTGTTGCTCAATATTGCACTTTAAGGTATAAAATTAATGCAAAATATTTAATTAATGCATAGAAAGAGATAATAAATTACAAATTTCTTCAAATGCATTGTTTACTATTAATATGTAGATTAAATGTTAAATGGTTAATTTTCTTATAGAAGGTGATAAATTCTGCTTAATTAATTTGTTAAGATGTTTGAATACCTGAAAAAGACTTAAAATTTGTTTTTTTTTTTTTTTTTTTGAATAATGTTCTAACATGATATGAATATTTTACGACTAATTAAATAATAAAATGCATTAGAATATTTAATGAATAACTTTAAACAGTTTACAACTAAAACATAAACAATGAAATTAATTTCAATATAGAATTTTCACATATATATATATAATTTGATGAATTTAATCAATTGTTTGCTTATTTGTTTATTTTAAAGATATTAAACTTAGTGCAAATATATATTTTTATTTTATATTTTCTCGTTTTTCATTTAAAATAATAAATTGTAAAACTTTTGTATACACCACTAGCACAATCTAAGCGTTAAACTTTTTGTTTAAAGTTGTAAATATGATAGTTTTTTCTTTATTTATTGAAACAAATTGCAAACAAAGTAATTTCATAATTAAATATGATACACTTAGTTATGTAATTAATATTTAACAAATAAATTTTCTATTGTTTGTATCTAAGTTTAATTAAAATTAAAAATAACACGTAATAATGAAATTTTTACTGAAGTTTCTTTTTTTTTTTGCAACAGTAACAATTTTGATTTATTTAATTGTTTTTTATTTATAAAACTTTTATCTAAAAAAATAATAATAAAAAATTATTAGTTGTTTTTAAGTAGATAAATTTAAAAGAAATTCTGCAATTTTCTCAAATTTACCAAGAATAAAAAACATATCTCAATGTCATTTTAAAGATTCCATTTTTTCTTGAATTTGCAGAAAAAAATACGAATAACATAAGTATGCCATTTATGGCATGCTTTTTCTATTCTTTTTTTTTTTGACGGAATAAATAGTTTAACTAGTTGACTACAAGTTATGCTAACAATGTAACAACTTTTATTTACTTATATACCTGGCGTCTCCACTGGTATGACTTTATTTTTGCTGCATTTTCGTTAAAGTTTTCTAGTGTAGGGAAAATTCACTATTCAAAATTAAATAACATTGTTCTATAATATTTTTCTTTGTACTATTTTATTAATTAAATAAATGTGAAAAGTTTGTTATTTATATAAAATATATTTTCTTATCATAGAAAATACAGGAAACTTTTATTGATTATTAATGATTAAGCAAATATTTTCATATTTTATATTTATTTATATTAACTACATAATCAAAATAATAAATTGATTTAATGCAATCTATTTGCTAATTCACCATTAAAATTACACATTTGTTACAAAAGTGATTGATTGCTTTATTGTGCTTTAATTGTTTAAAAAAAAATTATTGATTGTCTTTTAACTACCTACGGTAAATTATCTTTTGTAGTGTGGTTGTTTAACATACAATTTGAATATAAATATCTTACTGTTGTCTGTGATTTATTTATTAGATAAAAATTATAAATAACAAACATTTTATTACGATTATAATACAATTTTAATTACCCTTAATGAATTTTGATTTTGTTTGTTTGACAAGAATACGGGTCAATTACTTCAGTATAACCTTGAAAAAAATATTATTAAGACCAAAGAGATAAAATACTAAAGAAATTAATTATAAAGTTAAAAGGCAAAGTAAATTAATGATAAAAAGATGAATTTCATTATTTGTTTAAAAAAAAAGCAGAAAACAGAAAAACTTTTAATATAATATATATCATTGCTGTCTCCAATTTAATTAGTTGAATACTTAAAAAGCCATGACTTTCGTAGAATATGAAGTGTTTTTTCGGTTTTCTTTAAAAGTTTCTTAAGGGTTTATTTCCCTTTAAATACATAAAGTTAACTAACTGTACTGGGCGTTACATAAAACATTGCTTATTTAATGTATAAAGAAAATGATTTTTTTCTAAAATTATCATTAAAATTTATTGATTATTCTTTCATACAAGGAAAATGATAAAATTCTCATTAGTTTTCATAATTATTTCATAACATAACTTATAAGCGTATTTATTTTTATAACAAAAACTTTCCCATATAATTATTAACACAAATGTTATATACTTATACATGTAATACTCATTTATTTATTTATATATTCTCATGATACTAATAATTATACTAATAGTTATTGAACATCTGCTTATTGATATCAATATTATAAATTTATTAAAGAAAGAATTTTTCACGATCATAATAAACATAAATAAATATACTATTTTGTGAGATATCACATATCGTTTAGGTGTATTTTACAAATTTCAATAGTTTGTATTGTTGTTTATATAATAGTTATACTAATTATTATTAGTTAATTACTATTATGTCATAACAACTATTATATATGATGAGCATGATTTTAATTGCATAATATTGTTCCTGGTTTTAAAACCGTAAATAATATTCAAATATTTTATAAAACTATTAAAATGCGTTAGAAAAGCTGATAATTGCAAACTTGATAATTTTAATTAGTCGATATAAAATCGTATACTTTGTACAGAAAATTTTAATTTCCACTAATTTTCTCACCTTTAAAAAGAAAAAAATACAAGCACTTGTCACATATATAAATATTTAAAATAAATGTTTCTCATGTATCGGGACCTTGTCTAAAAAAAAAATAATTAACCATCGTAAAATTTGTGAAAATGAATGCAAAAAAAGAAAAAATCTGTGTGTGAAAAATAAGTAACAACCATATGGTTGAATGGAGCTAAAATTACCACAGTGTCCTGTTTGTTAATTAACGAAGCGACATTATTAAGAGCAGTTGCTGTTTTTTCCTCTTTTTTATAAATTTCGACAACAATTTTCTGTACATTTCTCTGTACCCGCTCAGCTCAAGTAGAACGATAAAAATGTACAGGACGACAAAAAATTACGTGGTTGGAGATTTTTTAAGGCACCAAAAAAAAAAGAAGCAAAATAATTTTATTTTGTTAAAATAAATGTTTCAGGGGCTTTTTTACGATTTTATAATATTAAAATTTTTATCTTTACCATCGCTCCGTGCTTATAAAAATGAATTAATTCATTTGGGTAAACTAAAAAAAAAAATTTCTGATTTAATATTGTTGGAAAAAATAAAATTTCCTCAGGAATTATTTGTATAAAAATATTTTATTTTCATTACAAAATTTCAATTGTAGTATTGTGTGAGCTTCTTAACTAATTTAATTAAATAATATCAAAATTAGATTTCAAAATAAAGACATAATACAAATATGAGAAATAATATGATTAATAATTGTAATTAATATTTATAGGTGATAATTTTATTTATTAAATATTATCTTTGTTTTCTACCCAAATGTTTATATTTTAAAAATATCTCTTTAATAATAAACTGGTTTTCAAATTTTGGATTCTATTTTAAATTTTTAATGAAAAGACGATGAAAAATAAAACAGCTAATAATTAAATTATAAAATTTAAATCATCAAAGGATATACTCTAATTTCAATGATTTATAATTGTACTATAATATTCTTTTTGCTTTAATTATAGACAGGAATATATAAACTGATTTATTTAATTTTAAGCAATATATAAGATTACTAATTACTCTTAATCATTAGCAATGATTTCCTTCTCAATAAAACTCTCCATATCGAGAGAAATAATAATTGAAAGACACGTAGAATGTTTTTACGTACAATGCACTAAATAGGATTTCCTAATGGGATATATTCGTAACCAGTATTCGCGAATAGGTGTACTTTTGACACATAATAGGTGTGCTCTTATTTACAATCGCTGTTGATTATTTTTATGAATGCTCATAAAATACAGAAAACTTGGAATTATTATTGATGACATTACAAATTGCAAAGCGAGTATCAACTAGATATATGTGGATATACAAGTTTGGGCTAATTGACATTCCTTAGTAATAACAGAATGTTATTTGTTTCCAGAAATATTTGCTTGAATAAAGAAACTTCTGTTAAACGACATTCCCATGTAAACACTATTGCATAATGTTTTTATAATTGAATGAAATAATCGAAATGAAGTATTGTTTTGCAAAAGAATTACCAAATTATCTATGTTTTATATAATTTCATAAAATATTAATCATCATTGATTAACGTTGTTATATTACCATTTACACTGAAATGCATATTAAATAACACAGCAATTATAATCATCATTACGTTTTATACAAGTATTTGTGGTTTATTATTTCTTTTTTTTTTTATTTTTTTCATCAACATTTTCTATAATTCTCCAGAGATGTTTAAATTTATAGCATCGAATTTTATGTTTTTTTTTCTGTCTTCTTTTTTAGCATAATACCAGTGAATTGTTAAAAAATTAATGTTCGCATCGAGAGTGATTATTAATTTTGATAAATGAGACATCAAATGTGGTTAAAAACAGAAGCAATTTATTTATTTATTTTTTAAACATGAAGAAAAAAAAATTATTTTTTATATCATTATTTTTAAGTAATTTAAGTCGAGGTGTTTAGTTACTGTCTGTGCATAATTTTTTTTTTATTAATATATAACCAAATAAAATAAAACAGTCATGAATAAATTTAAAAATGAAAACAAAGATGATAAATTGTTCTAAGCAAAATAGAAAGTTTATTTATATTAAAGAAAAAGATATATTTAAAGAAAATATAAATAAAGAAAGTCGTTGACACCAATTCTGACTCTACGGGATACCTTTTATTAACTTTTCCAACGTCTATAAAATTAAATTCGTATTTTCTTTTTTTGACTATTGAAAATGTAAATTGTTTAAATTAATAAGCTCAGCCGGAGAGATGGCTTTAACTTTTAAGAATAGATTTTGGCTTTTTAGCCTTTTTAAAGATTTGTGTCGTCGGCTGTTATACTTCAATGAAATGAAAAACGAAAAAAAAAATTCGTTAAACCACATAAATGGATGTGATTTTAAATCTAAATGATCATTGAAAGAATGGGAATAATATCATTAAAAGTACGAAATACGAGCAAAAAAAAAAAAAAATTACAATAAAAGCATTAAATCTAATAAAAGCGAATGCAAAAATAAAATAAAAATCATTCTTGGAAATTTTTCATAAGAAGAAGAAAGTCTTTGACACAATTATTCAACCAAAAAATTATTTTTATTTTTATCATTCTTGCCGTTTCGCCTTGACATAAACATTTTTTTTTATTTTTATTTCTTATCATCGGCTTTTCGATGTTTCGTTCCTTTGTATATAAATTGAAAAATAAGAAGATTTAATTTGATTATTATCTGCCTTTTATTTTATTGTATTTGACAATAGATATTATATTGTGCGTTCAACAATAGACGATGTTTAATTTAAAGAATTTTTATTTGATCGTTTTATTTATGTTCATTACTTTAATTGTTAATGCTTTATGTATTGAAATCATGCAATATTAGAATAATCTGACTGAGTTATTTTATTTTTATGTTTTTTTTTTTTTTATTTGAAAAGAAAAAAGAAAATAAAATAAATTTCATTAGATTAATTTTGTTATTTGTTTGCGTCAACTTAATCAAGCTTAATGCTTTTAATGATTTATGTGTAGTAAAATCCTTAGTTTTCCAATGATTTTTTTTTGTGTTTAAAACATGTTTATGTATTTTTAAATTTTTGGGTTTTCTTTAGTAAAGGTTTTGAATTAATTAATAAATAAAGAAAAGAATCGAAAAAAAAAATGAATTCTAGTAAATGTATGCTTTTAAGCTTGGTGATGGGTAACGATAAGCTTCTTTTCTCTTTTTTAATAAATATTTTCTATAATCAGAGCAATGATCAGTGAGCAAAGACGACACTTATTTGTAATTATATATTCAAGACGTGTAACAATGAAACTTATTCACGCAATTAATCAATAATGTTGAAACTATTTTATATTCAAAGACCTGATGTTCAATGTCAAACATCAGCAATCGGGTTTAATAAATATTTATAAATATTTTTAAATATTAAAAAATATATGTATACATGTCCTTTCACATCCTTAAAGTAATGATAAAGACAAATATTTAACATTTAATGAATTTTCATTTAAAATTAAAATTGTAAATAAGGTAATTTAAAGGGATGACACGGTCGGAATATCCAATGTACCTGAAAATGGTAATTTTGTTTGTTTATAATTTCTCTTTTTCTAAAAATAATGTTCTGAATAAACTTTTCATATTAAATCCTTTTCGGTTTTTTTGGTTGTTTGTTTGTTTGTAATCTTTATTAAACTCCTATAACATGTGTTTAAAAATGTTTTTACTCGGTGCTTACTACTTCAATGTTTTACATTTAATTTTTTTTTTTTTTGCTTATTTGATTTTTCTTTTAATTTGTTGTGTTTTGTGTCACCTTTGGTTTGTTGTTATTTTTCATTTTTGCTGAATGAATTAATTAGTAAATATACTATAAGTTATTCGATAGAATCGAGCAAAATTAAAGTAAATAAACTGGGATTGAAACAGCAATTGAAGCTTAATTAAAATTCTGAGTGGCTTTGAGTTTACCAGTGAGATTTAACACCAATAACAGAAACTATTTCCAAGAAAATTTTATTGAATTGAATTAAAGATGAAATGTTTTGTTGTACCAGCTTCATTCATGTTGTTTTTTTTTTCAATTCGATAACACTAATAATTCGAAGTAAAGTATTGGAATTCTTAAGCGTTAAACTAGTCAAAATAACAAGTGAAAACACATCAATAAAACACAATAAACAATTAAATATAAATAGACGAAGTTTGCTTGCAGAAAACTAAAACAATTCAACATTTAGTATTATATTTTTCATGTTTATTTAAGTAAAAATAATTTTATGCTTTTCATACAATAACAAATCAATGTTCTTAAGAATAAAGAAAGTTTTCTTAATTCTTCTTTATTACCATCTTTTTTGCAATTGTAATAAATAGAAACGTAAAATGTCTTATTTGAAAATAAGTAAATCGTATAAATATAGTTGATAACGATGAAAAATCAGTTGAGTGGGTGATAAATATAGTTTTCATTGTTATTGTGCTTAAACTTTTGCAAACTGTTTTCCATTGTTCAATTTTGTTTAATTAGTAATAAAGTAATATAAAAACAATACAATAAATTTTATAACAAAAACATTTTATAAATTTTCTAAATTTTTTTTTTTTAAGAATTATTTTTATTATTTGTTTACAGTGAAATAATAAAATAAAAATAATGTCTAAAGAGTAACAATAATAAATGTAATAAATCAAAACAGCGTTAAATAATACAATCCCTTAAATAAAATTTTAAAAAAGATGAAATGTTATGTTTAATATGTAAACAAATTGCAATGATTCATATAAAATGTCATTTTGTTTAATCCTAGGGTTATTTGGTTCGCCGAAAATAAAAATTCTTGTATAATTTATATATTTATCAACAAAAAAAAAAAAGAGAGTAAATAAAAATTTAAATGCAGTACATGTGTGCCATTATAAAATTACCTGTTACAAAATAGACATATTTTAAATCTTTTGGTTGAATACGATAATACCCATGTAATCTATATGACTTTTGTCCTTTACGTCAAAAAAAAAAAAAACAAAAGATAAAAAAATTCAATGAAAACGAAATTTTTGGCTTTTGTGGGTAGTTTTTATTTTTTCTGCAAAAATAATTCTAAATTTCATATACATATGAAATGGATAACAACAGTTAGATTACGTAACTAAATATTAAATTACTTAACCTAATATTACTTTAAGTTTATATAAAGTTATATATATGTTTGTGAAAAATTATTATTAACATTATGAGGTGGTAGCAAGTGTCTTTGACATTGAACTTATATACAGTAGAAATACTATTTAACGTATTTAACGAACCCTTTTTTCTCCGCCCTTTACTAGACCCACTGTATCATGTTATGCATTACAGTTTACTGTTCTCTATGCATAAACCTAACCACATATTTATGGATATTTTTTGTTCTTTCTTTTACAGTAAAAATTCCTTTGCTTATATGTCTCCCACGTAACTATCCCAGCATTAGTGTTGAAATAAAAAATATTTGGGTTTTATTTCCATTTACTTTTAACTCACAACATCACAAAATTTAAATGTGTAATTTAATTTTATCTTTAACTTAGATATGAATCTAAGTTTAAACATTTTTTTTCTCATTTTTCTTTGTATTAGCAAAAAAAAAAAAAAAAATAAAAAAAATGTTATAAATTGTTATTACTTAATGCTGTTCGAATGTAATACGTGATATTGATTTCTATTTCGGTTTATATTTCTTAACGAATCATTTTAATTTTTTTTTTATTTTTGCTACGATGCTGTAATTTATTTTTTCAATTTAATATTCATTTAAATAAAATTTATTCAACTCAGATTGTCATTGAATTATTGATTTACATTAATTATAAATAATGTCTTTAAAGTGAAAAGAAGAAATCAGTGGAATTGAACGAGAACCAGCTAATAAAGTGAAAAAATAGTACGAATAAAAGCAATAGCATAAATAACATAAATTATATTAATTAATTATAAAATAATAAAACATCAGGTAAATATCAAATAAAACAACCAATTTTACATAATTGAATAAAAACAAAAATATATGTTATAAAAATAATAAAATTAAAAACACAGAATATACACAGTAATAAAAATAAAAAATGATTGAGAAGAAAAAAAACTCAATTTATTTGACGTGTCAAATGCAGTAAAAAAAAAGAAGAATTAATGAAAAAACGTATCAATGACAATGTGTTGTTGTATTTTTTTTATTATTTATTATTATAATTTAAAAAAAAAAGAAGAAGTTATCCCCATTAAATTGATTTTATTGTTGACAAAAATGTCATTATACAGATTATTATTGTTATTTTTAGACTGAAATCAATATTTTTCTCTTTTTATTTTTTTTTTTTGTTTTTTAAATGAAATTTATGATTGTTGTGTTGTGTATATATTGTTATGTTTATGATTGATGGAGCTTTAAGTAATGATTTTATTTATTGGTTTTTATTATTTTTTTTTCATTGTTGAGTTATTTTAATTATTGAGATATTAATGAGTTTTATTAATAAAAAAAAATTTACTTTTTTTTCCATGTATATTACGTGTGCTTTCAATACCGTAATAATTACAAATAAAATTGACAGACAAAATTCAGTGTAAAGCTTTTTATCAATTCATATGAACTAACAGGCATAAAATTACATAATGTTTTTTTTTTTTTTAATATTTTTATTTTTTAATCAAAAATTTACATAAAAGCATTTCATAATAAATAAAAGTGTCAAATATATGAAATATGTTTTCTATCTATTATTCAATAAAATATTGGTAAATATCCTGTCATTTCCGGTTTTTATATTGTTGAATATTTACGTTTTTTTCTATTTACTTTGATAATAATAACAATAATAATGATAATAAGAGCAGGAACAGACATATTGTACGAGAAACACTTAATATACATTTTTTTTGTGCATTGAACACATCTTTAAATGATTTTTTAAGCTTTTATTCAAGATTATATTTTACTCATTCTGACAATTTGACAATTTAAAGCTTGCATTTTTTGTATCGAACAAATGCAAAAATGTGTTTCTGGATATTTTTTGTTTGCCTTCTTTTGTATGGATCAAATGAAATAAACAAATTATTTGCAAAAATTGTAAACATTTTAATGCAAAAACGTAACGAAAGTGTTATATATGGATTGACATTAGCACACATTTTATTGAAAAATATCTATTATCAAAATATTTTCATTAATGAAATAAATTTATTTATTTTTTAATATATTGGCTGTCATTATTGTTAGGAAATATTTAATTTATTATATATTAAATTCACGTAACATTCGCGAAAAATCTTCGTGAGAAAAAAATATTTAAATTTTATTTAAAAAAGAGAAAAAAAAAATGTTATAAAGAAAGTAACCTATTTTTTTTTCAATTTAATTTTATTTTTCCTTAGTACACTTTACAGAAAGCATATTAAATAAAAAGCTAAGAGAAGAAAACTGAAGCTTTTATAATGTAATTTTTCATTAAGATGAACAAAATGAAAAGATAAAAATAAAATTAACGTAAGTGACGGAGTAGCGAATAAATGGATAATTTTTTTAAGACGAAAAGAAAAATTCATATCCGGTATAAAATTAATTATTCAAAAGAGTTGTTTAGCTTTCTTAGTATTTTAAGGATTTTTTCAATTTTTTTTTTTTTTGAAAAGTATTATTTAATGTCGGTGGCGTTTCAGCATCGTACTTTAATTAAAAATTGAAATGCGTTAATTAAATTTCTTTAATGAATCTTTTTTTCATCGCTTTCCGTGCAGTAGAAATAAATTTGGTTTTACGGAATTGATTTACGCAAATCTATTTTACTACTTATTTCATATATTTTGCTTGGCTAGTAAGACTATCTAATCCTTTCAAACTATGAACACTATTACCTAAATATCTATATTAAAAACTTTTAAGTAATAAATCTGGTTGCTGGTAATGTTTTTTATTTATTCAATAATTATTCAGCTTTAATTTAAAAATAACACGTTAAGTTTTTATACCTAAATTTGATGTACAAAAGTTTTATTGAAAAAAGAGAAGTCTACCAAAAGAAAAATACATAATTATAAATATGTTTATAAATGAAATAGAAATTGTTACATAAAGATTTATGTCAAGGCACGTTTTGTGGTATATTTGGCTATGAATCTTTTACATTAATGATTATGACTATTACGTTGTAAATCAGAAATATTGATTTAATTTATAATAAATAATTTCTTTATTGCTTAAAGTGTGACAAAATACCGATATTGATGCTGATATAAATATATAAGATAGTAAAGAAAATAATCTAAGACGTTATCAGGGATAAAATAAATACTAAAAACATAGACAATGTCGTTGCTTAAGTATAATGATTAGATTTGACATGCTTATTTTTATTATAAACAAGATTTGATTTATATATACATATATCTATCGTTGTACACATAGAAAAAATGTTATTTATATTGCATCATTGATTTACTATAACACTATCCAATTTTCGTTAAACAAATTGTACAAATGAATATATTTTATCACAATGTATATCGTCTGCTGTTATCTTCAATAGTTTTCTGCTATTTTTACTTCGACTGACATTAGGGTTTAAATACTTATCTTATTCATTTGTTTAATAAAATTATATCCAAAGGTTTTATCGTATAAAATTTGCGATATTTTATTTTATGTATTTAAAAAAAAGGTGTTTTAGATACAACACGGTTTTTTGAATGGTTGGGCAATGTTGTTTTAATAAAAAATGAGTTTGTACGTTTTACGCCACATTTTAAACGATTACATAAAAACCCACTCATTCACTTTAAAATATTTATTTAAAAAAGAATTTCAATAATGAAATTTGCTACGACTAAACGATTATTAAAAAATATTGGAAATGGCATCTTATTTTTACTCTTTGAACATAATAAATATCTAACTCAGTTGGCATTTACCCATTTCATAAAGAAATATTTCTACAAACAGTAATTATATTGAAAAACAAAAAGAAACGAAAAATACCTGTTAAGTAACCCTTAATCAGTTGCTGATAGAATAATTTACTCGTTAATATTTTAGTCTTATATGAAAAGTAAATAATAATTCCCTTATGGGTAACCCAAATGGTATCGTTAATACTTATTCACATCACAGTATTTATTCTCAATATTTATTTTGTGTTTAACTGCGTGTATGTTACCGTTTGTAAATTATACGTTTTGTTTTTTTTTTTTTTTGTCATTAATTTATATTTAATAACATAATGATTATAGAGAAAAAAAAAGATGAAGCTTTTTCGCACATAATTTGCGGCAATAAAATCATTCAATAAAATTAAATTCATTGTATTTAATTGCATGTGTTTTAACACATAATTTATAGAGGTGTTTTGTGGGTGTTTTTTTTTTTATTTTTTATTTTAAAACTAATAAAATTTTATTTAAACCACAAGTATAGTGCAATTTTTGTTTATTATTTTATTGTTATTAATTAATTATCGGTAGCATATGGTTAATTTTTTTTTTTGAATTATAAGCTCTGTATTATTAGCAGATTAATATCTGTAATTAATTACTTAATTATAAAAATATAAAAAAAAAAGAAAAATTATTTATTTTGTGGGTTCGTGCACTAGCTATATTTTTGTATCCAAAGGGGAAATTTATCTATTTATCTATATACTCGTTGAGAGAATATTTTATTTCTCAGTAGAACGAAAAAAATAAAAATTTAATAAAAAATAGAAACGATAAAATATATATGTATATGCTTATTTTACCCAACCTTAAGAGCGACATATTTTTATGATAAAAATTAAACTCAATTTGTGTTTGTTTCTCTATTTTATATCTAAAAATAAAATGAATGACTTTAGCGCCGTAATGTGTTGGGTTATATAAACAGTATTAAATTGTATTTTGTAGGGAAAAGTTTTGTGCAGCATAACTTTTGTGCTTTTTCTTTCATTTATCCCCACTTTGTCTAGGTATATAAATAATATATAGGAAAAAAGTTCATTTTTTAAGGTTATCATACAATTTTTCATAACGTTTAATAATTTATCACAATTTAATTACATTTTTTTTTGTCGTTATATTTTACTGTGTGGCTATGTCATAATGTGGTTTTCGCGTACACTTTGACTCATTTAATGTGAAAAATGTCAAATAATTCGCCTACACGATTCTAGCAAATTAATTGTGTTGTTATTTAGTTAAATATATATATTTTGCAAAAATTATTAAAAAACCAACTCAGTTTTGTAAGATTAGATTTTAACCGCTGTCACACAATGTTTGTTTATTTAAATTACATTTATTAAAGAAAAACAATAAAAAAAACTAAATAAATTTTGTACTTAATTTTTCCACATCAAAGGGAATTTTATTTCTATTATGACATTGCGAATTTAGTTTTTTTTTTTTAATATTAATTTTTAAGAGTTTGTTAAACTGTAATTAAGCGAACCAACAAGCATAACATTTTTTTTAATGGTTTGATGGAAAAATATTCTTCTTAACTAATTTAATAATAAAAATTGAGTGATGAAATATGTAGCTTTGATCTTTATTTTTCTTTTCATTTCTATTTTATAAATTAAAATTTGGTGAATACATATTTTTTTATTTACAAAAAATTAAAATACCTGGCATTAGGTATGAAAGTAATCAAAGAAAAAAAAATAGTTTTATTATATATTTTTTATTAGAATTTACTTATTGCTGTTAACCAGTATGATGAGTAATATGTATTGTTATAATATTCTTTAACTTAAGAGTAAAACAATAAATTTGATAATATAAATAAGAAGAATGACAATGAGGTCATAAACAAAATTTAAAATTAATAATGATGGATTTGAAATTTTGAACATCAATCGTATTTTATTCGCTTATTTTAACAGAATTGTATTCGGAGCTGAGTTTAAAGATTTTAAAGGCAACCTTTAACGGACACGATACAAAAATAAACGAAAATCACTTCTAAACAACCTTAGTAATCAGAGATTTTCGTAACTGAAACTGACCTTTTAACATTTAAGAAAAAGAATATATTTTCTATCTCTAAAAGAAAATCTTAAACATTTTAAAAATTTAACGATGCGTTAAAAATCATGCAAGTATCGATTTTATACTTTAAACTTTTCCTACATCTGCTTCGAATTAAATTAAATCAGAGCATCTAGATTACATAATCAACTAAATAAACATTTCATAAAATCAGTCTAATAGAAGGAAAAATCATCTTCAATCAAAAAACTTATAGCACAGATATATTTAGGTAAAAATTATTTAACCTTATTACAGACTAAATACTTTTATCGGGTTGTATATAATGAAATTTATTTAATTAATAAACTAAACTTCATCAGAAAAACTATTCACATATTTATTTAATACAGATAAACTAATTAAAAGATTTATAATTATTAAATCTTTGCGAAAAACTATCAACCAGCTGATTTTAAAATATTATACGTAAGAATAAGCGATTGATTTTTATAATTATTTTGATAAGATTTATAGGATTGATTAAACAGAATTGGTTTTAATTAAATATCTAATTTAACACTTTTTTATTGTGTTAATTAAATACTTTTCTTCATTTAAACATGCATTTTTTATTTAAAAAAAAAATTTAATTATTAAAAATAAAACGAATAAAAGTTTTTATCACGTTAAACAAATCTTAATGTTTTTATTAATAAAAGAATTTCTGTTGAATGTTCATTCTTTTCTATTTTTATTTTACATAAAAAGTCACGATTTACACTTGTTTCAAATGAATGATAAACACCACCGAATTTTTTTTAAACGTATTTAATTTATTTGAACATTAAAGCAGAGATAAAAAATTAAATACAGAAATAAAACAAATACCAATATTGAGTTGTTTTTTACTACATAATTTAAGCACGTTTTTATCTTTAAAAATGTAATTAATGCGTTAAATAATTGTCAAAAAAATGTATATCTAAATCAAAATTATAGAAAAACGAAAATAATTTTGGTAATAATTTTTAAGTATTTTCAAGATGCGCGTCAATTTTCTTATTTTAAGTGTTTTGACTGTGGTTTATCACTTAATTACAGCTATTCATAACAGTATTTACATTTACGCGCATCCCATCCACCTTCGATGTATTTATTTTCTTCTCTTTTTTTAATATAACAAACAATGTACTTGCCGTTGTCTTACTTATCTTTCTTCTGCTATATTGGCTGAATGTGTTTGGTTTATTTTTGTATAATTAATCGATATAATTAATTTTCTACAATTATATTTATATGCAGCTACCAGAAATGTAAGCCATAATTATTAAGGTGATTTTTCTTTATTAGCTAACTTGATTTACGTTTTGTGAATAATATTACTCTTATTCTGTAGGTAATAATAATCATTTAAAAATGATTTAATTTTTTTGGTAAATGAATGTAATAAATTCTTAAATGAGAAGGTAATCTGTAATATATTGCCTATGTTTTCATATAATTTACCGTACTACACTAACTATCCTCAACGATTTTCTCAATGGTTTGCATTGAATATCAAATAATTTGCTAAAAAAATTTATTACAGATAAATATCATGGTTCTTGTGGTTTTATAGTTAGTGTGAACTGTAGTTAACACTAAATTATATTATGTTTTGAAGTAATATAATATTTTTCTAGTATGAAAATTCTTTTGGAAGCTTGCAAAATGGTATTGTTACTATTAAGAGACTGCTTTGGTACTGTGAATGAATCGTACAGTAAAAATATCTCCTTATAAGTCTAGTTTACCATCCTTAAGATAATGTTGGTTTGCTTAGCTGGTACATTAACTAAGTAAATAAATTTATTTCTCATGGTAAATTTAGAATTTATTTGATTTTTATTTCAAAAAATAAAGCATAAATATTATTGCTATACTTTGGTATTTAAATCTTTATGGTTTATTTCACTGGTTTTCACATAGATAAATAAATAAATAAAATAAAATGATAATTACAACATTAATTTCTATAAAGAAATATTTCATTTAATATCTTAAAACATTAATAAAAATAGATAATAAATAAAGCAACAAAAATAATATAAATTGATTAGGTGGAAGCAATTTTATACACCTGAGGATCATTGATTTTAATTAAGAATATTTTGGGTTTGCTTTATTAATTTATATAACTATCGCTTTTATTCGTTTTGCTTCGTGGTTTGTTTTGTCCAACATTATGATTTTAATGTTAATAATATTGTAAGAAAATTTATTTTTTTTTCAAATCAAATAATTTTTAAGATAAAACGAATTAAACGCGTGTCTTACTTTTAACTGAAATTTATCTTATATAAAATATTTTCATTAGCAACAATTCAGTTTTTTTTTATTTAATTTTCTTTACTTACTTGCAAAACATCAATCTATGTTTAAGCTAAAATGTAAATAAATTATAAAATAAACACCCACATAGGATAAAATCTTAAGTTAATATTTTTTTGTATAATAAATAAATAAATAAATCCACCTACATTTCGTTTTATTATGAATCAAAAATATTTTATCATTGAGATGGTTAATTTTTTTTTATTTGTGGCTAAGTAATTACGCTGAAGTAGCCTGTTGTCAGGCATCTATTATCCTTAAATTTATTGATGATTTCCTGTTGTTTTTTATTCTAAGATCAGTCGTAGTAGAAATCAACTATCAATGCTTAAATAAAAAATAAATCAGTAAAAAAGTAAAATTTTCTAAAGAGAATACATTTCTTTAAGCCATTAACGCTTAATTTATTTGCGGTAAAACATAAATAGATGATTTCATATACATACATATATTTTACATTTTTTATATAAATAAATAAAATTCTCTTGGCATTACTAATTTAAATAAAATATAAATGTTTTTTTTTATTCTTATTAAATTATAATGAGATACAAGTGGATATACATATAAAAACAGTGAAATTAAGAAATTCACCAAATAACAGATGTTATTACAACTTGTTGTTATTGAAATATGTCATTTTATTAAATTAAAATAAATAGAATATAAAAAAATTAAATAATAATTATTATTATTACTATTTAATATGAGAAATATTGTAATTATTGTTGTTTTTTGTGTTGTTCATATTATTTAACGATTAGAAACAAATGTTTTACAACATAATTACTACATATGTATTGTGGGGTGGAAAAGATTTTGCTAGGTTGAGTAATACATGCGTTTTATCTAATTACAATTGTATAATTATTTGATTTGCTTTAATAAGCATAACAATATTAAAATTTAAAAGAATTTGATTATTATTTATAATAAGCTTTAACAAAAGTTATCTGAAAATTTTATATACATAAAAGAGTCCAGTTTAACGAATTCCTTTTTTGAATCATTGTATTATACTTTCTTTCAAATTTATTACATAATTAACCATATAATCATATTATTTAAAGTCTTGTTTACCTTAGTAAATTATTTAATCGCGCGATTAGTCATAACAAAATCCTCGACTAAATATTGTTTTCCAGGAGGTAAAATTATTTTTCTAACAATTAAAAAAAAAAAGAAAACACTACCAAATTGCTCATCAAAAAGAATTTAAATATTTTGTTAAATTTTATCCCAAAAATATGTTTGGCAAATGTTGAATTAAAATAAATGAAATAAAATAATTCAGCCACATACAAAGCATTGTGAAATATTTATCACTTAACATAATTCAAAATTTATAATAAATGTTGTATTAGATTACATTGTCATGTGTGTGCTTTTATTTATTATTTTAAAATGTTTTTTCATTACCGATTTATCATAAATTTATTAATAATTTTTTATGACTCATTTTATCGGTTTTAGCATCATTTTTGGATGAGGTTTTTTTTCACTTAAAACGATTATTATTATTAAAAGATTAATGTGCTGAATTTTTTCTTGCTATTCTAATGTTATTAAATAATTTTTTTTTTATTTTTAGGAAAATAATTATTGAAACAACGATTTTTGAAATTTCTATACATCGATGAAAAATCAATGAAAAATATATTAAAAGCATAAATTGCTACAAAAATGAATATTATTGATTGTAATAAAAATTTATTTGCCCAAAAAGAAAATTTAAAAAGTAAAATTGGAGCAAAAAAAAAACAATGGATCGAAGGAAAAGTTTAAAGAAATTGAAAGAAAAAAAAATTATTTTTTTTTTTAAATTAAAAATAAAAGAAAATTAAATGAAACAAAGGGAAAATACAAATAAAATTATTTTCTTGTATTTTTCAATTTTTCTTTTTCTCCCTTTTATGTAAAAACTTTTCTGAACATTTTTTTTTTGTTTGCTTTTTATTTTATTTTACTTTCTTATTTAGCACCAAGTGTAGACATAATTAATTGTTTTATGGGAAAAGTTTTGTGTAACATAAATGTTATTGAACAAATGATAGGAAAATAATAAAAAAAGGACAAAGTAACAACAGCAACAAAAATACAGCATCTAATATATAAAGTAAAGTCCGATTTTTTCGTGTGTTTCTGTAACATTTTGTAGAGGTGGAAAAAATTGACACTATTTAGGTAGAGGGGGAAGAAACTAAACTATATTATAAAATAGAAAAACTCAAAGTAAAATAATTCTCAATTTTTCTCTCACACTTATATTCTGCAGTTCAGCACGTAATTAAAAAAAATATTTCCCCTTAAATGGGTAAACAAAAAAATTTTATCTTTTATAACAAACGGTCATAAAAATTTATATATGTAAAAAATCGGTAGGTAACAATTTTTTCGGTTGAAAGAAAATATACGTAAAATATGCCAAATCCGATTGCGATCGGCGTATGTGTTAGTGAAAAATATTGAAAACCCTTTTAATAGTGAGAACAAAAGAATAGATATGTAAAGTGAAATAGAATCGAAGTTAAAAAGAATCCAACCAATACCTTAAAATTAGTTTTTATTTCAATACTAATCATATAAAAGAGAGATTCCCAACAAAAAATGCATACAAGCAATATTCAACGGGAATTCCCACACAAAATATCATATTAAAAAGTCGTATAGAAAAATCGGCATAACTTCAAAATCGCATATAAACGAAAAAGAATTATTATTTTTTTCTATTAAGTGTTATAAATGCTTTGATTTTTTAAAAATAGGCTTTAAAAACTTTATTTTCATCCCTGAAATAGAATTTTGAATTGCATTAACAATGCGTCAAAAGGTTATGGAATTTATTACTTTATGTTTATTTTTAATGGGAAAAGGCAAATCGGAGGTTTTAATTAAATATAAAAACTAAATATTGTCGGGACTTTAAAAATTAGCATAAACGGGGTTTCATTATATTCACAACTTTATTTTATTGCCGTGCAAAGCCGGGTAATACCAGCTAGTATAATATAAAAGTAACGAAAAATGACATACATTAAAGTAAAATGAAATGTTTTTACAGTGGTTGGATAGTGTTGTTATGTGACAACAAAAAAAAGGAAAAAGTTTTTCGTATATTGTTTTGACCAATCTTGTTTTAGTTGTTTGTAGAGAAACTTTTTGAAAAAATGAAAAAAATAAATATTTTCTTGTAGTTTGAATGACTAAGTAAAATTAGTAACAAATTTTGGTTATTTAATTGGTGATTTTAGTGTTCTGATTAAATTTTTTTTGTACTAATTATAAATCAGAATTCTTTTTATTTTAATCATCGAGATAGTAAAGTTTTAAACAATTGTTAAATAAAACTTTTTACCTATAAAATTTACTGAAAAACTAATAAATTTGGTAAATTTTGAAGATAAATCCTTAAAATTCTAAAAACTATCTGTTCAAATTTTAAGTTTTAATATGATTTCCATTAAAGGCTCACATCACAGCGATAATTATTATTATTATAGTTACAATATTAAAAATATTTAGTAAATGTTTATAAATAAAATACAAACCGTCCATAACTATTTAATGATAATAAATTCTAATTATTTTTGAAATTATTTATTAATCTTTTAAGCTTTTATAAGCTTTTAACATTTATTAGCAAATGCATAGAGTTCTTATCATATATTAATGTTCTATTTATATATATATTCATAAACATAAAAAATAGCATTAACACTTACACTATAGATATAAAGCTATTTGCTAAAAAAGATTTTTTTTTGTTACCATTAAATAACATACAACAAGCGACAACTTAAAACAATTATTTAAAATAAATAAATAATCAACAAAAACAAAAAATTAATAATTCATAAAATACGTGATAAATGCATAAAAATACATTTATTTATCAAAATATATTTATTATCAATACGCCACAATTTGCATTTGTATGGATAGAATATGAAAAAAAAAACGTTATTAATAATGCAAAAAAATAAAAAAGAATGAAAATCAACATCACATTCGTATCATATAAATAAATGACCGCAGAATGTACTTTTTTTTTTATTTTTCATTCATATTAATATCAATAAATTTGCTGTTTGCATTGATACATTTTTATTTTTATATATAATTTAATTGAATAAATTTATTTTTATATAAAATAAATAAAAATAATATTTTTAGGATTATATATTTCAATTTGAATAATTTTTGAAATGTAAATAATTCATATTCGCATCACAATTATGCTGAATAAATATTTAGAAAAATGAGTTGTTTTTTGCATTGCAATTTTTTTTTACTACACTTAATAGTCAATTTTATTTACTTTATATTTAGTTTTTGAAATAAATATTTTATTTTTTTTAGCATCTGGTGAGTTAAAATAATAATTTTATTAAAGCAAAAAAAAAACTAAAACAAGAATTTGGCGCGACTTGATGTCTAGTTACGATTGCTTTGAAATGATTATGGCATTGATAGGGAACATTTTAAAAATATTTTAAATAAATAAGCGTATTCAAATGACACATTTTTATTATTTATTTGAAAAAATATATTAATTAATTATTGCAACGTTATAATAAACATTAAATTAATTAATTAAAATAAAACAAATAATTGCATTTAATATGCTTTTCAATATGAAAAGTAAATAAATAAATTTTCCTTTGAAGATTTTCCACTTTGATCGTTATAAATAATGTCATTACTTAAGTGATGCAATTTTCTCTATTCTTAATTATTTCCTTTAAGCGAATTTTTTTTTTATAATTTTGCTGATGCATTTTTACTCTTTATTAAAAAATATAACGGAAAATAAAACCACAATATATATATGGATCTGGATTATGAAAGATTTCTGATTAAATAATACAATATCT
The DNA here is from genome assembly GCA_963942525.1 of Ptychoptera contaminata. Lineage (NCBI taxonomy): Eukaryota > Metazoa > Arthropoda > Insecta > Diptera > Ptychopteridae > Ptychoptera > Ptychoptera contaminata. The sequence goes on along the minus strand of OZ012637.1, from coordinate 31,898,886 downwards.
GATGTAGTTTCATCTTTCATAATAATATATATTTTTTAATATTATTCTGTTTGCCAATGTGATTATTTATAGATGTTTTCAGTATTTTTATACTTAATAGAAATACACTTCCTCACTCAATTTCATCGCTAAATCAAGGTCTTACTCTTATTTTACATACAATAATCATATTATCATGACTAACAATTTTATTACAGAAACACCTCGACTATTTAATAGTAAATGAATTTGCTAGAAGCATTGTGAAAAGTAACATTTTTTTTTATTCAATTTAAATTTTTTACCTACCTTTATTATTCACTTTCCTTGTTATTATTACAACCCATTTCATTTTCATAAGCAATCAACATCGCTTTATTTGTAGTTTGTTTTTCTTTTAAAGAAAGAATATTTACGTAACACAGGTGAAAAATAACAATCTATATTTACAACACTAGATATATCCACACTCAGTACGTTTTAGTTTTTTTTTTCTTTTTTGGTATTTTTCATCAATATTTTTCTATATGTAAAGTCGATAAGATATGGTTTTTACTGTTTTCTCGTTTTATAATAATAGAATTTTCTTTTTATTTTTATTTTTATTAAAAAAGAATATAAGGTATAAAGAACTATGTCACTGATAAATTGAATTGCATTAAATTTATTATTGTTTTACCGTAAAGAAGGTTCTTTAGATGAAACATTTATTTAATATACGATCTAAACTAGTATATATATAAATATATTTCTTCTGTATGTTATGTCTAACATAAATGACTAGTTTTTAATATTTAATTAAAATGTAAAATTAAACTACAATCGTTTAATTAAAAATGTTTTTATTTATATACATAAATATTTTGTATATTTTATTTAAATTTCCTTTTAAACTAAATAAACCGTAGAGTAGTTTTTAAATGCTAAACATATGAGTTGAATTAAAAAAATAAATAAATATTGAACAAACAACAATCAACAGAAATATATACATATATATAGATGAAAATGTAAAGCTAATCTACTAACAGGAAGGCGAGGTCAACATCTCAGCATAACAATCTTATGTTACTTTTAATGCATTTGAAAAAAAAAATAATCACTATTTTTTGAGGTATTTTGAACATATGTTGTTTTAATTCTCATTTAAAATTAACCAAAAATTTCATTTTAGTATTAATTTTTCAACAAACAGATGCCAGCCAATTTAAAATGAAAATTATGTAAAAAAAAAGAAGAAAATTACTGGAAAAAAGCTATTATTAGTTTAAGTTAAAAAACAAAAATTAAAATAAATAAATAAACGGAATACTATTTTTGTGACATTTTACAATGTATAAGAATATAATTAATTCAATTAACGCAAGTAACTGATGCATCCGTTTAATATGAATTTTTTATTAATTTAATTATTCTTAATATTATTTATTATAAACTTTGTTATTCTATTATAATTTTACTAAATTAATTACATAAAATTATTTTAGCAGCTATTAAAAGGTATTTTTTAAAAAGTACTTTTATTATTTTTCAACTTGGCATCAATTTAATTACAGCAATCAATATAATTTTTTATTAATAATTGAAATTCAGACAGTTGTTTCATTTTCTATTTTCATAAAATTTAAATAAAATTTATGGTGACTATTTGTCTAGTAAATGCATGTTTAATGGTTAATAGTAAAGGCACAATGGATACTTTGATGCATCAAAATTTAAAGCACACATGAATAGTCATTATTTTAAACTAAAAATAATAACTATTCATTCTTTTGGAATTTCGAGTTATATATGCGAAAAATCAATTTAAATCAACTTCGATATGATATTCATTAGTCAATATTATTTAAAATAAAAATTCAAGTTAAAAATATTTAATTTTTTCATCAAACCACAAGGATTAAATAACTATACACACCTGTCCATCAAAAATATTTTAAAATAATTTCTGAATCAATAATATTTCAACAGTTTTATTTAACAAAAATTCCATTAATATTTATACTAGTAAATCAAATAATAAAAAAACACGATAGATATACAAAATTGTCAAAGAAAAATAGGAATGTTATTTGCAATAAATAATTAAAATGATTTTATTATAAGTAAATAAAAAACCTGGCGCCTCCACTCGCATAAATTTCGCTATAATAAACAGAAAAAAAAATTAAAAGCAATAAATAAGTATGCAAAATAGTAGAAAAAAGGCAACGAAAGACAGCTGTATTATATATATAAATTATTATTAATTTCGCTAAGCTTTTAACAACAAATTACTTGTTTATTGTGAACGCTTATTTCTCATCATTTTTTTTTTAAATAATTATTCGTTTCTTCAACACCATTTCACGGAACAAGAAAAATATTGTTTTGGTTTTATTAAATTTTATAGTTGTTTATATTAAAATTTATAAAAAAAAACTTTAATTGAGAAGTAAACTGTTCTTCCAGTAAACTGAAACAGTAAAGAAAATCTATTCATTAAATGATTATGTTAAAAGCTGTGTTGTTGCAGAGGGTTAAGAAAAAACTGTTTGTTATATCTTTAGCAAGTTGTTACCGTACTTAAGGAATGTAAATCATTTTATAAATTTAAGATAACATACGGTTTACCGCTGTATCAATTTTTGAACAGAATGAAAAACAAAAAAAGATATTCAAAATAAAAAACACTTAGTTTCTTTGCCTAAAGTTTAACTTTTAAATATACGCATGTGGTTTATATGATTGTCCCTTTTAAGGCAACAAAATAAAGGATATTTTACGTTATTATTATTATTTTTTCGTTTTTTCATATTATTATTACAATTTTTCTCCATCAGATGTAAATATTTTTGTTAAGGAATGAAAATAAATGATCTTACATTTACGCATTTAAATTGTTTATGTGTGCGGTAAACGTCTTTGACATACAACACTAGAAAGGTAAAGTAATATTTTATTTCTGTTTTGAATGGCATTTTGGATCATATAGTAATGTTTTTCGCATCGTATAAGTATTCCATTTGTCCTTAAATATCAACCACAATCTTAAAAAATATATATTAAATTTTGTTCATAAAAAATTGAATTATTGATTGCTAAAAAAACATAAATTATGCAAAATTTCAAGAAAAAAAATCAATTTATGTTAATTTTTCTTAAATTTTCTTTTATTAATTTTTTTTATTTTTCTTGTATTATATGATTGGATTTTGATTTTACAGATAATTTATGTGTTAAATACGTGATTGTCTGTGTAAAATTCAATCAAAATATTATTATAAAACCATCTTTTCATGTTTTAAAAATATAATTTACTAAATCGCGTGATATAATTTATTTTATTTTTTTTTTTCATGAAAAAAGGAGACAAAAAAAAAACTTTGAAGGTTAAATTATAAAATTAATTAAACATAGTGCAGACGTACATGTTTTTTATTAATTAAAAATAGATTTGCATTTTAAAAATAGTAAGTTTTTGTAAATTAATTTAAAATATAATACAAAATTGAACCGCAGCCATGCTAAATTCGTAATTAGAATTATAAAAAAAAAATAAAGAAAACAAAACATCTTAGTTTAATTAAAAAAACATTTAAAATAAAAATGATACGATGAAAATATATTTAGAACTATAACAAAAATTAATTAAATTCGAGTGAAAAATGAAAGGAATGAAAAAGAAACATGTTAAAACCGAACTCAAGAATAAAATTGTTATTGAACCGCAAATCTTTCACCTAAGGATTGCGGTCGAAAACAAAAACTAGTAACCGTAACTTTATTAAATTAAATTAAATTAAATTCCATTTAAAGTTAAAATAAGAAAAATTATATATAAAAATTGTTGAAAAATTAAAGACTAATAAGTAGTTAAAAATAAATTTAAAAAAAAGAAGATAAAAATCGTTGCAGCGCAAGAAATACTCTGATTAAACAAAATAAATGCAAAAGACACATAACAATGACAAAATTCTCTTATTTTAATTACATAATATTTTTGCTGCGGTTGCTATTTATTCATCATTTATAAACTTAGTGAGCAATAAAATGTGTTTTTAAATATTCACTAGGGAATGTAACATATTTACATAGATTCTATTGTTGGTTTCATCTTGCTGATTCCATAATATAACAAAGGCAGCTTTTTCTAATGTAAATACTCTAGTAACAGTGAATTCTGTTTGTTCTTGTATTTATATTATATTTTTAATAAATACTTGACAAGTAATAAGTCTTAAGATATTTTTGTGTAATAAGAAATTTAAATTCTAACAAAATATGCAGGAGAATTAAAATTAACAAAAAAAAAAAAAATCAGCAATTACTTTACTTTAAATTTTTATTTGAATATAGATAAATTTTTATTTTTAGAACCACAAGTTTCGTTTTTATTTCACTCAAATAAATTAATTATAGCTTAAAATTACTTATTAAGTATCATTTGAAAATAGACAAAATTGTAAATTGGGTAAAAGATAGATAACCAAAAGCCTCAAAAAGCCTTTTATAAAGGTACTAAGTATATACTTTAAACTTATTTATCATGAAATTATTTTACTTTTAATAGAAACATGATTTCCATTTGATCAAAAGCTAAGCACCGACGGATTTTCAATATCTGACTGATAAAGGTCATCGACTAACATTGTTGCTATTTCCTTTTATTTATATTTCTTTAAACTTTTCGTTTCTTTTTTTGATCGCTAAAATCCTTATTTATTTTTTTTATAAAGCAGAAGAGAAAGATTTTTCTTTTCTTCTATTTATTTTCTTTTTATTTTAATCAAAATCTGAATGGGTTTTTGTCTATCGAAAACCTATTCTGAATATGCTGTTATTCAATGTATCTAATAAAATAATAAAAATAAATTTTTATAACAAAGTATTTTGTACTTTATTATGCAGAGATTTTCCTTACTTTATATAGTTTTCATTTTTTTTATGTGTATATAATTTCCTTAGTTTTCCTTATGCTAAACAAGATAAATATTTTATTTTATTTCAATTTTTTTTTTGCTTTCTTTATTTTACTGTTTAGTTTTATAAGATTTTTTAAAATTATTTTTACTTATAGAAAATGCATTTATAAATCAAGGAAAATAAATTAAAAGTAAATATTATTTTAGTCAAATAAAAATTTAAATTCAATTCCATTAAAATAATAAATTAAAACTATTGATTCAACACGGATAATGATAGTTCTTATTGTCTCATTTTTGTCTTTTATTTTTAAATAAAAATGTTAATATTATTTTATTAACATAACGTACAAAAAAAACTATGTATTCCCTTTACATTTGAAAATTCTTTATTAAATATATTTTCAGCGTATATTATGTAACAGATATGCATTTACATAAATAAATAAATAATTAAAAAAAAATATTAAAATAAATATTTAAGCATGTATAATATATATACATATATATTTATATTTCATATAAGTTTTCCTTCATTATGATATTATTGTTGTATTGTGTGTCTCCTAAGGAAGAAAGAAAAAATATTATTCTTGTGCAAAATTTTGTAAAAATAAATTAAAAGAAATTTTATGTTTTCTTTTTGTTATTAATAAAAACACAAAAAAATTTAAGGTTTTCTCTTTATATAGCCATAATTTATTTTTTTTATTTATTCTATTACAGTTACAGTTTTTGCATTTCATTTTTTTACCATTCTTTGCAAAAATAAAAAAATATAGTAAATAATGTGCAGAGTAAACGTGATGAAATATAAACGTATTATGTTTGAAAAAAATTATTATATTTTTTTTTTTCATTCACCTGTAATGTTTCTGTTATTATAAGTGCTGTTGGTAATTTACTTTATTATTATTCACAATTTAAACCTGTAGTAATGAATTCATTTAATTATTTATAATTGTGTATTACTTAAAAATTAATACTATAGCTTATGACATTAATTCATTTAAACTAAATTAAAATTTTAGTTATTTATAAATGACTTTTTATTTCAGAACGTTTTTATTAGAAATTTGTATTCAATTTACTGTTTATTTGTAATAATATTTTTAAGTTTATAATAAAAAGTATTAAGATTAATTTAAGAAAAATGCAATTGATAAAGCTCGTAAACAATAAACCGTATTTTACAATTAATTGAAAGTAAGATATTTCCAATGTATTTAAACTGCATTTTACTATAGATAAGTATTTTTTATTGTTGTTTATTCATCTATTTTACTCGTTGCAAATAATACCTATCGTTAATATTTGATTAACTAAATTTCAGACGAGGTTAGTTACTACCATCCCGTGAACATTCCATAAGCTTCTATTTGCTAATATTTAATTATTTGACCGACAAAAACGATTTGTTAATTTATAATAAAGGAAAAAAAAATATCACGTCTATCCAGTACTTTGTACCCTACCTTTAGCGGTATTAAAAATAAAAATCCAATTAAATAGAATTTCCCCCGGGCTATCTTGATGTTTCAATTTTAACACCAATATTATTTCTTTTTTTCTGTTACAAATTTTTAATTCAGATTCTTTATATTTTTTAATAAAACTTTATGCTAGTTTCAGTGAGATTTTTTTTTTACTTTTTTGTAGCTTTTTTATTTTATTTCTTTTTTAATTTTTATTTTTTTTATTTTTTTTTTTGTAACAATTGTTTAAAACATTATTATATTGTGTTTTGTTTTATTTTTTATTTTCTGAAAACCTTTGTGAAGTTTTTTTTCCTCCGTTTCCCTTAGGCGAAAATTGTGTTTAAATTCAACTGCGGTGCTGTTCATTTAAAGAATAACTTTGCATTTAAGCGCAGTCAAGTAAAATTATTCTACATGAAAGTAAAATGTTGAAATAATTATTTAGAAATATAATGTAAAAGAAAATTATATTATATTCATAAATTTTATATACACATATGATTTTAATCTATTCGAAATTTTTACTTTAATTAAAATCATCAGCTATTATTATTGTAGTGGGGGCTTTCATTTTTCTTCAATTAATATTTAATGTATGATTTTATTTGAAATTTTTACTCTTGGAATACATAAAGCACATGAGCACTTCACATTAAAAATTTTTATACGTAAAGAAATTGCTTTGTTTATAGCTGCTATTGTTTTGCTAATTTTGCATTAAATCTAGCTACGATGAAGAAAAATGCTTAATTTACACTAAATGTTGACCAATACGTTGATAAAACTGATTACAAAATAGTAATGTTGCTTTGTAAGTTTTTTAAGCTATTAAAAGCACCAACGAAATTTTCAAGTGAATATTATGTGTAGAAAAAGTTATTTAACCTAAATGCAAAGAATCCGCGCTACCAACCATTTTTCATAATAACATTTTATTTTCTTACTTTTAAAATTGTTTACATAATTTAGCTTATTTTATTTTTGTCTACCGAATAAACTTCCGTTTAATATGCATTTTCTGCTCGGCATTTAGTTGTTCATGTGTGAAATGAGATGTTAAATAATTGAAGATTTTCATTGATTTTCTAATGATAGAAATTCTGTTGTTTTTATATATTATATATTGGAATACCAATCGATTGAATATTGCTATTGGGAAACAATACAATTGTATATAAAATATTGCAAACAAATAACAAAGTTTTATGTTTTGTTGTGGGTATTTTATTAGAAATTGAAAAAAAAAGAGAAAAATAGATAAAGATATTCTTAAAATGAGAAAAATGGAGGAAATTTCTGTAAAACAATGACCAATATTAAATTTCGATATTGTATTTAAGTAAATAATAGTAGACTACTAACAAAAACATGTATATTCTATTGATATTGTAAAGAAATTTCCATTATTACTATGATAGATTAAATTTTCTAAATAATTGTTTAACAAAAAATAGTGATGAGTTATTCTATGGGAAATTTTTTGTTTTTATTAACAATTTTCAATTTTGATAAAAGACAACTTAATAATTTTAAATAAATTTTCTTTTTTTTTATTTATTATTTATTTTAATAAAATTTCTGGTGTAGTCACATAATTAAATGCGGTTTTTGTGTTTGCAACAAATTTACATTTCTAACAAATTCACCACATTATGCAACAATCAATGTATTTTTTTTTTTTCATTTTTAATCATTATTTGGACAATTTAATGACAATCCTTTTTATTAACTAGGTTAACCAAAAATTAAGTGCTTTTATTCAATGTGACATATTTAAAGTAAAATGTTATACCTGAATATAGTTCTTCATTTCTTATGTCATTTAAATTTATTTATATTTCCCTTTAAATTATATATATTTGACAATCATATAATAATAATTTATATAATAAACAAAATAAATCAATGGATGACTTCTTCTTCTTCTTCTTTTAAAATAGAATAAACAAAAGCCACATCATGCATAAATTTTAAATGGAAAATATTTCTATATGAATATCAAATAAATTATTTATAATAAAAAATAAATAAATGATACTGAAAATTTATGTATTTTACAAGAATATTATATTGTTAAACAATATAAGACTGCTTAAAATAATAGTAATTGGACTGAGAATAGTAAATACACCGTAACTTTTGCACTTAAATTGCAATTTTAATGTCATATGGGATATTAAATATTCTGATTTGTTATATCTGTGCATGAAGTGCTTGTCAGTTGTTATAGTTATTTTTGCATAATAATATTATTATTTCTATATTATAATTGTTATCACATAGGACAATAATTAAAGCTTTAAAAGCCATACATAAATATGTAATTTTATAATATTGTATAAAAAAATTAATGTATTGTATAAAAATAAAATAAACAATTACTTATTAATTAATAAAATTAAAAAAAAAATTAATAAAATAAAATTATGTAAACAATAATGAAAAAAGGATATTAATTAAAATATTGTTAAATTTGGATATTAATTTAGTTAATTAATTTTGTTTTTAATTAGTAAATTCAATTTACTATTAATAGGAATAATAATAATAAATAAAAATTATTATCTTTTCATTAATTAAAATAAATATCTTCGGCAATACTGTGTTGACGTTTTGTGACGGAAACAATACCGTATAAACTCTGTATTTTAACAATAAAAACGTATAAATAGATTGTAAAAAGTGTAAAAAAGAAAAAACTATATCATGTTATAGTAAATAATAAAAAGCGTTTCTTAAAAAATTACTTAAGGTAAATAACATTAAATATTGTGTTTAGCTTAAGAAGCCAACTTAAAGTACAAAAAGAAAGAGTAGAAAAGACTTTATGATATTTTAATGTTTTTCATTATTATTTTATGTATTATTATTTTTAATGAGGTTATCTTCAGTTTAACTTGTTATTATTTATAATAATATAAAAAAAACACTTTTCAAAATGTAACAAATAAAAGCACATTACTCTTGTCATTACATTGTTTTCTGTTTTCTAATGAAAATTTAAGTTTTTGTATTTTATTTTAAGCAAACAAATTTATCTTTTACTTGTTTCATAAAAATGATTATTTTTAGTGTTTTATAGATATAATTATGGTAATTAAGTGTTAATTATTATAAAAATGAATTATCTAGGAAACGTGTCAACTATGCAGCTTTAAGAAAGCAAAAAAAAAAAAAAATACAATACCTGGCGCCTCCATTACCACTTTGAAACTGCCAGTTAAAACTTTATTCACAATTGCCAGGATTTTAAATTTAAAATATGTAACAATTGAAATTGAAAGATTTATTGTAAGATATTTTTTTGTTTAAATTTTTTTTTTTCAATTTGTTTCGTATGAATGAATAGCCAGGATCATCGACAAACCATGAACGCAATTTGTATCGTTGAACTGATGATGTAACGAAAGTTTCTGTTCTTTTTCTAGCTTTCTTTATACTCTTTGTTGCTTCTGTTATGCTGTGTCATTTTTGTATATATATTTTGTAAGTAATATATATATATAATATAATATATATATATATATATATATATATATATATATATATAATTTTTTTAAGTGAAATATTCTTATTTTATGTCATCGTATCGTATGACAAATATATTTTATTTTGTTTAACATTTTGCTAGAAAACAGTGTACAAGTAGATGAAGCTCTGTTGAAGTATCTATATATCCAGCCAACCAGTATATCAAGTAAATAGTTCAAAGTTAAATAAAAATAATAAAAATGAAAAATTCTTGAGTCATTGTTATGAATAAATTTTGTATTGTTAAGATATTCAGTAAAGATTTTAATGCAAGTAGTTTTTCATAATAATGTATTCTTTTTTTTTGTTATTAAAATGAACAAATTTTTCTCTAGTATTATATTAAAAATAAAAATGATTAATGTAGATTTGATAAAGTGAATTAGTTTTGTCATTTGTCAATTTATTAATATGGAGTATTGATAATTTTATTAAAAAGTTACAAAGATAGTAAATTAGAAATGCATTAGCTGTGGTTGAGAAGAGTTTAAAATTCTACTATACGATACGGGAAAATATAATACTTAAAAGCTGTATGTGCTTAAAATATGTTTAACATCGGTCTATATCGTTATAACTACAGCGAATATGATTATAATTCAGCGTCATTCTTCTACACGAAGAAGAGTATAATAAAAAAGCATAACAACCTAACCTACTTATTTATTGTGTTCTTTTATTTATGTTTAGTATAAATATAACAAAGTTAACCCTTGTATTCAATATATTTCAAACATTTACCTTTTTTAAATAACAATTAAATATGGCAAATTGTTGATCGCGTATTATAAAAATAAATTTAATAATTAATTGATCTGACATTTTTACTTTTATTGTTAAAAATTAAAAAAGCATCAAAAATTAAGATTAATGTTACACAAAGACAACAAATTGTTTTGTTTTAAACTTTTTCTGTATTTAACAATAAATAAATAAATAGTAAAATAAATATTAATTTATTAAATTTAACACGTAAAAGGCTTAACATAATGTTTTCACTTTTATTTTCATTTTCATGTAAAAACAAACACAGTGCTTTGTGATTCAGTGACACGAGTAGCAGTTAAATCTAACACGATGAGTTAAAAAAAAGCAGCAAAAATTATTTCTGTAATACAGAAAATTTAATCAATTATTATTATTGTTATTTAAAAAAAAAAAAACAAGAAACTTTTCAAAAGGGAAAGTCTTAAACTGAATGTTGACTAGTGAAGGTCACGATTTTTTTTCTTTTAATTTTTCAAATGATACTAATGATGCCAACGTGACTTAGAGGAATTATTTTTATTTTTATTATAATTCTCCTAATTAAATAAATAATGAACAATGATTTTGTATTTTTGTATTTATTTATTTTTTGTTACAAACAATAATTTACTCTTTTTCCCCTATTATTTCAGCGTATATTTCCCTTTTATTATTTTTGATAATACTGGCATTGCTCGCGATTTTACAATTTATTATCCTTTTATACCATTTTTTATTTGTTATTTTGATAAATAAGAAATAATGTGATTGATTGTTGTGAATTGGTTGTTTTTTCGATCATTCTGATGTTCTAATCAATAATTTATGTTTTTTTCAGCATAATAATAAACATTAATTGACACATAATGATTGTTACGTCTTTCTTATAATATTATTTTCTCAACGTCACGCACTTATTTAATCTGAATAATTTTATATTATTTCAAAGGATTTTTACTGGTTTTCTTTTTTTTTTTTACTGTTTTCTTTTTTTTTCTTCTTTTATTTAATTAAACAAATAAGCTAAGTGAATTTTCATGAAAATAAAATCAATTGTCAAACAATAATGATTAAAATCCATCATTATGTCGTGTTTATTATTTGAACAACAAGAGAAATTTAATATAAGAAACATGTATAATCAGATTAATGATATAGATACGTGATGGATTTGGTAAAAATCGAATGAAAAATAAAATAAAAAATATTCAAACAAAATAAATTGGGACACAATTACAACTGGGAAGCAACTAATGTACAGAATGTTTTATTTATTTATTTCAGATTCTTTTCAAAGTTTATTACACATTTATACTATGTGTATTGCGTAATAAATTGGTCCTTAGATATTTTACATAAACTTAGTCCTAAATGTTATTTTTCTTTAAAACGTAAAGCCATAAAAATGCAGAACCAATATATAAACGCTAAATTTTTGCAACAAATAAAAGAAAAAAAAATAGAAATTTAAGATCCCTAAAATTGAATAAACAAACAAAATTATTTATAGATTACCATAATTAATCAACAAAAGTATAAAAAAAGGAAAAATTCCAAATTATAAAAAAAGGAAGTAACCAGAAAAAAAAATGTTTTGTTTAGATAAAAAACAAAAATGCTGATAAGATGCTTCAGCTTTGTTTTTATGTTTAGCAAAAAAAAATTTCACTTTTTTTATTAAATAATTTGTTTATATTTTGTGTTTTGAATTTTTTCTTTAGTGGTGAACTTTTGTATTGTTTTGTTTAGGAAAAAAAGAAGCTTTTGTGCTTTTGCTGGTTTTTTTTAATTAAAAAAACCAACAAACAAATTGATGACGTAGATGAAATATCGGAATAAAGATGCTTTTTATGAGAAAATACTGAATTAAAAAAAAAAATAGAAGAAGTATATTCATTAGAGGTGCTGAAGTGAATAAACAAAATGCTTTTTCCGGTCATTTTGCATTAAAGAAAATAATACAAAGCTACTTTTTCAGTTTTTCTTTTTTGTTTTCAAAAATGTCGGTTGTTTACTCTAAATTAAACGCATTGTTTAGCAAATTTCTGTGTTTTTTTGCTATATAAATGCTGTATTGTCATTCGAAAAGTACCTATTTTTTGTCATGTTTAGGTATGCTGAATGATTTTAGGGTAGTTATTTTCCATTATTTTAAATTTTGCTAGTTAACCAAATACTAGAAAAAAACACATAAAGTTATTCTTGTGTTTATTAATAAATTTTTGTTGTCCGGAGTTTTTTTTCTGGTTGAGTCCAGTAATAGAAAGTAGCAATTAAATGCCCTCCATGTAACTAAAAATATAATTGTGATTAAATACACTATTTTTTTTTTTTTGGTTATCATATAAATTTTGCTCCGTGCGTTGGTTAAGTATTTTAATAAGAATAAAATTTAATTAAGTTACAAGAAATATTTGTCAGTATTTTGCTAGCAATAAAATTTATAGCAGTTATAAACCAAAAGTGAAGTGAAATTTCAACAAAAACTGATAGAAAATTCTGAAAGTTTATTTTAATCAGAATAGTGAAGAACAAAAAAAAAAATGATACATCATTTTGTGTAAATAATTCTATTTATATGTTATCATGTTCCGTACTATGTTTAATAAAGTTTTATAGTTTAACCCCCGTAAATCCTTTTGGTAAAACATTAATTTTTATTTCTCTTTAATTCTTTTGGAATTTTCTTAAACAAAAATAAATAAATAAGCAGCAAGAATAAACGCCCACAACCACATATATATTTATGAAACAAAATTCTACAAATATTTAGCAAAACAAACAAAATATAACAAAAATGACATAATTTATAATTTCTAAATATTTATTATCAGGATAATTTAATTAAATATGTTAATTCGTCAGTTAAGTCATCATATATTTATAAAAGTACATAAATCTTGTAATATATATAAATAAATATATATATATATAAATGTTTTAATCTATGTTTCCGTTTTGATAAGTTAATGCATTTTGTTGTGTCACATTTTGATTGGCTTTTATGTGCAAAATTAATAAAAATAATTTTATACCAGTGGTTTTCTACCATAAACAAAGTTATAAAATTTTTGTTAAGCAAATAAACAGACACAAAAATTTTATTTTATGAAAATTAATTAAAGTTTACAATAAGTTTGTATCTGTTCTTTTAAATTTATCTCAAAGCCACGAAAAAGTCTTGCTTCAACATACCTGAAATCTTTAAAACGTCAGGTAATTTTAAAGTTTTTCATAAACCTCAATGTATTCAAAGTATTTTTGAAAGTTTTACTTAGCTATGAGAAAACATGTTAATACGCATGTTTGTTGAAAAATCTATAAATAAAATTTTCATTTTATTGCAATTTTAATATAAAATTATTTATTTTTTTGTAAAAAATATTCGAAAATATAGAATATAGAATAGTATAAATTTTTTAAAATATTTTAATTTTTTAACTAATAAAATTTTATTAAATTATTAAATTAGTTAACATAAATAAGAATATACTTCTATGAAAACTAATCAAATTTTGCACAATTACATGATTTTAATTGATTCAATATGACAAATATTAATAACAGTTATTTAACAATTCAACAAAATAAACCTATCAGTAGCATCATTCAAATCAGTACATCCAAATTTATGAAAAATATGCAAAAAATATTTATTTTAAAATTCCTGACAAACAAATTCTAAAATATAAATGATTTGATTCCTATACATAAATTAAATATTTTATATATGTCAACGTAAATAAAAATATTATTGATTGTTGTTTATTTAAAACGAAAAACAAATTAAACCTAAATATATGATTTTACAAACAATAATAACTTTTGTTGAATATTTGTCACAAAACTTTCTCTAGAATTTAATATGTTTCTTTGTGTTTTTAAGATAATTCTGTTTTTTCTTTTCATTTATTAATGAAAATAAAAAACTTCTTTGAAAAGAATTTGTTTATTTAAATTTTTCAAAAAAGCATAATTATTTCAACACATTTGTGACATGTGTGTTAATTTTATTTATTACATTTTTATGTTGCTTAGATTTTAGTTTTATTTTAACTAAAAATTCACATAATTAGATGCTTTTAGTGTTAATTAAATATACAATTTTATATTTTTATAAATAAATAAAATTTTATTTTAATGATTTAGTTTTCTTGTTTTTTATTTTAATAAATAAATTCGAGGACATAAATCATATTTGAAAGAAAAGATAAATAATAAATAAATAGACGCATTTTAACTTGGATATGACTGAATTTTATTTATAAATTTTTATTTTTATTTTTTTATCGTAAATATCTAATAAATTAATCTCATTCTTGTGAGAATTATGGCCGGTAGATTATATTATGTTTTATTTTAAGTAAATTAATTTTTTTTAATTAAATAAAGTGAATAAAGTATAGTGTTTACCCGGTAATTAAAAATAATTTTGATAAATTTATAGTTGTGGCTTTTAAAAGCTCCTTTGAAAATAAAATTCTTATTTAGTGACTTTGTTAATTGAAATGTAACTATATTTAATTACTACTTTAACGGTTATAGGGTTGTTTTGATTTATTTTCAGCCAGTTATTTGTTTATTGAGTTGAAATTTTTGTTTATATAAAATTTTAATACTAACTAATAAAAGCACTTACACATTTATTATGCATTAAATAAGTTGAGTTTTAATTAGGTCAATATTGGTAATTTTAACCGTAAAGTGGAAAAATAAATATCTAAATATCTATGAAAATTATATATATTTTATTTTCATTTGCTGTGAAATTGTTTGATCGCGATATGTTTTTTTTGTCTTATTTATTTCGCAATTTTTCCTGTTCAATGTTTTTCATTTACCTCTCCTTAATTAGATTTTTTTAAATATAAATTTTAAGTTGAAAAAATTTTACGAAATGAACGAATTTCTGTTATTCATGAAAAAACAAAAAAAAAAATTATTTGTAATGCTTTGGATAGTTTTGCATTTGGTAAATTATTTCCTTTAATTTAACTAATTGTTAAAAGAAAATGTTTTTATTTTTTACTTTAATAATTTAAGACAAAGTTTTGTTTTAAGAACAAAAGTATTAAAGAAAATTATTTTTAATTAAAATGAAAAATAATATTTGTTTTTTCTTTAATTAAATACTAATTATTTAATGTTTTATTATTTTGCATTTATAAATGGAAAATGTGAGAATAAATAAAGTAGATACGGAACGTAGAAAAATTACGTTGATTTGTTGGTTTTAATGGAAATAAGAAAAAAAAAATTACAGCAACAACTACTAACAAACACTTAATACTCTGTTTAAGTAATTTGTTTCTATTAAGAATAAGACAAAATAAATTATAAAACATTGCAAAGCTGTGTGTTTATTTGAATAACTCTCTTTGTTGTTTTTTTTTTGTAGAAAAATCTTTGCAGACTGCTAGCATAATACTATACACAAAAAATAATAAAATAAAATATTATCCTTATGATGATAGTAAGACTAGGAAGAACTTTTTAATAATTTCTTCGTTCAAACAACAAATTTCAATTTTTGCAAAGTGGTTTTTTTCATTTTTGTTTTCTTTTTTAAATTATTTTGCTTTTTTATGCAAATAGAAGTGAAATTATTTTTAAGTGATTTCTTTTTCTTATTTATTGCTGCTTTTGACAGACTTTTAAGGCAATATCTATTTATGATTTCGTATTTGGTGAATTTAAAATAATTTTTATTTATTTATTTTTTTCGTTTTTTTTTTGTTTCTTGATAGCAATTCTCAAAGCTTTAAGCTTTACGATATTAATTGTATTGTTGTTATTCTATATTACAGAGTTTCAAGAGTTTAATAGTTTTATCGCATTTCAATTCTGATATAAACGTTTAATTAATAACATTATCTCAAGGATGTTTTTCCACGGGTATTAATCCACGGATCAATTAGATATTCTATTAGAATACCAATAAAAATAAATTCCAAAATTAAAAAAAAATCGATACAAACCAACGTATTTTCCATAGATATCAAAATATATTTAAATTTAAATAATAAATAAACGAACGAAAATGAATAACAAAATGAAAAATAACTTGGTTATTGCATAACTTTGTGTGTGTGTTTGTGTATTTTTTTATTTTTTACTATTCTTAGTTGTTATTATTTTTTTTTGTATTATTTTCATCTTGGGAAACATGAAAATGCTATTTTCCAACTTGTCACAGTTGCCACATTGATACCCAAAATAAAAACGAACTAACGAAAAAACTCACAAAAAAAAAACCAATAATAAAGACGAATAGAAATAAAATTATGCCTAGAAACAAATAGAAAAAGAAAATATTAAATTCAATACTATAAATGTCGAAACTTTTTTTTACGCTGTGTTTATTTTTCCTAAAATTTTCCTATTGTTGCTCTTCTATTTAGCTAAAATAAAATACTGAAAAAAAACACAGAAATATTTTTAAGATAATGTTTGACATAAATTAATAAAAAAAAAATTCCATCGTCTAAAGATGATATATCAACAACATAGAAGAAAAACATAAGATATAAATATAGAAAAAATTAATTGACAGTCAGCTGTTGATGTCACTATGAAATTTTATTTTCTTGTAAAAGATAAACGTTTTAAGATTTGTTGTATTTTCACTATAAAAATTCACTTAACTAAGTAGTGTTTCAACTAACTTCAATTAACCTTTAATACATAGCTTAAGGTTGATTTAATTATTGAACAATGCAAATCAATTATATATATATATATATATACATATATTTTTTTTGACTTAATAAAATATCAATTAAACACCTGTAGCAATAATAATTGATTAATAATCGATAATTAAATAAATATTTATCATTTAAATGATTAAATATTTGTTAACTAATGTATTGTTAACAATAGTAAATTATCATTGTATTTATATAGCACCATCGTTAAGTATAAAATCTTTTGTTATTAATTAATTATTTTAAATTATTTACAAGTTATATTTAGAAAACACTTAATAGTAACCGCAAATAATAATAATAATTAAACCACACTTTATACAAATATTCTCCATAATTGATTGATTGATCAGCAAAAAATAAGCAATCAAAATCAATTATTATTCATTATTAACCGCAATCAGCATCTGCTTAAAGCTAAAAATAATATAAATATATAATTACTTCTGGATGTTACTAGCTTAACGCCTTGTTTTAGTTTAAAAAAAATAAATTTTAAAGCATTAAAACAGAAAAATAAAACACTTTTTATGTATTTTTTTCATCTTTTGATTAAACGCCGAATTTAAATTTATTTTTTCGCTTTCAATAAATTTTACTCAGCTTAGTATAATTATTTTTTGTTTGTTTATTATTTATTTATAATTAAAAAACGATACAAGACATGTGTTATTTATTATTCGCTTTTTCTATGTTAAACATAATCATAATAATAATAATAATAAAAATACAAAAAAAAAGAAGAAAAATCATTTCAGTTTGTTTATTTTAAATTAAGATTAAGAAAGAAAGAAAGAAAAAATTGTTATCCAAACAAACACGTTAACTATTTATCCCCTAATTCGTAATAATCAGAAAACGATAATAAAATAAGAAAAAAAATAAAATCGTAATTAAAACATCATCATTAGAGAAAGAGAAAATAAAAACAAATCAAGTAGATAAAAAATAAAAGTGTTTTTTTGTTTTATTTTAAACAAAATAAATGGATATTTTTCTTCCAGTTTTATGCGTTCAAAAACAAAAACAAATATTAATAATAAGGCATAAAAATGTTATTATTTTTTTTATTTTGTTTTTATTATCTTATTAAAAAAGACAACGACAGTTAAAAAAGGGGAAAATGTTATTAAAAAAAAAAAAATCTTAGTAAAGCAGATAATCTTGTTAATTATACGGGGGAATAAGTGGCAACATAATTAATGTATTTAATTTAAATTTAAAAAAATAAAATAATGTGTTTAACCTTTCTAATACAAGTTTAATTATAATTGTTTTTGATTTACAATTAAATCTCTATCGCACAGATTAAGTTGTTTTCACATGCGCCTTGTGATTAATTTATCTGATTTTAGCATACAATAAAGCAAACAAAATGATTATTTTAGTTATATTTAATAAAGTCTCTCAGTGCTTGGTCATTTTATTAAAACGAAATTCATAAATAGACAAAAGAAATAATAATAAATATTAAGGGATCAAAAATCAATGAACTGTACTCTATAAGAATTATTGGTCAATAAAAATTGATTGAAGTATTTGATGGGATTACATATGAATTTTTTGGTCCCTTTCATTATTATATTGTTGCTTACATTTCCTTATTCATTATTACTTTTTTTTTTAGTATTATTATTATTTTGATTTTTATTTAGTTAAGTTTTGTTAGTAATATTATTTGTCATAAAGGAAAATATAAATAAAAATTAAATTATTGCTGATAGATCTTCACTTTGTTATGTTACACTTGAGTTAATTTTGTTGATTTATTTTTTTATATATATACGATGATAGTCTATATCAAAAGGGAAATTTATTTAAATGGAAAATTGTTTATTGAAAATAATATAAATTTACTTATCTTAAAACTGCCAGAATGTTGACATCAAAATTTTATGAAAGTTTTTTTGATAAATTTGTTATTATTATTATTTTTTTTTTTAAATAAATTTAAGCCGAAAATATGTAATGAATTTCTATAAAGAAACTTGCTTTATATGTTTAAAGTAGAAATTTTGTCGAAATTGATTCTTGTAAGGATTTTGAGTGAATAAAGATTAAAATTTATAGATTCCGGATACTTAAACACTAATTTTATATGAAAAACCAAAATTATTTATTGAAATAAAAAAAATGGATGATACTCCGGTATTTAGCTGCCATTTAAGTCCAATCACTCTTCACTAGATTCGTCAATTGCTGTAGATGTTCAATGTTTTAAAATTGTACTCAGTTGTAATTCTCTACCAAGCTGCTTAATTGACCAAAATAAAATCATTGAGAATATTTTAAGAAGTATAAAAAAATTTAACTATCCGATTATCTCCTATAATAACAATAAAAAAAAATAATTAATTAAAATTCAAATGAACTGCACACTAGCTGCAGATGTTCATAATTAAAATTGATTAACTCTTTTCTTTTCTAAATTTTTAATTATTTATTTTTTTATTATCGTTTCGCAGTCAATCTCATTAACATTTTTATTTGTTTTTTTTTTTTAAAAAAAGAGAATTTATTTTTTTATTGAATTTTTATGTCTTGCAGTTGGATAGAAATGACAAAATGCAATTATATTATCTGCTTACACAGCAAAAAAAAATGTTTTTTTTTATCTTCTTAACCAATTTACATAAAATAAAACATAAAATTATGAGAAATAAAAAATTAAAAAAAAATTTCATTAATTTCTCATAAAAATAAAATACACTTTTATTTTTCTAGAAATTTTATGAAAAAAAAAAACCCCAAGAATCAGTTTTATCTTTTAATAAATGAAAAAAAAAAACAAAAATATTATAAATATGCTTTGACTTGGCATTTTGACAAGATTTTTTATTATTATTATTATTTTACTTCTGTATTTTTATGAGCTACTACAGTTCTTAATATTACAAAAAAAAAGTGTTTTCTCTCATCATTTTTCTTTCTTTTTATTTTGACTTCTATATAGGTCCATAGCCAATCTTAATCATATTTAGTTGTTGCTGCTATTTCTTCGCGAACTGCAAACCACAGTACAAAAAAAAAATTATAACAACGTCACACAATCGATGTCACAGTTATAATCTCGTACATAAGGTTAAATATTATTTATGGATAATGTTTATGCATGTCGTGTAAAAATCTACAAAAAGAAAATACAAAAGGAAATAAATAAGCTCTGCAAGCAACGTAACATATTCTTGAAAGATAATAGAGGCCAAAAAAAAAAACTTCCCTTGATTCTACAGTTAGCTGTGTGCGTTATGTCATAAAGTAAATATGATTTGTTCTTACTAATCATATTAAGCTTGTGAAACTAATTTAACCTGGTTATATATATATATATTTATTTTAGTATGTATTTAGCATGAATTTTGTAGCATAAAAGGCTACATTATTAGCGCAAAAGTATTGTAGGCAACATTGAGAATTTCTTTTATATTTTTTCTTTTCTTATTTTTCATATTTTCCTTGCAGTCGTTTTGTCTTTTGTGAAAATTATGAAATCGTCAAAAGTAGATTTTTTATTTTATTTATTTGCTCCCTTTTTTGGTTGTCATGTAACACTGGTTTTATGAGTGTTTTTACGAATATGACAAAAGTAATAACTATTTTCAGTGTTTTATATGTTTCTTTTTGCTTGTCATATAAAAATAGGCACCAGCAGTAATATCAAGACAGAAAAATAAACAACAGAAACGAAAAAAAAGGGATAATAATAATCAAAATAACAAAAAAAAAGTTATAAAATATTTATTAATAAAATGAGAATAATAATAATGATCATTTTTATTATTATTTTTTATTAATTATGAAGTTTTTGTCGTCATCGTAGACGTTAATTTTCTTGTTGGTATTACTGTTGTCAATATTATTTTCCTTTATGTTATGATAATTTTTATTATTTGATTAATGTTAATAATTCTTCTATGTTTTTCGGTTTTAAAATAAAATATTTGTTCTACTTTGATTTTAAGATTAATAATGGTTTTAATAAAATAAATATTTCTATACGCGAAATATTTCTAAAACAAAAAATTAAGTATTCTTTTTAGCAATTATTAATGATTAAATAAATAATAATAAATATTTTATAATTAATTAACTAAAAAAGACAAATATCATCTATTATGCTGGCATTAGCTATTGTTTTTCTCATTAAAAATATATCGTTATCGTTGATAACAATATATTTTATCAAAATTACCACAATGTTTTTATGTTTTTATGTGTTGTCCAAAAACAAAGTTTTAATAAAAATACTAATGAAAATAATAAACACCCTATGAGACCTGAAGTAAATAATCAACACCAACAATAACAACTTATTACTTATTTATTTATAATAAAGTTAAAAAAGATTAACACTGCAGGGTATTATTGATAATAAAGTCATAAACAATATACATATATATAATTTTTATATTTTTTAATTAAAATAAATAATTTTAAAAGAAGCTTTTTCATACGGGTGTTAAAATTGACAAATTAAAAATAAAAATTATTATTATTATTTTTATTGCTTTTTAAGTGTTAAAATATATTTTCTTTCCATTAGATTAATGAGAGAAACTGAAAAGAAAAGAAGAACAAATAATCCAAATAAGGATATTAAACAAGTTAAAAGTGTTTTATATCGGGGTTGTCTTGAAATATGTAAATGATTTTTTTATTTGTTTCTTTAAGTAATATAGCAACAATTTTACTGTCATTAAATTACAGTTTTATTTAAATTATTTTTATTAGTTTTCGTTTTTTTTAATGTTTTTTTTTTCTTCTTATTATTATTAAAACAAAAGTGATTACTGTGCTGAATTATAATGTCTTTATTAAGTTGTTACGATGTCTTGTTTGTAGTAATATATATTTTTTCCCTTCTCATGTATTATACTCGTTATTTGTAAGTAAAGTAAAGTTTTTTATCAAACATTTATGTTAAATTTGTTTTAAAAAAATAATGCAAAAATACAAAAAATAATAATAAAATTAATGAAACGTTGAATTACGTTTAGTATTATTTAATTTTGTTCTTGTATGTTTCAAATATAAGATTGGATTTTATGTGTTAACAGGAAACGTGTAGAAATATGTAGTTGGCAATTTGCTTAATAACACGTTTATATTTGTTTATAAAATTTTAACTTTTTAGTCTTGTTTCCAAAAAATAGGAAATACTATTAGAGAAAATAAGTTAATTTCATTGTAATTCTACGAAAAATATTTAATAAGATTAATAAATATGTTTAATGCTTAAAAACTAATGTTAAAATATGTATGTAACTGTAACCCATTTAAATATAATATAGATAGAAAGTAAAAAAGTATTTTAATTTCACTGTCTAAAAATTTATAAAGTGTGATTACAAAGGTTGATTAAAAGAAAAAAAAAGCATAATAAAACAGCAATAAAACCACATCATAATGGCACCGTCCCACTTCAGTAATAATGATCCATTAATTGCTAATAAAACATTTTTAAAATCCTTGTTTATTACTGAAATAAAAGCATTTACTTTATTTTCATCGTAAATATTATCATTAAACGATTTTCAATAAGTAATAATAATGATTTTATATAATTATACTTTACTGTTAATGTCAATTTTGACCTACAGTTGTTGTATCTGCTGGTCGATAGTTTATTCATATTTTCTTTATTAATTTTAATCCGATTTCTATAAATAAGGCAAAATATCTTATGGTTTTTATATGGTTTTCTCTTCAATTTTTGTTATCCTTATTGTTTTTCGATGAGTTTATTTTTTCCTCTCTAAAGTAGTTTATTCTATGATTAATAGCTTTTGACAGAAAATTCAATAAAAAATAATTTTTCATCAAGTAGTTTGACTTTTATTAGACATTATGTGTCACATTTATCGAGAGAAATACTTTTTAACATTCGACAATTGTTTGCTTTATCATTATTTTAAGTAATTGAAGAGACAACAGAAAAACAAAACCTATATTTATGCTTTGGGAATAAAGAGAACAACAATGAATAGAAAAATAGCTGGACATTAAATAATAATAATAATATAATATTTATTAAGAACGTAAAGATAGCAAGTAGGACATGTTTCCTGTAATTTTGTGCTTTTCTACAAACATAATAACATTTCCTTTTGAGTGCACACTTTATTTTCATTGTTTATTTGCCTGCGTTTATTATTCGTGACCAGTGTTTTGTGTATTTTTTATATAACTTTTGCACATTATTGGGTTTTTATTAGATTATGTATTTTGTATGGGTTGGCCTGCAGGCTAGTTATTACTGATTATCTTATATCCGGTCATATTAAAACTGTTCATTAGCTAAGGCTTTATTTGAAGAATCAATCGATAAAACACAAAAAATAGTTGTCTCTAACAATATAAACAAAATCCCCGAACAATAATTATTTTGTCAGCTGATTTTCTATGCTTTTTAGTTTTTTATTTATCACCCACCGTGCGTATTCCGTTTAAGTCAATGTCCTCGTTTGTTTGATTTTTTTTTTTTGTTTATGATAAAAAATGCTGTATAAGAACAAGCGCCACTAAACTTAAAGGGGAAACATAATAACTATTAACACCATATGTTTGTTTATTTATTTTATGATCATTTGTTGTCGTATTTTTTTCCTTTTTTTTTATCCATGACTCATAAATAATAATGTTCATGTTAAAGTTAATAGTGGATGAATGAGTTCTGCGTTGTCGCAGTTTTTTATTTTTGTATTTTATGTGCATTTAATCCCCATTGAATTGTTTTAAGTTAACAAAACAATTCACGCTAACGTGTTTATAAGTACTATGAAATAAAAATAATTATTCATTTTTATTTAATTCATTACAAGATTACTGTTTTTTTTTTTTAATTTTTTTGTTAAATATGCTTAGTCTAAATACATTGTATGAAATAAATACAAGAAAAAATTTGTTTGTCTATTGGATTATGACTGCATGCAATTTGTTAATTAATTTAAATAAAATTTCTATTAAAATAAGTAGTAAAAAATTTCATTCTATAAAAACTTTAAATAAATAAATAAGGCAATGAGAGAGCAATAACTATTACAACATGACATCGGAGCTGGAAATTATCGTTAGAAAATTAATTTTCCCTATGTAAATTTGTCTTAAAAGATTAAATAAAAAATATTAAAAATAGACATTTTTGTTGTTTCTTTATGGTAACTAAACGCAAGTAAATTATTAAATAAAACGGATGCTGTGTGCTGATGTTTTGAAAATGTTATTTTTTTTTTTCTTATTTTAATTTATTTATTTTTACCATTCAATATTTACCGGAACTTGTGGGTTGCCAATGGAATGTTTACATTAGTTTTATTTAAAATTACTGTTAATGTTTTGCTTGTTATTTAAGGATTAACATTTATTTAAAATGATATAATTTTAAATAACTAAAATGTCAAGGTTAGTTACATTAATAAATATTATTTTGTTTGTTGCATTTAATGCAACAATTTTAAACGATTACTATAGGGAATTTATTTCTTCTATTAACGAATATTAGTAGTTGTTACAAAATGAAATAATTATTTATTCATTTTATCTAAACGACACGGAGATACTTTTTTCATTTGCTGTTTATGACTTAAATTTAGACTAATAAATATAATTAATATTTAATGAAAACATTTATTTTTAGATACAGAATTATAAATTTCAATAAAAGATAAATAATAGCTTAAAGGTTTTTTGTAGTACTTGAGTGATTTTACATGTTGATACCTAAGACAAGACATTATTTAAATTTAAAGCTTGTAGACCCTTATCTAATAAATATTTTCCCGTATAACTTTACAATAAAAACAGATAGCTTTGTGCTTTAAGTTAGGTCAACTGGAGAACATTTGAAACATCAAGGTTTCTTCCTTTATTTATTTTTTGCTGTCTAGAAAAATATATTTTTTTTAAGCGTGAACCATTTTTTTAAACAAATTCCGTGAATAATTTATTTTTCTTAAATAAATAAATTTAATAAAAATGAATATAAAACAGTAAAAACTGACAAATCACCAGAAAGTTTATATAAAAGCTTTGCTTTCAGTAACTATTGTTGTTTATTAAAAAGTATAAATTTGACTCTTGTTGCAAAAAAAAAAGAAGCAACGACATTTTTTATCGCTTATAACAATGTAAACATGCTACAATTGCACATTTTAATACAATTGCATAAAAATGAATTATTTTATGAGGTTTTTTTGATAAAATAATTTATTTACATAAGTATAAACTACTATAAATTATTTTATATAAAAAAAAAATATTATAAAATACATTGATAGTGCTATTCACAAAGTGTTGTTTTTTATATAGTTTGCACCAATCAAAGTTAGCTGAAACTGTGTAACCAATCCATGAACAATTTAAACAATACTTTAATACTGTTTAAAAAATTGCTGAGTTTTGAAAACTTTTTAATAATCGTTCATAAATTATATGTATTTTATGACATATAAATTATTTATTTAAAAAAAATCTTTAATAAATTTTATTTAAATTGAATAAATTTAATTTTTATGCTATAATCTGTGTTAAATTAATATAAGGTAAGTAGTATAAGTGGTAGTAAATTGACTTGAACAACAAAAATAAGATAAATTACAAATGCAAACAATTATTTATTATATTATTAAATTAAAGTTTTTAAAGCTTAATTTAAAGTTCCTATCATTTGACTAAAACAAAAATATAATAATCGATTACGAAGCAATGAAACAACATTCAGGTTCATACTTGACTGATTTAGAAGTATATAAAAACTATAACATTTTTATTATTTGTAAATGTGGAAAGAAAAATTACAGCAAATAATGACATTCTTCCGGATAAAATATCATGTTTTGTCAACATCCGTAAAACTGAGCAGCAGCAGTAACAGCAGCAAAAATAATAAAACCAATAAAAAAGAAAAGCGACCAAGTGTCACAATAAACTTTTATTGTTTATAAACTCAAATAAAAAAAAAAAAAAACAGAAAGAAAATGTTTCTTTTATTTTTCGTTGAGAGAATAAATAAATTTCTGTGTATTTATGAATAAATAATGTCAGAAATAAATCATTTGACAGTATTCGGTCCCCTTTAACAGAATCAGCAACATATAAATAAAGAAATATTTAAACCAAAAAAAAAAAAGAAAAAAAATTGATAATAAAAAACAAATTAAATGGAAGAATCTAAACTGAAACAAATTAAAGGACACGCAGTATATGAATGGTTAATAGACAGCACAACACAGAACAGAAATAAAAGCCATGTGTGTGTGTTTATTTTATTTTAAACATAACAAAACATGCAAAATTCACATACGAAAAAAAAATTCGCAATTAAAAGCAAAAGAAAAACAAGAAAAAACTAAAAACAATGAAGAAAGGAAGAAATTTTCTTAGAAAAATTAATTCTTTTTGATTTAATAATGAAAAAAAAAAACAATTCCCTGTTTTTATTGATAATTTATTTTTTCCTTTTTTTTTGTGCCAAGTAACTAGTTAAAATTATTTTCACATAATTAAAACAGGATGCTGTTGAGATGTCATGTTATTAATGAATTACGAATGGAAATTGTTTGCTCATATTTCGGCGTTTTTCTAAAGCAAAAGTCGTCATATTTTTTTAACTCATTTTTTCTTGCCAATTTATGTAATTTTTTTTTAACTGCAAATTTTTTACTGCGAATTATTAATATAAAAGAAATAAATAATTATCAGAAATGTCATATGTATATCACGTGTTTTATATGTGGGTGTTGATATCATTTTCCCGTATAGTTTTTATTCTTTTTTTTTGTGCACGCTCTTTATTGTTATTGCCGCAACCTCCATTGTATACAAATTTGTTGTTAAATCAAGTTTAAATGCCAGCAGCAGGCATTTGAAACAAATAAAATTTTGTGTGACTTTGATCATTAATTCATTGAATAAAATAAATATATATTTGCATAACCTTTTTTATTGTATTTTTTATTTTCATTCTACCTCATGACTTTCGACAATTATGTTGATGGCATTTTACGTTGTTAGTTTAATTATTATATTATTTTTCTGTTTGACTAAATGTCTTTTTCTTGGTTAAATGATTGTCATTTCAGGTTGCTTAGCTATAATATATTAATAATTAATTAAATCTGATAAAAATATAAAAATCATTAAAAAAAAAAATAAATATTTGGTAAAGAAATTTAATTTCTCGTTTCTAAAAACAATAAATAAAAGAATGAATAAATCTTAATAAGCAGGAGTGGGTAATTGTTTAGTGGCTTAAGACGGAGAAAGTAGTTTTGCCTAGAAATGACTCATACAAATAATTCATTTAAAAGCACTACCACTTTGAGTAACACTTTTAATACAAACTATAACCATTTTTACTATGACTCACAAAAATACAAAAAAAAATGTTTATACTTTTATTTTTCTTTCCCCATTTATAGTTATTGTTTCGCTTTCCTTACTTTCAAGGCAATTGAAATTTTATCCTCATTTACCCTTATATTTTACCTTT
This sequence comes from Ptychoptera contaminata, assembly GCA_963942525.1. Lineage (NCBI taxonomy): Eukaryota > Metazoa > Arthropoda > Insecta > Diptera > Ptychopteridae > Ptychoptera > Ptychoptera contaminata. Next base: position 31,871,051 of record OZ012637.1, on the reverse strand, counting down.
TTTTTTCGTAACCAACATTCAACATTAGTCATCAATAAAATTATTAACCTGAAGAAACACCAAAAATACTTTATTTAATAGAAATGAAAAAAAAAAGAAATAAATAAAATGTAAATGTAAATCATGATAGTGATTTAAAATGGTTAAGGTGGGTCGGTTTGCGGTCATCATAATAAAGTGATTCATTAGTAAAATAAGGAAAATTTATCTTTTTCTCCTTTTTTATTTGTTTGGTGTGTTAACAAAATTGGAAAAAACGCCGAAAATAAACTCAAATTCAACCTCATTGCATTTATAACAAAATTTTGCTTGTTAATCATTTTTTTTTACTCTAGAATTTTTAATATAAACAGAATAATATCATAAATGATTTTGAGTTGGTTGTGAATTTTTCAACTTCAAAGTACCATTTTTAAACCATTGCTGTACTATTATGACCATTTGATGAATATTTATTAACCTTTCATTATTATTCCTTGTAATTTTAAGAATGTCTTCAGTCATTTTTGATTATTTATTAACAAACTTAAAAGATGCATTTCCTATTATAGTATAGGTATCTAGATATTTTAACTAAAATTAACAATGATAATATTCATAATAAATAAAATAAATGTATTGAAGGTAGAATCCAACGACACGGCTGCATAAAACTTCATTTTTTGCTGATGTTGTTGTCACTGACCCAAAGAAAAACTTCCTCATTAACTAATAATGACTTTTACAAGTCAAACTTAATCAAAAAAAAATGTATAATGTTTTAATAAAATTAAGAAAATATTCAAGAAAAAACAGCAGCATAAATTTTCGTTAGAAAATTATAATTCAATATGATGTTTTTTGATTTATTTTCCTGAAAATTTCTTAAACAATGTAAAACATTACGAAAGTTAATATTTTTTTAACATTATTTGGTTAAATTAAATTGCTTCATTTTACTTTTTTATTATTGTTAATAATTTGTTGACTTTTCGTACGTTTTGTAATTAAAATTAAAAACCAATTTAAGAGATGTTTCATGGTTAATAACGTGCTTGAACGTGGTAATAAATATTCGTGCAGCTTTACTTTAAGTTTAATCAATTTAAAAATACAGAAAAGAGAAGTAAATTTATAAAAGTTTTAAATCTTTGTTTCAGGAGGTTTTTTTCTTTTTTGCTTTATTTATTATTCAAGTGCTTAAAAGGAATACTCTCTAACCATTTTTTTACAATTTTGTTAATTAATTTTTAAGAAACGTAACAAAACGTAACGATTTCTATTTGTTTTTATTAACTTTTTGTTTATTTAACCAAAATTAAGTATTCTTTTTTCTCTTGATTATTAAATTAACTTTACCAATTATTTTTTTTATTTTCTTTATTTTATTTTCTTATTGATTTATAACCGAAATTAAAATTCCTAATAATAAATAAATAAATAAATAAAGAAAGAAACCCGTTTATTTTCTGTGCCATTTACATATTTCTTTCTTTACATTTCTCCTTTCTTATCCTGTAATAAAGAATAAATTAAAAGTGAAAAATTAAATAACATTTATTATTATTTTCATTAAACTGTTTCTTTTAGACCATAAAGCCACATTGTATGGAATTTAAAGTTATAAAAAAAATACAATGTTGTTGACATCAATTTAAGCACAGTTGGATACTTAAATAAATATTTTATCCTTTATTTACGCTTTTGAAATATTAAACGATTCTTGTTTTCAAAGAAAACATAATTAACAATGAAATAATATAAAAGTAAATGACATAAAGAAAATATTTGTAACTAATTTATATAATATTCAAACAAAATTATAATATTTTTGTCACGGTTAATTCGTCATTGAGATATTTTACTAATAATTAGTTTATTGTATTTTGCTAATTTATTAGCATTTTGACATTTGTAAAAAAAAACGACAGCAAGGTTTTTAAGCGAACAATAGAAGAGTAATAAACGAGTTAAGATTTTCTGCATAAGCACTCATCAACATTTTGTGGCAAAACAACAAACTTAGCCAACAAACACAGAAAACTTGTGCAAAAGACACAGAAGTAATAAAAAATGTTTTAAAAAAATCAGATTCAAGTTAACTAAACATACAAAACACTTAAGATATAACATTAAGATAAATGTTAAGACATCGGCCTTTGTAAAGCCTAAAATGAACAAATAAATACACAAGAAAATCCACAAAATTCTGTTTTATTTTATTTTTTTGTTACATTTTATGGGTGTTTAATATAATTTTATTTTGTGTTTTTTTTTGCGACATAAATAAATAAAATTTTTATCAGTAATCGATGTTCTTATTATTTTTCATGTGTAATATTTTATATCATTATTATTATTATTGCATGTTTTCCGTAAAATAATTTTATTTTTCTAATTGCAGAATTTCTCTATAATTCACCAACATATTGTTAATCAATAAAAATATTTATTTTACTAATTACATTGTTAAACAGGATAAACAGAAGTATTTTTTTGTTTTATTTACTTCAGACGTTACATGTACTTTGTTTGAGTTTTATCAAGAAGAAAATAAAAAACTTACTTGTTTGGTTATTGTCATGTATTTGTTGTTACGGAAATAAAATAAAAGCACAAATAATACATTGTTTAAAGGAAAAATTTTGCTAGAAAAGAATTCCTTTAAATTTAATGATAAAAGTCTACTTCCGCTTACTTTAACGGAAAAACAAAATCTTTATCATAGAGAATAGAGAAATGTTTATTGTTTTTTTCTTTATTTCTTCTCTTTTGTAGAAATATTTAGTAAGAATTGCTAGTATTCTGCTTATTTTTCATAGAATTCACTATCTTTGTGATAAATAAATAAAGTTTAACAATAGAAATATATATAGTGGGGTTAATCGTCGTTTAATTTTATTACGTTTATTAACAACAATTAAAAAAAATTATATTTGTTTAATTAAATAAATGTTTTATTAAAAGGAGCTTTAAAAAATTTTAATAAATAATAAATGCAAACATTGATTAATTAAATAAACGCACGTGCCATATATTATTATTTTTAATATTAAAATAAATTAAGAAATAATCCAAGTAATTTTTATCAGTGCATTAAACGCAATTAATTACTATAAATAATCCATTTTTATATTTAAATATGAATTAACAGTAAAAAAAAATATGACAATGCTCGGTTGTATATAATCGCATGGAATAATTTAAAAAATATATAAAATGAATAGAAAATATTTTTTTATTTGTTTAATTAACCGATTAACCAGTAAATTACAACTTATATTTTAATAACCAATAAAAGTGCAATACATTTAAATTATTATTATTATTGTTGTTTAATAATTTTGACCATAATAATAACAATAATAATGATAATAAATAAATCAATTTAAATAACTCTTTTTATTTATGAATGATTTTTTTTGAAATTCATTTTATTCGGTTTTATACGTCCGGTAGCATCATTATCAGCATTTATCATACTTTTTTGTATTTTTATAATCAATATCAATGCATACATGAAAATTATGCTCCGATTTTATTGATTAAATTCATTTTTTATAATTAAATAATGAATTTTTGATTATATTTTAATAAATTCACTTTATATTGTTATGTTTATTTTGTTTGAAAAAAATATTTAAAGCTTCGTAAATATTATTTAATAATTATAATGATTAAAGCTTATTTTTTTAAAGTAATTAATTTCTTTCTACACTCAAAAATATCATATTACATTTATAAAATACATTATAATTATCGCCTAATTTCCTAAACATAGTTAAATTCCCATTCACACTCAGTAAAATATAGCAATCTGCTGAACACAACTGTGTGCTACTTTCTAACCATTTTTTTATATTAAAATTAAAAAATTAAAAACTTAAAAATAAAAAAAAAATTATACAACGGAAAAGCAAAGTCGTAGATTAATAAAAATTTATTGTCACATTGATTTTGCTATAAATTAAAAGAAGAAATTTCCATCAACATAAACCTAATTAAAAATTTTAATATCAGCTGCTTTATGCCAAGAAATCATTTAGTTTTCATTAAAAAAAAAAAAACTACAAAATGTTAAAAAAATATCCACACTTTATTAGTTTGGTAAAATAATAATTTAACAAATTATGGAAAACTGCCAAATAAATTGTATATGTATTTACCAATCGAACAATGACCTAGCTACTTACGATTATAGAATCGCAATATTGTTTTTATACGAAAATTATATTGCTAAATACTAAAGGATTTCCGGTTTTAATACATTTTTTTTTTATTTATATATATATTTTCATTATTAATTAATTTTAAATGAGAAAATAAATAATCTTTCATTTTGGTCCAACTACATGACTTACAGCAATAATATAACATATGCATGCTGAATAAATAAAATAGAATAAAAAAATATACCGCACGACAAACGTAATAAACAGAAATCGCTTTAAAAATAAATAAATAAGCGAAATGTCGTGGTAAAAAAAGTAAAATAAATATATAAGAGCAGTAGGTAAAAAAAATCGTATAATAAAGGTTTTATTTTTGTTTGCGTATCCTATAATGGAGAAATAAATTGGCGTCCTTTTATGCGTTGTTGTCGTACGACAGGTAAGTAAATCAATTCAAAATACTGTGTACCAAAAATGAGCTCCCTATATTTTATGTATAGAAATGAGAGCTATTTTTATTATATTTTTTTTCTTTGTACAAAGGATGGTTAGGTTCGATGGCTGCCATCTAAAATGGTAAATGCGTGCATTGTTCAATTTGGGTTATCATTGTGTAGGCTCGAGAAAAAACATTTGGGATGTTTTACTTATTATTTTTGTTTTATATATATATATATATATATATATATATATATATATATATATATATATATATATATATATATATATATATATACATATGCAATGGGTGGAAATAAATAATGGCTAACACACACTCACTGAGTTAAATAAATGTGGTGAATGTCTATGACATTGAACTACCCAGAAAATAGCATTAGAATAATAATTCTTTCCATTTTCAATAGGATCTTTTTGCTTTCTTTTTTATAACAATTTCTTTTATTTTATTTTTTCGTTATAAACGCAATCGTCTTGATTTTTATTCAACCAAATTTTTGAAGTTAAATAAAAATAAATTTTCACACAACATTTGATTAAAAACGCAAATGAAACGTGAATGAATGAATAAAAGAAGGAACAAAAATAATAAAAGTAGAATATTATCGATATATTTATATATATAAATCGAAAAGTAAAATAACAATTTCTTATAACCGGAGTAATAGTGGGTTGAAAGCGATGAAAAATAAATAAATAATGAAAATAACGAAAAATGTTATTCTAAGAGCTAAGAAAAGCAAATACGTGTTCTAATATAGTGTCATGTCTGTTACATTCAATTTTATTTTATTACCTTGTTATTAGTTATGTTTATTTTATTTTATTATTAGTATTATTATTATTATTATCAGATTTCTTTAATACTTATTAGACAACATATTACCACATTTACTTTACTATAAATTATAGCTGAAAGTTGTACATATTAAAAATTCTTTCTTATGAACTTCTGTAGTCGCAAAGTAAGCATTGTTATTCTCAATTTTAATGACAAAATAATTAAGACTACTTTCATATGAAATTACTATCGTATTTCTGTAAAACTACGTTTCGCTATTTAATTTTTAATGCTAACAACAAAAACTGTAAACATATATGTTCAACTTAACATTAAAAAGTAAAATGAATAAATTCTATATAATATTGATTGATTTCAACCAAAAAAAAATCAAATTTCTCTTTGATGCAAATAATTCTATTTTTTTCCTTATACACATTGCTGTCTTTTGATTTATTTATCAAGTCAGCAATATTTATTGCAGTTAAACATTTATCAATTTAAAAAAATTTATTATTTATCATTTTTTAATAAAATACAAATTGAATGTTGTTAAAGAAAATATATTTTTTATTTGTATCGGAAAGAAAATAATAAATGCCTTTTAAGGTAACATAAAAGGTTTATTATTATTATTTTCACTATGATTTTAGTTCGTTATAGTGATGTTGTTTATGTGCTTTGATGTTATTTTCTTGTTGGAAATATAATTAATAATTAAATTAAAGAAATTTGTTGTTATGATTTAGTGTTTTTTTTTTATCTCCTGCACACACCTACAAAAGGTGGTCAAACATCTTTAAAACAAAAAAAACACGTTAACGTAACACATTCCTATTATAATAATTTAAAAATTATAATAAACCAATTACTATGCAAATGCATCATGAAACATATTAACATTATGACCCTAAATATATTTAAAGAACCCAATAAACCCTGTTGTTTGCATTAATTTTTTTTTTTTCATTTTCATTTTTATGCTTTATTTGGTTTTTTTATGTTTAATAATCTACATAACGAAATTAACACAAAATTTTAATATAAACATATAAGCAACATAGAAACGCTTGTAATATGATAATAGCGAAAACTTATTTATATTCATTATCATTATTATTATGATTATTATTACACATTGTAGTTGTTTTTAGTTTTTCTAATGTATTGTAACATGGTAAATGGTCATTCTTTTCAGTCTTGCATAGTTTTTAATAAGCATAAATAAATATATTAGGTATAATTTGACCTTATGAACTTATGATAGTTTTCTATGTTTAATAAAATGCTGGTTACGGTTGATGTTGCAGGATTACCACAAGAAAAAAAATAATTATTTTATTTTATTAAAATAAATTAGTTGATTTTTGTTGTTGATGTTGTTTTATGTTATTTGGTTAAATTTAACAAGCAATCATGCTGAGCATTAGAAAAACAAAAATTAAACAAAATTCACAGTTGGTACCATTATTGTTATTATTAATTTATAATATGAAAATTTGAAATTTAATTTAAATTAAAAACCAAAATAATCAATTATTTATCAAAAGTACACAAACTGAGAGTATGTTGATAACTAGTTTTAAAGGAAAATTGATTTATTTTTTTAAACTTAACAAAAATGTATAAGAGGAATATTTAAATTTGATTAATCGATTTAAAACAAGATAGAAATTTATTATATTTTGATTAAAGTCTTGAGTTTCTCTGACAAATAAAAACTAAAATAACAACAACTGCTTTGACTACCTACAGTGCATTAATGTATTTATTTTTATATATCCAAATTTTAAAACCCTTGAGGGTACAGAAACAGGCAAAAGAGGAAAACTTTTTTACCGTACTTATTTGGATACATTACAGTCTGCAGCAGTGCCTACACAATACACATCTTATTGATATTTGCAGTTTTTTTATTCATTTTTTTTCTATACCACAATGTTTACTTTGGGTATGTTTCACTCTTATTCCCCTTATTTACATATTGTTTATTGAGTTTAACTTTTTATATCAATTACTTGCACGTAATATGAATGCAGTAAGGCTTCGTCAAAATGCTTATTATCTCTTTTATGTATTTATTATACAGAAATAAAAATACGAAATATTTAATGTTGTTACAGTAATTGCATGGTGTTTTTTATACTTTTTTAAAGTATCAAATTTATTCATTTAATCAAAATTATCTTATCAAAATTATGCTTCATTTAGATTAGATAACAATTTTTGCCTACTGATTTTTTTTTTAAATTAAGCTATTAATAGTTAATTAATACTATTTTATTTAATGGTAAAATCGCAACCCAATTATAAAAAGGAAATTTTATTAAGTTAGCAAAAACAAAATATTAATTTCACCAATCTAAATACTTCCATTATTTTGTTTCGCTCTGATTAGTTTTATGATTTTTTAGTTCTGATAATCGTGGTATTACTACACGGTATAATTATTCAATTTTCTTAATTAATATGTAAGCTTTAATTTTTATTATGATTAATTATACTAAAAATATATAATTTAAATAACCATAACATATGCCTTTTTTATGAAATATAAAATTAAAATTAATAAAGAAGCTATAATATATATTACTTAACCACTTTGAACCCTCATTATTGACAATTATAAAAATATAAATTTATAGTTATATTAAGGGTGTTTTTTTTTGTATGTATTTATATATACTTTAGAATTATTCTCCTTATAACTATCGTTAAAATGATTAAAATAATAATTAATTATTGGTTTTATTACCCAATTAGTTTACTCTGCTCATATTTTTTTTTCTTTGGTTCACTGTAATCATTTTTAAGGGCGAATTAATGCATTAATATGTCATAATAATAATTAATTTACTACAATTTTATTTTAACAATTTATTGCTTTTAAGATAAAAGAACAGCAAAACACTGAAAACTCTTATTCACCCACGTTTGCAAGTAAAATAAATATACTTTTATATTCTTTGTCTGTTGAGTCATCAAATTTTTATACGAAAATAAAAATTATATAGAAAAAAATAAACAAAATCCTTTCATACCGAGTGCAAAAATGAGGATTCTACTTTGTTTAAATGAAAAATATTGATGAGTGAAACCTTTTTTTATCCTTATTTTATTTATTTATTTTTTTTTGTTTTATATCTACAAAAATATTTTCCAGTAAAAATTATTTTCCATTAATTTTATCCTCATAAAATATTGATACAAAAACAAAAAAAAAGCAAAATTGTCGCACCTGCAAATTATTGATAATAATGTTAATTGCTGATAAAATAATAGAATTGTCATATTTATTTGCAAAATGATAAGGGCCTGACAGTTATACAAAATGTAACACACATATATAATTTAATGGATAAATAAAATCAAAAAGAATAATCAGGATCAGGTAAGCAGATACAATTTGTGTTAATCTGAACAAACTATGGATAAAAATATGACAATGTAATGAGGGTGGAATTTCTGTTTAAATAAAGAAGTAGAGAAAAAAGCTAATTCAAACCAAAATAATAATAATAATAAGCCAGACATTCTGAAAAGTGATAAACCGTTAAATTGGTATTTAATTATTCTTTTGTTTTGTCGTCACGGTTTAACGTACCTTTTGTATGTTTTTCATTATTATTTTTTTTTCCTTTCTTTTCTATCTAGCATTTTCACTGCCTTCACTATATTATCATCTCTTGAATGCCGATGATTTCTAATTTTTAAGGTAACTTTTATACTCTTTTTCTACTTGATATAATCATTTGCCAGATGTTTTTCAACGTACAATGTTGAATGTCGTAAATGATACCAGTTTTTTTTTTTTTTTTTGTAAAAATAGCGACATTCACCCTTCAACATTTGTTTGTTGATATTTTTACCTTTTTTTCTCTAGTGATATTATTATTCTGCAACAACGTTTACTTCCGCTGTTGAAACACTGTGATAATACAAAATATATATTTAAGAGAAAAATTTTATTTTTTTATTAAATTATTTTTTAAATCATCAAACGACGCTTTTTAATAGTGAGAATTTTCTTAACCTTTTTTTTTGTTTATGAAACTTTAAATTTTTCAAAAATAAAAAAATTATCTTTGTCTTTGTCGTGTTGAACAAAAATATCATTTTTGTTTTTGGTAAAATAGCAGCTTTTGATCTATTTTAGTTTGTTTAATGGAAAATTCATAAAATTTCACAAACGTGTGCAGAATTTATAATTTGAAAATTTACTATATTCTTAATATTAACAAAAAGAAAATTAAAAGCATTTTTGGGTGTGTTGCAAAGTAACGTTATCTGATTGGCAGTTTTATTAAGAAATAATTTTGATTTTTCTTACAAGAAAATTGTTCATAATCCTTACAATTTAATTTTTCCTCGTTTTTTTTTTTATAGGAATTTGACTCCATCGCTAAGGGAAATTAAAATCACAGTAAATCTATATAATTCAAATTCATTGGGGAAACATAATAATTATTTAATAAAATCATTTAAAGATTTTTCAATTTATAAAAACGAAAAAATAAAAATGTGTGCTTATTTTAAGACAGATTTAAAGCTCAAATTTTATTGATGCTTTCTTTGAAACAAACAAAACCTTACAAATATAATTATTAATATTAATTAAACAAAAACAACGAGATAAACGTATTTAATTTACCCTTAATTATCGCTAAATATTATGTAAATAAAATTTATTTTACAAATTACATAATCAGTCAAATGATTATACCTTGCTTACCTGCTAATGTCATACCTAAATCATATCTTGTTTGTTATAGGAGAGAAAAAATTTAACTTTTGTTTAAAAACAAAAATAAAAGTAAATAAATTGTTTTGTTACTGCTGCTAAATGGCATAAACAGCGACAGTTTTGAATTACATATGGGCTGTCAACAATACAAACATTATGGTACATTACTTAAAATAAACATTTGCTATTTTGTTTGTTATAAATGATGGCTTAATTGATATTCATTAATTTTTTATAATTAAATTTTGTATTTCGGTTTTTTAGGGTGTTTTGACGATGGTTTTTTTTTATTTTAAACAGGTATCTGAATTTTAACCTTCATATGTGTTAATCAATGGTTAAAGTAAATTTTTAAATTTGTTCTCGACATCACGGTGTTTTACTTTACCGCACTAACCGCGTTTTATCAAGCATCGATAACTTAACTTGTCCTATCTTTATACTGTAGAGCAGACAATTCACAGTTGGATACATTTTGATATATTGATCTACTATGCTCGCTTGTTTTATTATTTTTATTATTTATTTTTTCCTTATTTAGAGACTGGAGTTCATTTTTCTATCATCATGTCGTCGATGTAACATTTATTTTTTTTTTTTTTTTTATTTTTTGGTTCCTTCTATTTAATACTATTATTTCTTTATTTCTTAGCAATCTTTTTTCTGTTCAGATTTTTTTCGTTTACATTAATGTTTCTACATCTAGTTGTTGCCGAATACAAATAACAACGAATAACTAGGCAAAGAAAAGAAAAAAAAATATAGACCTATGTTCTAAATTGTTTGTTAAGTTAAGAAAAGAAATTTTTCTATTGTTCACTGTTGTTTTACGAAGATTTTTTGTCAATTCAATAATTTTTCTTTCGTTCCATTGCTACAGTCTTTACCATTTCTGTATAAATAAATATCTGTCCACCGTCAACTAACTTTTGTTATTCCATTGAATTTATTGTTATTTGATTTCCTTATAGAAATGTCGCTTTTTCCTTATTTAATTTCTTAATCCATAGTTGTTTTTCGTTTATTTTTTATTTTCCTTTTTTCACTCAAACCTCCTGTTGGTTCTTTTTTTCCACTATTTTGTATTAAAAAAAAATTAAACAGCAGCAAAATTACATTTTGCTTTTTCATTGTTTAATAATTTTTGTATCGTTATCGTTTTTTTATATCTGTTCAAGAATTATTGACTGTTTTTATAGTTTTTGGTTTAAAACTGATTGATTTTTATCTTTATAACAAATGAGGGTGGATTCCCTTACTGGATGGGTGATTTTTTTTTGTCAATTCTTTGTCTTTGGTTTGCGTACATTTTTTTTAATAGTTTTTTTTCTTATTTCCAATAATAGAGAAGATTAATTATCTGCATTTATAAATCAAAAATAGTTATTTATTAGCTGATTTTAACCGGATAACATAGTGATTACCCTCATAATGGCTATTCTGTGAGTTCATAAACATTTTTTTAAAGATATGTTTTCTTCTTCTTTTTCTTTTGCTGTTGCTTTAAAATTATTATTATTATTATTATGCTCTTTTATTGCTTTACCATTATCCTGCATTAATGTTAACCACAAACAGTAGGAGAAACAAAAAATAAAAATTAAGTAGAAAATTTATGTTTAACGTTTTACGTGCACGTTAACGTTTATTTATTTTATTTTTTTTTAATTGAATTAATAAAAATTAATGTTAAAAAAATAATATTGTTGCTTATTTAATATAATTCGTATTTTTTTTTCTTTATTTAATTTAATTGAACGTTTTAATTTTTTAACAATTTTTACGGGTAGCACTTTGCAGACAACATAAAAATTTAATAACCATCATTGGTTTGTGCTCTTACTAAAAGAAAATATTTAACAAATTTATTTTTTCTGTTTATCATCTTCGTGCCTTTGCCACTTGTGAGCTGAATTTTATAAAAATTTTATATTTATATACACATTTGTTTTTGTTTTCCATCTGTTTGTAAAAATTCATTCATTTTTGTTACGTTTTATGAGAATATCGTTGTTAAATATTCTCATATTTTAGATACATTTTCAATACACAGTTCAGTACAATGCACAGTCTTAACATTTAGTAGATATTTCGTATAAGAATCCAAAACGAATATCATAGTCATTATGTTTGCTACTTTTTTAGTATATAAACTCTACTTTACTTTACATTGACTGGCTTACTTTACTTTACTTTACTTTGCTTTATTTGTGATATACATATATATATATATTTTCCTGCGTTCGGTTTATGCTTTTTATTACATTTATTTTGTGTATGCCGGTTAAACTGCCTCAAAATACAATTTTCCCATTTAGTTCTGCAAAACGATTGAATGGGATAACAACACGGAAAATACTAGTAAACACAATTTTCTTAATTTTAACGAATAAAAACGGTTTCAAATATTTTAACGGACAAAAAATATATATTTTATTTTAACTCAGTTTTAGTGCTTATTGAATTTTTTAAGCTTTTTGGTGAAAATGTGAAATTAAATAGTGTAAATAGGATCATTTGGATAATTAAAGAAAATTATAAAAAAAGTTTTTTATATTATTTTTATTATTTAAAGCAATTTAAAAAGTTAAATTATTATTTTTTAATTAATTGTGATTCTGTGATTGTTTACAAATATTTTCTTAACGTAAAATTTAATTTTAATTTTACGACTAATAAATATTTGTGTTAAGCCAATAATTAATTACTTAGTGTTGGAAAAAAATTATTATTATTATTATTATTTTGCCATAAAAAAAATTGTATGTTAAAAATAAATAATGGAAAAGAAAATAAAGAAAAGAAAAATCACTTAGCGACATGTAATTTTCACGTGAAGAAAAAAACCCAAAAAAAAAAAATTTATTATATATGTATACTGAGTGAAAATTACAGTTTGTAAAATATAAATAAATAAAATAAAAAAAGAAAATTATTTAGTTATTTTTGGGTACGAAAAATACAAAAAAAAAAAACAACAAATTCCGGTGAAAAATAAAAAGAAAAATAATCATTGTTGTGGATTAAAAGATTTATTTTGAGTTAAAAAATAAAAATTATGAAAACCAACGAATTTAAGGAAAGAAAATAAAACCAATTCTAATAAACCAGAATTAATTATTTTTGTGTAATTTCGGTGAGTTTAATTATTTATTTATTTATTATTTTTTTGTTTCTAATTATTTATTCGTTTTTTTTTTTATAACAAAAGGAAATTATTTTTGTTTTTATTAATTAAAGTCACCACCGCGAATGGATTAAAATTAGAATTTTTTTTTGTAATACTGTCGCTGAGAAAATTACAAAAAATGAATAAATGAAATTTATAAAGATAACTCTTAAATAAACATAAATATTAAACAAAAAAAAAATTAATTGTTTATTTTTATTTACATCAAAGTAAAGCCCATCGAAAAGAAAGTAAATATAATTACTTTTTCGTCAAATAATTCTTTAGATGTTTTACTTTTATTTTCTATATTCTAATTTATATAATTTTATTTTTTGTGTTTCTTGTTTAGCCTTTTTAATTTATTCATGCTGATGGTATTTTTTTGTTGGAAAACAATGATACCAGCAATAATTTGCTACAAATTTGGCTTATTCTTTGTGAAATTTAACTCATTAACTGTTTTAATCATTGCTGATGACGTTACCACAGTAGCAACCAAATTAGTAATTTACCCTTAAATTTTTGGTTTATTTAAATTTAAATATTTATTATCCTTTTGCATTGATTGATGAACTCAGATAAAAAACAGAACTAGTTACTTTGAAAATCATCAACAAAATATACCAGAAACACAAAACATTGAAATTGGAACAACAGTGTAGCAATCCTTTTAAAAAAATCAACAGAGCGTGAACAAATGTCCATCAAAATTGATTGTTTGATTATTTTTGGTTCTATTCTGAAGCCTTACTGTTGTTCTTTTGGTGATGTTCTTTTCGTGAAAATATTATTAAATAATTGATAACAGAAAGTAATTCTCACATTTTTTTTTTTTTATTTCCAGTTATTTAAAGTTTTTTCTGTTGTTTCTTTTGGTTTTGATATTGCTGCTCGAATTGGCGTAAAAGTATTGATTGTTTTTATTTTTTAATGAATTCTGCAAAATTTCATAAAAAGTTTTCTCAAATACACAAAATTAAGTAAAACTTTTAATGAAAAATACTTTAATTTATATAAATTTTTTTAATGCTTTTTAACGTTATTGCAAACATTCAAATTAATTTATATTGATAAAATTTTATCGTCTCTTATTTTATGAACATATTACCGGTATCCAAATGAAACTATAAATGTTTAATCAGATTTATTATGATTTTACTGATGAACAGAGATTTTAATTTAATAATAATAAAATTTCTTGTTTAAAATTGATCGCGTTGAGTGTTCTTTTTTAGTACAAAATGTTAGTTTCAGACCTTAAAACTGACATTTATTTGATTTTTGAATAAAATTTACGCATCGAAAAACATTGAGTTATGCTTCCTTTAGTCTTTTGATAAGTTTTGTCGATAAATATTGAATATTTTCTTTAATAAATAATCACATAATGTAGTATGACTAATGAAAAACATATTTTTTTTTTCAATTAAATTCTTATGTTAAAAAAATAAATAAAATAAAACAATTAAATTTTCCATCAGAAATCAATTTATTAAATTGATTTAAAAATTTCAATTTAAATTTCACCAAAAATAAAAAGTGTTTTCATATTTTTACTTTATTTATTATTTAATTAAATCTAAACACGAATAATTGAATAAATAAATTTAGAGAAAAGAATCGTAACGAAACTAAAAAAGGGAGTGAAAAAAATAAATACGAAACAAACCACCTGCCGCCATTTATTGTTGTTATTTTTTCTTCATTCATTTTTATTAAATTTAATAAACAAAATACCATTTTTTTTTTCGTTAAATAAAATTTATAACACTCATAATATTTAATAGTTAAACTTTGAACTTTTAATAATCTTTGGCAAGATTCAAAATTAAATCAAAAATTTCTATATTTTTTGTATAAATAATGATTTGCTTTGTTGGTATTTGTCGCTATCCAGTAGTCAAAACCACGGAAAAATTGTGTTTCGAATCGATTAGTTTTTTTTTCTTAGTAATTTCGTAAATAAAAACATTTTTTTTTCTACTCGTACAACTTTATTTGACATTAAAATTGTCGTTTAAAAAAATAAAATCAAATGTAAAAAAATAAATCCGTATATAAAGAAAACGATGAGCTCGTTACAGACGCACAAATTGCTTACCACATTAAGGGAATCTTAATTTTAGATTATCGACCTTTTTCTTCATCTTTATTAACCGTTGTCCCATTGGATTTGCTCTTCTTATTTATTTATATACGTTACCTTATCAGAATCAACGTCGCCACAGTAAATTAAGAAAAGGACGAAAAAAAAATTGAATAAAAATTAAATCTTTCAATGCGTAAAACCGATGACCATAAAATTCTTTACGCTCTATTCAATTAGGACACGCTTTTGATCGCATTATTTAATTAATGCCTAAATAATGTCGTAAAAGAGAACACAAATTGAGTTATAATTGTATTAATATATAATTTTTTGTCTTTTTATAATTATATATATAAATTTTTGCTTCGCTTTAATGTACATTTTTCTTGTTTTAGTAAAAAGAAACTTTTCTTGCAGACTTTTCTTAACGAAGTGTAAACTAAGTGGTCGAATAAAGTTATTTTTAACGTCAAAATACAAAATTATTAACGTAATTAACAAGAAGAAAAAAATGCTTATTATGACAGGATTATTAAGTAAAAGAATAAAAAAGATTTCAAACTGTAATCAGGAAATAAAATTAAAGTATTCGAAAAAATAAAAATCACCATAGACTACATGTCTTAGTGATATTTTATTTTTTTTTTACTTTTTACTTTATAGATTAAATCTTAAACATGGTTTATAATTCTTAATCCTAATGGACACACATTCCACAATTTATTTTATTTTATTTCTAGTAATTAGCGTTGTCGTCTCTAGTTTACGTTTACTTTACTCTAGTTGAGTTCAGTCATTTATGTTTGCTTTTTGTAACAGCAAAATACTCTTAGTCCTTGGATTTAATGATTTTTATTTTCTTAAAGAACATATTAATCCGTCTTTAATTTAATTTTTTTTTTATAAAATGTTAGCTCATTTTTTTTCTCGTTTTCTAATTCTTTAAACCGTTTTTTTACACAATCACTCGTGATTTAAAAAAATTCAGAATTATTATAAGCGTGTCGTCCTGATTCCAAAAATATCATTTCTATTTCTATTTATCAACTAAAAAAAAATAACTTACATTTTATTTTTGTTGTAGTTTGAGTACAACACAAACATCAATCCTCGTCCACGCACTAATTTTAACGAAAGCAAAAAATACATAACTAGAATTAAAAAAAAATGAAAATAATATTTATAGATTCATAAATTTTGTACGTATTAAAAAGAATTTTCATTTCATTTTTCTTTATTTTGTTTTTTATGTAAGAAAAAAATCGTGTTAGCCAAGAATACTGAAATAAAAACGCTAAAAAAATAATTATAAGGAAAAATAAATTGTGTGAAAAAAATTCATTAAAAATTAACAATGCAGATTTAATGTATGTAATTTCCTTGTAACTCCCCCAATTTTTCATAATATTTTCATTTTCTTTTCTTATATTTTTATTTTTGGTGCAGCAAAGTGTTTTTCTTTTTTGCCTCATGTTGCTTAATTTTGTAATGGAGAAATGGAGACTTTTTAGCGTAACTAATATTAATTATGAAATTGATCAGGGTGACGAACAGCGGGAATTATTTTTTTAAATCGTGTCTTTGTGTTTCTTTTCCGAAATATTTGTGGTTTTAATGGATTTTTTGTGGTTCTTTAATAAGTATTTTTAAATATTATGTAAATACATACATTCTATAGTGTAGCTGGCAGATTTATTTAGTTAAAAACATTGTTTTTCAGATATTACAAGACCGTGTTGTCAGAAAAAGCGTTTAAAAGATCGTTATGTTTCAGAAAAATATATATGAAAATTATTGCAGAGTAATTAAAGGTGATTTTAAGGTTCTTACAATAGATTTGCCCAATTGATGAATTATCTTGCCCATTAATTACTGAATATTTCTTAAATTTTCCGTAATAACTAATTTTTCTAAATTATTATCGAAGAACAGTTTAAAATTTAAACTGTTTTTTGGACTAAAATCATTAATTATATCTTTTAAAAAAGCAGAAAATTATGACCTGAATCTGCCAACTTAGCATATAAATGAAAACAAATTTGCAGCATCTTTAGTCGTAAGATTTTTGGTATATTTTAATCTGTTAAAAAATAATACAATCAAACTGATAAGCATTTCACCCGAATAAAGTAATAAATAATGATTTGTTCTACAATTTTACCTTTTCTTGAATTTATTTTCATTCAAGAAATGAAAAAAAAAGAATGAAAAATGCACCTCATCTATGATTATATTTTCGTTTTCTCTTTTCTGGATCGACGCACTGAAATAAATTAAATTTTCATTTAAAAAAAAAATAGTTAAACAGATGTTGGTGTCTTATGCTAGTTAAAAAATTCAAAAAAACTAAAACTTAATAAAAATAAAATTATAAAAAGAAATCCATCGTCGAATAAAACTAATTAAAGAATTTAATTTGTTATTTAGATAAAATACATACTGAATACTCTTGACTCATGTTTATTTATTTAGTTTATTTTTTTATTATAGAAAATAATTTTGTTTACATAATGATTATGTCGATGTAATGATTGTAAACAAATTTGTTTATAGAAAAAAATAAAATATCTCTTTAAATGATTTAATGATCCCTTAAAATAACAATTAATAGTATTTTCTTTATTTTTTTTTTAATTAAAATTTTGTTACTTAAGCATACAATTTGCCACTGTGTGTCTTATTCACAATTTTTCAATTTTTATTATGGAATTTTACATTCCCATGAAAAGTGTAATTTAAAATTCCTTATTTTTGTTTTGTTTCTGTTTTAAATGTTTTTATATTTAGTCTGTCTATCTGTTCGTTATTATTATTATTATTTGTTTCCTTTTGTTAAATAAAAAAGTAATAAAACCGTGGTGCTGGTTTTTCTATTTTAATAAAAAAGAATTACAATTTATATTTTTAATGTAAAAATTGTTAAAATCTTTACAAAACATAATATTCTATTATTTATTTTTATTGCATTTTAATTTTTTAACTGAAAAGAAGAAAAAATTGTTTATATTTAATTTTGTAAAGAGAAAAATTCATTTTTTTTTGTTATTAAATAAATGTCTGGATCTTTACTTCCGACTGCAATGTACCAATATTGTTAAAATGAATACTTTATTTTATTTTGTTTCAGTTCAATGTTTCTACAAATCGACCTCAAGATTAAATTAAATTTTATTGAAATTATAAAGTGAGCAGTAATTTAAAAAAGAAAAACTTATTTTCTATTATTACATTTATTTATTTTATTATTTTTTTAAAGAAAAACAATACGCTTTAACATGACAAGACAAAGAGGATATCACTTTATTTTTCATAAACTTTTTATAAATAATAATAATGAAAAAATAAATCTTTATTATTAATTTATATATTAATCAAAATTAATAATGAAAATTAATCAATTATAATAATAAATATTCTTTTCTTATGTTTTACGTAATGTATTCTTTTTCTTTTGCTCCTTCACTATAACCAGTATTTTATTTATTTATTTATTTTTCATAACATGTATATGCTTTTTATTTATTTTTTGCGAAAAGACAAATGTTGACAGGATGTTATAATTGTAATTGTTTATTTATATAAGAAATTCTTTATGATTTTCCATCCATCATACTCGATATTTTCATATTTTTCTTATGATTATATATTAATATTTTATACTTGATGGCGGCAATATGTTTATTTAGTTTTATTTTTTTTTTTAAATTCATTACTCATCAAATATCAAAAACGTTAATTATATGTATATTTATTTAAGTATTCTTTAAACAATTTATCACTTGAAATATTATTATTATTATTAGTTTATTCATAAATGCAATCATACAGTTTATTTTATATTTATTTATTAATTATGCGAAAAAATGAGTCATTTTGTGCTTGACACGATACTAGAATCATATAAATAATAAATTCAAGTGTATTTAATTATTTATTATGAGTAATAATTAATACATAAATTATAATTAAAATAAATGATTAAAAACCTACAGATATTTTAATTAAATATTAAATGTTATTGATAAAAATTTCGTGGAATCGGTAGCTTAATTGTCAAAATAAAAAAAAAAAAATTAAAAAATCCAAAAAGAATTTTTTAAAGGTCTTCCATTAACAAAAATACATTTATTTTTTATTTATCGACTGTTTTTAATTGCATTCAGTTGTGTAATTTTAATGTTTTCTGTTACAACAGGAAGTAGAACGCTAACGAAGGTCATTTATTAGAAGGTTTTATTAAGCAAAATATGTTAATTTAGGGTTGTTTAATTAAAAAAGTGATAGCAGTAGTTGTATCTTTAAAGTGTTTAGTAAAGTTTTATTAACATTTTACTGATAACATATAGGTTCGAAATAATAGTGATAGTACAATGACCACAATTGTTAAAATGTATGTACATACCCTTTAAAATACAATTTAATAAATTTATTGAATTTAATATATATAGTTAAATAATTTTAACACAATTTACATAAATAAATTTGTAATTTTTAAATTATTTTTGCGTTTATTTCTGGAAAACGTAGTGCATATTAGATAAATGACTTATAAAAATCAGTGTAAATCACAATTAATTAATGTTTTTTAATTGGTATTTTTTATTTTAAAGTAATAATTGCAAAATCTTTTAGTGACATGTTATGTGACAGACAGGATTAATTAATGGACGAAAAAAAAAGTTTTTAATTATTTTTATTTATTTTTTTAATTAATCGCAATAATGGCGATTGGTTATTTGAGTTACGTAGTTGTAGGTGTTTAAGAGGAGGAACTGTGTGGTTATAAAATTGACGGATATTACGGATTGAACTAGGTAGTTTGTAAATCCACTAATTTTATTTAATTTTTCTGACATTAAGAAGCGTCGTAATTTTTTTTATTTACAAATTATGAATTTAAACACATTCATCAATCATTGTGGTTACTCACAGATGACCTCACTTACGGTCAATTCTACGAAATACATAATTCTTCTTATATTAGAATTTTTATTTTGTTAAACATTTTAATGAGGATTTTTAATTCGTTTTATGTTTTTCATTTAATTATTTTAATTATCTTTTATTTTCATAATCAAACGATAAAAAATATTTAAATAATTCCCAAGAGATTTTTTGAATAAAAATAACATAAAAATTAACATTTAATTGAGTAATTTAATATCATTATTAACTCTCTAGATATTTTTTTTTTAATTTAAATTTAAAAAAAAAATATTGTTTAAAGTTGATTTTTTCTTATTTTTATTTACATAAAACTTGGGTGGTAAATGACTCTTTTGCCTTGATGACAAAATAAAAATAATGGTTATTGCCAGAAATGCTAATTAATGTCAGATATTAGCACTTTTTTTGTAGAATTATTCAATTTGAATTTACTATAGCAAGTGTTTAATGACTTTGTTTTTATTGTATAAAAAAATTTTGTTATTTAAATTCGTTTAAAAGAGTTTCTTGTACTGAAGAAACTATATTGGAGGCAATGTAAGAAAATAAACGAGGGAAAATTATATAAATAATGCAAATTTCTAAATGGATTTTGTCGTATATTCTGCGTATATAAATTTCTGTTAATAAATTAATGAGATAAAAACCTTAAATTGAAAAGTTTTTTTTTTTCTATCTACATTTTTTTTATTATTATTCTTTATAGATTTTTCTTGGCACCAAATGTACGTTTAATTAATTGGTTTATGTAAAAAGTTTTTCCATGTTATTTTTCCATGCTTAAGTTTAAAAGAAAAAAATAAAATAAAATATTGTTTAACCGATCGAAAAATACTAAACAAATTAGAAAAGCAAAAACACGGGTCGCTATTCTAGAGCAACGATGCGAAAAAATTTTGATTTTTATTTAAAGTCTAAACAAATAGAAAAGTTTGACCTAATCTAATCAATAGATTTTTTTTCGGTGGTTTTCCTCTTAAAGATTTTTTTTTATTGACATATACAACAAGTAATTCCTTTAATTTTAAGTACGTAAAAAATAACAAATTGTTTTTTATTTTTCTATAGTAGTTTAACGCTATTTGCTTATTAAAAAGCGTTGTAACAAGGGTAAAGACTTTGTGTCACAAACGATATGATTATCTGGTAGGTTTTTTTTTTGTTTAATAATTTTCTTAAAAATTCTCAGAAAATTGGGTTAAATATTTGAGAAAATGTCTTATAGCATTTATATAATTTTGTTGATTTAAATCATTGATTTTAAAAAGGTTCATAGGACATTATTTTTCTCTAAAATCAATTAATACTTAAGCTGATTAAATTTAACAATTATATTAATTAAGCATTAAGCTTTCATGGAAGAAAATTGAGTACACATGCGACACTGGTTTGTTGTTTTTTTTTAATTTTTGCAAAAATTTTAATTAATTAAAATTTTCAACTTGAAATACAAAATCTAAATAATTCTATAAAATGATTTATTTATAATTAAAAAATCATATTAATAAATTATTTTTAATATATATTTTTCAATAAATTTATTATGAGCAAAATAAACAAAAATTTAATTTTGTTTTTATTTGTAGCATTTGCATAGTCGCCGTTTAATGAAAATTAATTTATGAAAAGTATAAATAATGAAATGCATTTAATTAAATGCATTTATTTTGATAATGAATTAATGTTGCTATTGATGAAAATTATTATTAAAAATATAAAATCATTGTGGTTATATATATATAATTATATATATATATATATTTAAAAATAACTTGAGATATTTGCTTTCAATCAAATCAATATATAAAAATAAACTATTGTTTTCATTTTAATATTAATGATGAATTTTAATGCAAAAAAAAACTGAAAATGCAATTTCTATAATTTTTTTTTAAATTTTGTATGTTATGTATGGTCTTTTCATATTAAAATTTTGTTCTTTGTTATATGGAATTTCTGTTATTAATTATATTTATATTATAAAAATCAATTGAATTATTAACTATTTGCATATAATTCGTTTTTATTATTATGATTATTTTTTTTTTATATTAAAACGTGACATTTAATATAAATACATAAATTAAAATTGCTATAAAATAAAAAAATAAAAATGAATTAAATTTTTGATTAAAAAATATATTTCCTATATAAAATACAAATTTTTTGATTTTTGTAAAATTTATTTGTATAAATATTATTCATTGTTTGTCGACCTATTATTATTTTGTAAATTTTTAACACTACCTAGTTGTGTTCATTTATCAAAATAGAAGTTATTTTAGTTGCATTTATTATTATTTAGTCTAATTAATTAATAATTAAATAGTTAAACAAGGAAAACAAACAGATTAAATTAATCTGTCTGGTCTGGTTTAAATGCATTAACACATATTTATAATTGTTTTTAACAAAACTACTTAAGAATTTTATTAGTTGAATTACTTATTTTTCGTGAATTACTTATTTAACTTACTTGAATTATTGTGCGCAGCTGTATTACGCTTATTAAAAAATAATCCCTGCGCTTTACAAATACATTAGTAGCACTATAATATACTAATTTTATTTGTTTAAAATGAATTTTGATAATAAATAATATATAATTAAATGCATAATTTTATTTTTTTTATTTTATTTCAGCTAAAAAAACGATTTTGTATTTAACTGATGAACGACACAACAGAAACAGCATAACGCAGTATTACAATTAATTAAAAAATCTATATTCATCAACATTAATTATAATAAACTGAAAATTCTGATTTAATCATTAAAAAAAACTAAATCTAGAAAACTTTGGTTAGCATAAAAGATAAAGAAAAGAAAAAAAAAACATTATTTTAAATTGATGTTAATAAATAATAAATTTAAAATAAAAATGTGTTATGATTTTAATGACTTAACATAAGTTAATTTTGTGTTAAACAACAATGATTTAAGTAAATTAATACCAAAAAGTAAATTAACTAAAATATAAAGAGGAAACATAGAAAAAGAAAAAGAACATAATAGATGGGATAATGTTTGATAAACGACATCGGTGACAAGATGTCTAGTATTGATATAATGACGACGATGATAGAATTTTAATTTTAAAATTTTTTCTTATTCCTCGCTTTTCCTCATTATTTATTTTTTTTAACAGTGATCTGTGTTTTTAGTTTTTGTGTTTAATTAATAATTATCTAAAGAAAGTGTTAAATAAGTGTATATGTATATAAAACATTTGTTATGACTTTGTGACAATATAAAAGTTAAATAAAATAAAAATGTTCTAAAACTAGTTAAAATAGAAAAACAATTATTTAAAATTAAAACTCAATATGATTCAGTATAATAAACGTATATTTATAATACAAACAATATTCTTTCTTGTTTTAATCAATTTTTCAACAAGAACTGAGTGTGATGATACACAGGATTTTCAAAAAAACAGTAAGTTTATTATTTTTCTCTTTTAAATTAAATGAAATTAAATTAAAATAAATTAAATATATTGTGCTGTTGCTGTTGCTAGGAATATTATTTAAATAAATTGACAACACTTTGAATTCCTTATTTTTCTTCTTTCTTTTTAGAGTGATAGTAAAATATTAACATAATTGTATTTACAAACATTTGAAATGTTGTATTTCCTTTTTTCTTTAGTAATAATATTTATTTTTATTGTATATAATTCAAAAACGCCTTTATTTTTGTTTATTGTTTTGAGCGGAGAAAACACGTAAATGTTACTCAATCGATGTCATCTTTTTTTGACTTTAAAATTTTTATCTCAATTTAATTTCAAGTCTATCCAGGTTTTTGCTGCTATTGTCTTTATCAATATGTTTCCTATTGAAAAAGTTTAGCTTATGGAAACAACGAAACAAAACTAAAAAAAAAAAAAAAAATAATAATAATAAAAACTTGTGCTGGTTTTGATTTCCTTAAAGTTTTTGATTAGTTCAGTGAATTTGTGGGGTGTTTTTTGTCTCTAGTCTAACTTTTTACTGATTTTACTTTAATTTAACCCAAAAAAATAATATAGAATGAAAAACACTTTATTGATTTTATCGATTTTATTGATTGAAAATTTTTGACACCTAACTCAAAAACAACAACGCAAAAAAAATAAATATAGTAGAACCCTGAAAAGGAAATGCTTATTTATTTGTTATTTCGATTTTTTCTTTCGGTTAAAACAATAGGGAAATTTTATCGTTTTTTTTTTTTTTTTGTATTTTTAAAAGCAATCATCAGTCTCTTCATTTGTTGTTTACGTAACGCAGGTGCAAACGTACCATTTCTATTTACATCTCATCTAGTTTAAGAAAATAAAAATTTATTCATTTTGTCACACAAAAATATATTTCAACATACATATTTGTTTATTTATATTGTTTAAATGAAAATAAACAATATAAATTGAGGGCATGTAAATGTCAATGTTGATGGCTTTGTTAAGAAAATACTATCGTTACCGAAATTTCTACAAACATGCGAAAAGACCAAATAAACAAAGAAATTTTCAAAAAGCCTTTTACAAAATTCAAAATCATTAACAGAATCAATGTTTTTTTTCCTTCATTTCAATAAATTATTAAATTTTCTTCAATTTAAATTGTTTCAATTTTATTTTCATTACATTTTAGTTCGTTTCGTTTCTTAGGAAAAATTTTCTTGTAAAACATTTTATCCGTACTATTACACTTAAGAGAATTTTTTTTACTTATTTCAATTTTTCAATTGCCTAATAAATTCAATTAAAAATTATTTTAAATTAATTAAATACAATAATTATCCTTTTTCTGTATTTTAATTATTTATTTGGTATTTTATTTAATTAAAATAAATAATCAATACATTTTTTTTATTGATTTCTTAAGCATTTCTTTTTATCTTACAAATAATATGAAAGCATTGACTGCGGGTGGTTTAAACAAAGAAAAAAAAAATATAATAATAAAAATTCTTTCTTTGCTTTTATTAAATAAGATAAAAATGTTATAAAAAATATAATAATAATATGTTGGTGATACTGATGCTACTTTAAACATAACTATGACGTGATAATTTTATTATTATGAAATATATTTTTTTGTTGTTTCGCTCTTGTTCATTTCCAGTTTTTATTACATCTTGAGAGTACAAAAGTGTATTCTTGTTTTTTCTTTCTTTCGTCTGCTACATGCAACATACAACAAAGAGATAAATAAATAAAATATTATAGTAAAAAAAAAAATGAAAAGAAGAAAAGACGAGGAGAAAATTTATCTGCTCATGACAGGCATATAAAAAAAATTATGCATGATACATTGTTTGATTCATTTTGTTATTTTATTTCAATTTTTTTTTCTCCGTTTTTATTTAATATGTATTATTCTTTTTATTAATAAAAGTCTTTATACACTAAAAAGTAAAATAGGGAAACGCAAAAACATTATGTCTAATTTTGATTTGGATGCTTAAGGCTAAGATAAAATGTATTAACGTGGATAATGGGTAGTAAAGGGGATAATATTTTTGTTCTATATAAAATAAATTTGATTAATAGCTGATGTGTAGGATCTTTTCTTTTCCTCTCTATTATTATATTTACGTTTTTTTTTATTGTTTTTGTATTACCGTGTGTCACAATATGTTAGCTTTTCTTTAAAAATTTCTACATTCCTTTCTCTACGTTCTTACTATTCTGCAGTAGTAATTTTTTTATTTATTAACTAACGACTGAAACTGCTATTGATCCCAGCAAATTGATATACGCTGTTTTTATATTTTTAAATGAATTAAGTTATAAAAGTTGTGATAAAGGACTTTCTTTTATAGAAATGAAATGTTTTAGTTTTTTTTATTGCAACATAAGCTATTGAGCTTTATAAAGCACAAAAGTAATAGAAATATGCTTCGGTGTTTGAAGCAACAGGCTGACCAAAGTAGTTTAAGTAAGAATTAGTCTTGTTTTGGGATGTAAAGGTATTTGATTTGTATCTATGAAAAGAATTTTTATTGTTGTTTTTTCTTTCTCAGAAAAAAAAATTAATTTATTAAATGACACTAGTTTGAGTGAATAACATCTTGATAAGTCAGAAATTTAATAAACTCTGATGGGCATTTGTGATCTCAACAATACTTATATTAATCCTTTAAATCAAGTAATAAAAAGTAAATTATGTAAAGTATTTGCTGAGTAAAAATAGATCGGTAGAATTAAAGGTTGTTTTACTCTAAGCTTGGCATTTACATCAACAAATTAAATCTTTATTTTTCTGGGGATATACAACATTTTTGCGCACTTTTAAATAATTATTCGCATTTTATTATAACGAAAAACCTTTTTTTTTAATTTATTTTTAAAGTGCATCGATTCTTTCAGAAACAAGGAGACACAAAATGAAAAATGAAAATTACCATCAGGTTATTTAATGCTTTATTAAGTATTAAATGTTAAAATAGAAATACTATTTGTGCGGTAGAAATACTGTGCTACCATGTGTTATGTAGTTATTTATGTTAAAAAGAAAAAGTAAAAAAGATATAATATCGTAAAATTTCAACACATGACAACCAGAGGCAGAGAAAAGAGTTGAATTATGTTTTTGTAATTCTGGATAAATATGGATATGTGTGTTGTGTTGTTGTGACATATCTATAATTAAAAAATAAAATAAATAAATAAAAATAATGTAATTAACTAGTTAATGCATCCGTTTCTCCTTTATATTTATCTAAAAGATTTTCTTATTTCTGAGTAGTTTTTAATTATTTTTTATAATATTATTCTTCCGTTTTCTTTCTTAAGAAAATTTTTATAAGAATTATAATTCTAAAACATAATTTATTTTTTCTAAATAAAGTACTTTTCTTATTTATTATGTTATTTATCGATATCCGGAGAAATAATTTTTAGCTCTTTTATATGTAGATACTCAAAATAAAGCTTCAAAATTATATTAAATTTTTTATGATTTACAAAAAACTTTTGATTTTATTTATTATTATTACTTAACTCACGAAACTTAATTAAATGGAACGATAAATTTTTGATATTTAAGGAGAAAATATGAATTTTAGCGTTAATTTAAGAATAATCATCACTTTGATTGTACAATTAAGAAAGTAATATAAAGCCGTTGCTCAGTTTTTAGCGTTTTTTTTTACATAATATTTCTGTCTATATATTTCATTAGGTAATTAAATTTATTACAATGTTTAAAGTTAAGTCAAAAGACATTAATCTTATAATTATAGCATATTTATTGAAATATTTTATTTAAATATATATAAATTTGCTGTCATGTCATGTCGACTGCCTGTTATTAATTAATATTATTATTTGTTTCCACACTATTAAAAAGAGCAGACATTATACCGATGCATTTTTATTTCCATTTTTCTCTAATGTTTTTATTGATTTTTATTTTTTGCTTTTAATTTAATTGTTTTTTATTAAATTGCTTTTTTTTATATATATATAAATTTCTACTTTATAATGCTGCATTTCTGCGTGACAGTGGGCAGAAACTACTTGTTGTTTAACTTCTTTTTACTATTTATTCGTATTCGTCTTTATTTTATTATTGCGCTAATTTTATATTTTATTTATTTTAATTAATATTCATGATGTTGTTTAATTAATTATTTTTTTTTTATTATAAACAACTAATTTTTAACGCTTAAAACATTGCAATTACAATTAAATTAGTTATTTATTTGAAAAATTTATTACATTTGCTTATTTCGCGGAATTTATATTAATTTTTTTTTAAGTTACAATTTTGTATTGTTTTATATTGCATATTAATGCCTTTATTTAAGTATTACAGTCATATATTGTACAGATTGAAAACTGTAATTCTTTAGATAATATAAAATTTTAATATTGCAAATATAAATGCATCAAATTAGTAGCAGAAAATATTGTTCTACTACAACGTTATATATCGCAAAATAAACATTTTTGACCAAATATGTTCGGATTATGATTATCGTAAACAAATTAGTTTTTATCTGAAAATAAAGACAAATCAAATAATACATTAAGCTTTAAAAACATAAGCTGTGTCTCTTTTGATCAGCAAACTAAATGTTAAAATAAAATTTCTGTCAAATTATATTTCCATCACAATAAATACAGAAGAAAAGAACACGAAAACGAATCTAACCTGAAAGAATTATTACTATTAATATTAAAAGAAAAATTTTTAATTTTACATGCTTTCCATAATAACCTCATCCGTAGGCATTAAGGAATCAGATAAACATTTATCTGGAATATCAAAATGGACGGTTTAAAATCATGTAAAAGAAAAGAAAAAATTCTAGTTTTTTTTTTTTAATTTTTCTTTATTAGGTTTTTCCACTTGAATATTTATTGCGACAAGTTTTGAATTATGTTTCCAGTTGTTTTGCTACATTTTTTTTTAATAAAATAAAAAAAAAATAGAAAGCATAAAAGCAAAAAGAAAAAAATATAAAATTTATTTTAAAGTAAAAAAAAAACGTTTATTTTTATTTAGAAAATTCGGATAGCAAAGAAGAAAAAAATAAACGAAAATCTGTCATAACAAATCAGATATGAACAATGATATGAAAATATGAAATTTTGTACATAGGATGGTGGTGTAAGAACAATAATAATAATAATAATAATAGCAACAACAGCAACAGTAATAAACCGACAAGACATAAGTAAAATCGAATTTGTTATTTATGTTTCTTGTTTTTACTTTTTTTTACTTGTTTGTTAAGAAAATAAATAGCGATGAGACACACAGACTGTCGTTTTCATTTTTACCATGTACCGTGCTATGTTTTTATTTTTAGTAAGTAAAAAATTTAATCAAAATTCTTGTTAAAAATAATATATATGTATATACATATTTTGTATTTTTACTGAAATATTTACCTGGTTTGACCTGATTTTACCTTTTCAAATAAGAACGGATTAAGCTTTAAAGCGCGTGTGGTCGACGCAAAGTCTGTTTAAATGTGAGTGGTTACGTGCACAGTAATATAAAAGATTATGTAATTCCTTGAAATATATTAAGTAATTAAAATTTGGATTAATTTTGGTTAAAAATGAGTAAAAATATTAAAATATTAAAGTTTTTTTACATTATGATTGGTTAATATATGCAGTAGAAAAATCAGATTATCATTTTGTATTTATTTCAATCAAATAATCGAAATGTTTTATTTGGAATATTATTTATTTAAAAACTTTTACGAATTTCGACGTGCGACAACCGAAATAATCTTTTTTTTTTTCCTTTTTTTATTTCTTATTGCCAAAAATTATTGGCCATTTCGTTGTTGGTGGTTTTTGCTTTCTTTTTTCGTTTTATTTGTAACAAATTTTAGATAAAATTATCACATTTGATTAAGTTTTTTTATTATTTTATTTATTTTTTTTTTTGCCGCCACCATTTCTTTATGATATATTTTCATCAATTCATTTTCATCACGATTATTACAAAATAAAGTTTTTATTATCGACAGCAACCAAGATGAAGAAGAAAAAGGAAAACTTTCACTATATATAGACTATACGTTTTAACTTTGTTATTTTCCCTTTTTTCTTCACACAGTTCAATTTTATTTTTATCACCTTGTTATTAGTAATTTTTACTATCTCTCGTCAAATGGGATTAACTGCGTGTGTGTTTTGTTCGTGTTTATATTTTCTTGTTTTACTTCTTCAGAAAAAATAAAAGTAGCAGAAATTGAAGAATTTTTTTGCGTTTTATTTGTTTTTCTCCTATTTTTTTTTTTTTTTCTGTTTAGTGACTTGTTAGTGCCGCACAGTGTAACTCGTAGCAGATGTAATAACCATACATTCGCGATTTGTTGTGCACGTGAATGGCAAAAAGAAGACAAAAAAAAATGATATAGCCATTGTCGTTTATATTATCGCATACGATATTAATATCGTGATAATATACCTATTTTACTTTTTTTATACACACAGAATACATAAACATTATTTTTTTTTTATATTTATTTTTACTGTAGATGATTCAGTTGGTAATTTTATTATTTGCACATGTGTTTATGGGTGGTTTTGGGTATATTATGGCTACGTCATCATAATAATATTATTAAACCAGAGGTTTATTATAAAGGTGAAAAAATAAACAAGCGGGGCCAAAAAAAATGGCAATTTATAACCGGAAAAGTATGTATAAGGTAAGCGGTTGGATGTGGTGGTACACAAAATAAAAAAAAAATGTTGCAAGTGGAAAATTATTAACCATAAAACCGCAAATAGTAATGGTTAAAAATTAATTCACAGGTTTCCACTTAAAGCTTTGTTCAGCATTTAAAATTTTATTTCCTTTTTATTTAAGTTTATTTCTCGCATTACAACCTGTTTATTCATTTTCGCTCCTTTTTCTTTTCTTTATTCGTTACTTTTAGTATTTTTTTCCCTCAATTTGCTTAAAAAAAGCTTCTTTTTTATTTATTTTTCTCTATTCACAGAAAATGCATTTTGATTAAACGAAGTACCACCAACAAAACAAGTACTTTTGATTGAATTGTATGAAAATTGTCGTGTTGTGCTCGTTTTATATTACCTTCAACTACTAACAACCAGCAATGTTTGATTTTGCTTTTAACAAGTAGACTCTAGAGGTGATGGAAAATTATATTATGAACTCGTTTAATCAAATTTAATTGAAAATGTTTTATTTTTCAGTTACGTTTAACGAATTTATTTATCGTGTGAACGTGTTGTTGGTAGTGACAGTGTCTGTTGATTTAATATATACAGAAGTAAAAATAATAATAAATGAAAATACCACTTAACGTTCTTCTAAACTACAATTTGTAATGTCAATTCAGAAATTATAACCGATGTTTATCTAGAATATTTTATTTATTTAATTTATTTACTTTTTTGAAGGAAAAACATTTTTTTTTCTATTAAAATGTTTGAATTTTATTTCAATTTTTGTTTTTTCTTATATTTTCTTTTTGTAATTTTCCACCAACATTGAACTAGATTTAAGCTTTTTTTTTTTGTTTATAAAATTTTCTTAAGGCAATATTATTTTCTTAAATAAAAATTTGATGTAACATGAAAAAAAAATATATAAAAAACTTCAAAGAATTGGGTGGTCTGATTCCTCAATCATATTTTTTTTATCTTGTCTTGTATATTATTTAAAAATATATTTTTATCAGTGAAATTTATTTATTGAAATATTAAGCATAAAGAAATTAAATAAAAAAAAAGTAAATAAATAAAAAAATAATTCATAAATAGAAAAACCACCGTAAAATTAAAAAAAAAATTTCCAATAAAAAAAAACTTATTTCGGTGTCATAATTTTCAGTTTAAGTTAAGAAAATTTTATTCAGAGCAAACGAAAAAAAAAATCAATAGCTGAAACTTTAGAAACTCAACTTTACTCTTAAAGATTGCAAAAAGAAAATTATTTTATTAAAAAAAATTCATAAATCATTTGACGGAATTTTTCTTTCTGTTTTTTTTTAATAAGAAATGTGGGAAAAGTTTTTATGCAAAAAAAAAACAAAAATAAAAAATATTTTTCAATATTTGCCGCATATGTCTTCACTATTTTGTATGGCTTTGTTGTCAGAGAACGCAAAAAAAAAATGAAATAAAATTATAAAGGCATTGTCAATTGGTACCTGTTTGTAGTACCATTAGCGACATTTAGATCAAAATTGATTGCTATTTTTTTATATTATTTTATTTTTGTTGCCAAAAAAAGTAATGCTATGGTCATCACCGGAACACATGTCATTTTATTTTCAAATAAATGAATTTTCTGTGTGGTTTGCTGTCGTTTTTGCTTCGCACCCACTGTTGTTACTCAAACAAAGATATATTTATAATTCTCATAACTGACATATGATGTTTTCATTAAAAAGAAGCAAAAAAAACGAAAAATATTTTCATCAAAACAAATTCTTTCAAAAAAACCGAAAATAAAAATAAGAAAAACCAAATGAAAATTCATCGTTAAATATTTATTTTATTTATTATTTTTTTTTTTTTTGTATTGTAAGAGCAAGTGTTTTGTATATTTTTTTTTTTATTTACTCTTTTGTGTAATTTTTAAGTGTGGAAAAATAAATAATTTCTTATAAAATTTTGCCGGACGGTATGTTGACGTTTAATGGGTGACATATGATGAATTTTATGCGGAATTATTTGCGCTACTATTGGCGCCTAGTTTATTATTATTTTATTTATTTTTTTTTTGTAATTTTCTTAATGTTGATTATGACAAGTAGAAATTGTATTATTCATTCAAAAATATGTCAACATATTGGCTATATTGGATTGAGGGACAACCGGATGAGAATAATAATTTAAAATGAAAAAAAAAAATGTTTTTTAATTGACTAATCGATGACAGATTAAAATGTTAAGCAAATAATTATTATTTAAGAATTTTTTACTCTGAGTCACTTTTAAGTGTGGAAAATACGTTTATTAATGAATTTGCCAAAAATATTTTTTTATCTGGAAATTTATTATTAATAAAAGAATGTGGGTTTATTATGAAAGCATCTCGTTCTGATTGATTAATTATATTTTTATTACATTTTTGTATTTCAATGTAAGGTTATTATGTAGCTTAGTGTAACAATATTTTTTTCTTTTATTTTACGGATAAGTAAAACGAATGCTAATAACATTTTTAACACAAAATATATATATTATTTCATAAAACAGTACTCTGTACTTTGTTCTGTAGTTTGTAAACTCTGTTTACAAGAAATTTTACAACAGCGCAAGGGCATCCCCTGACTAAAATAATTTCCTTCTGTAACGAAACCACGACACAAAACCACAATATCCGTATTATAAGTGTTTACAGTAATACTACATTCAGTGTTATTATTTTTAAATAAACTTATAAAAAAACACAGCGAAAAATAAAAATACCTAAATGTTGTAAACTCTCGCACAGGATGTAAATACATTAAATATTTGTAAAAAAAAAAAGAAAGATAATTTTCGAAGACAACTGCATTAGGCGGCTGTTAATCATTTTCCATTAAAATAAAAAAATAAATAAATATATTCTTGCTAACATTGATGAAAAGTTAAATAAAAAAAATATATCAACAAATTGTTGTCACCAGAGAGTAAAATAAGAATAACATAAAAGCGTAAAATTTATTTTAAGAAAGTTTTTTCTTTGCTCTTACTATTTTTTTTGTTTTGTATGAAATTTAAATGAAATACGCGTGCTGAGCAGAAGAAAAGGAAAATGTAATCTTTGTATAGTAATTAAAAATAGATGCGGTTCTTATAAATAAAGATTCGCGGCAAATAAAAGCATAAAAAGAAAGGAAAATAAGAATTTTTTAAAATAAAATAAAGAACAAAAAAAAAAACTATAAAATGTTTGGTATTTTATGCTGAGCAGTTTAGCAACTCTATTTATGGACGCTTAAAGTGAATTCATTATGTTTAAGTATGGATAAAAAAAAATAATACATGATATAAAAATGGAAAATTATTGTTTGCTGTACAAAAACAATTACCTTTAAAACAAAACGTAAAATATAAAATAAGAAAAAATTATAAAATTATTACTTTGAATTTTTCTGTTTATCTTTTCTGTTGAGTGTTTGTTTCTTGCTGCTTTTTTCACTTTGTTTTTTCTTTTCTTCTAAATAAATTATTCGTTTGACTTTTTACATGAATAAAAAATTTCAAAAATACAATTGTTTTAATAATAAAAATGTTTTTTTCTTTTGTAGATTTTTATTTTCTTTATCTATGCCTGTTTCTGGTCTGTAATTGTATTTTTTAGTTGTTTATAGATAATTTCTTAAACTTAAACAGTAATAAAATGTAATAAAGATTCACCAGAGACCATAGTGTATTTTGTTGGTTCCACAACGTCTATTTTAACATTTTTATACCGTTTTATATGTTTTTCTTTTTTGCCTTATTTTAAAAGGTTTTTATATTTCTTAGTTGTTTTTTCTATAATTTTTAAAATTTTTTATTTAGTTAAAAAAGAGAAATAAATTTTACCAATGTAGTGGGTGGAAGATTATATATTCTTCGTAGATTTTTTTTTTGTACAGAAAACAAAATTATTTGTCATTTAAAAGTAATTTAATAGTTTTTCTTGCACTAAAATAAAACAATTCAAAAAAAAAAAAATATTAATCTTTTCCTTACACCAATTACCAGAAGCGAAAATAATTATTTAAATTTTTTATTTTAAATCGTTTTTGTTTATCTTGTCTGAAAATAGAACAAAAATTAAAAGAAAAAAGAAATACTTTCGTAACAATTTAGCAACAAAATACATATTTTTTTGTTAAATTAATAGAAAATTTAAAGGAAAGAAATACTTGAAAAGAGGATATTCAGTTACAAAGTACCTAAAGTCGTGTAATTGAAGTTTCTTTTTACATTTATTTTTAACAAAAATCTTTGCATAATGTCGGTTTTGTGAGTTAATGTTTTTTTTATTGTGGTCTTTTCTCGTTATGTTTATTTTCTTTTCGTATTTTTATCTCTTTTTATTTTTACTTTACGATCAAAGTGGAATTCCAAGTATTATGAAAAAGAGGCAAAAAAATTGAAATTAAAATTCTTTTATCATAACATGGTCTATTTGGCTGAAAATACTTTGTTTACTTGGGCAAATTAAAATTAAATATATCAAATTGAAATGGTATTTTGTTGATTTGCTTTAATATTTAATTTTTTTTTCAACTCATGACAATTAAAAAAAAAAAATTATGCAAAATAAAAGCAATAAAAACATTCTGCGTTAATATTTGGTTAAACAGAGTTAATCTTTTCAAATTGTACATCAGAGACATATTTGTCGTATATTATTACTCATTGCAAGCAGAGTTAAGGAATTTTTATTTTATTTATATTATTATTATTTACATTTTAATGTTGGTGTTACGTGCCAATGACTTTATTTTTTATACAAAAACCATGGTATTTTTTTCTCGTATTTATTTCGAAAAACATGGATATTTATGGATATTTTGTTTTTTCTTTCTATTTCTCCGCAATCTTTTTATTTCATTATTATTATTTTTTTTTTCTTGTAATAAAAATAGAAATTTGATGTTTTGTATTATTTAAATACTTTAAAAAAATCGTCCCTCCCACTTTAAACAAATAATTTACGATAATTAAGAAAACAACGTAGCGCAGTAATTAATGTGGCGTCTCCACTTGCAGCACTTGCTGCAGATTTTAAGCACAAAATTGATTTTTATTTCTTTCTTTTTTTTTAATTATCTAATTCTATTTTTTTTTATTATTGCCATTAAAAGTTGTTTTTTTTTGTAAAACAGAAATAATTGAAATGTTTTTACGAAAAATTTTCATGTTTATTCATTGTCATATTGAAGGAAAATTGATGAAAAATATGTTTTTTTCTTATACGAATTTTAACAGTTTTTTCGTACTTTGTGCCAATAAAAATTTTAACTAATCATATTTTTCATAAATGAAAATATTTCAAAATTTGATAAATCACTAAATAAAGAATAACGTTGCGATAAACCGACAAACTGAAATTCTCTGCTCATAATTTAATTTTTTTTTGTTATTTTTCGAAAAACGATTTTCTTGGCTCGTTTCACTGGATTTTGTGTGTCTTTTTATTTTTTTGCTTTTCAAATTTTTATTAACATTTTAAAGATGTGGTAATCGAATATTTATTTATGAATTTATTTAAGAGGGAAAAAGAAGAAATAAAATATATGTAAATAAACATAGATATTTTATTTATTTATTTATATATACATTTTTTTTTAATTTTATTATGATTTTTGAATTTTACTCACCAAAAAAAAAAGCGCCTTCGTGTCGTAGATTGTTTTATTTAAGCGGAAAATAAGAATTATTTTTTATTAATGAAAATTATTAACTTTGATTAATTTTTATTATTTATTTTATTTTATTTTATTTTTTCTGATGTAAACTTGTTAAAATATTTATTTATGTGAATTCGGTGATCTCGTAAAGAGCCCACTGATTTCCTTTTATGATCACCAAAATGGTGGCATTTGTTGAACATTTGACTTTGTAAAAAATTATTTTTAGATATTATTTTTGGTGGAATTTTTTTAATAAAAATTATTATAAATCACAAAAAAATAATATATTTTTATTGCTTTTCTAGTTCCAGCACGAGTTGTGTGGGCAGCATTAGACAAAGATGTTGAGCTGCCTTGCGATATAACACCACCAACTGTTCACGATTCCGTTAAATTAGTTCTTTGGTTTAAAGATTCAACGGGAATACCATTGTACAGGTAATTAAAGTCGAAAAAATTATTATTTTTAATTTAAAAATAGTTAATATTATTTAAAATTTGTATATCTTTTGTAGTTTGGATTCACGGGGTGGGTCGTTAAAAAATGCAACACATGCAGCACTAGCCAGTGATTTAGGTCAGCGATTATATTTTGCCGTGTCCGATTCACCAAAAGATTCGCGATTTCAAATACGCAATGTTAAAACATCTGATGGCGGTGTATATCGGTGTCGTGTTGATTTTTTTAATTCACCAACAAAAAATTTTCGTGTGAATTTAACTCTAGTTGGTAAGTTTTTAAGAAATTTCATATTTAACAACAAATAAGCTTTCATTTTGATTTTTGTTGTAGTTCCTCCGCAAGATCCACGCATTTTTGATGCTCAAGGCAAAGAAATTTCTGGAATTGCCGGTCCATTCCGAGAAGGTTACGAATTATTCTTATCATGTCAAGTTACTGGAGGTAAGATTTATTTTTTCTAAGTAAATATTGAGAATTACAGATAATTATGGATAATCCAAGATCAACATTTTAGTAATATATTGTAAATTCCTAGAGATATAGATTATCTTTGTTTATTTCTTTTTTTTTTCAATAATTATAGGTCGCCCACCACCTAAAGTGACTTGGTGGCGTAACAATGTAGAAATAGCTGGTATGAGTCATCCATCAGCTGATGAGGGTCTAGCAGCAATGGTTAATCAATTATTTGTTGGCACAGTAACTAGAGATTATTTTGGTTCAAAATTAGAGTGTCGTGCCCAAGGCTCAAAACTTGTACCAGCCGTTGTAAAGGAGGTCACAGTACAAGTTCATTGTAAGTCAGCTATAATTTATTTTTCCTTTTTTTTTTGACAAATCGACAAGTGTTTTTCACCATTATCATAATTTATTTTATTTGTCTAAAAAACCACAAACAATCAAAAAAACACCAACGTGAAATATGTTTCTTGAATTGAATTTTATGTGTTGGCAATATTATGTTCTTGTTTTTTTTGTGCCACTCATAACGAATGATTGTCCTGAAAGCTAACATTTCACAGAAAAGTAAAAAATTAACATAAATAATATTACACTATTATACTATAAAAATCAAGGAAATTGTTCGCAATGAAGATGAATTGAGGTAGCTGTAAATAATTTAACCGCCCACGTATTTGTAAAATTAAAAAGAAAAAAACGTTTTTCCTTCATTTTTTTCTTTTATTCTTTTGGTTTATTTAAAAAATTGAAGAAAAATACTAAACTGTGTGTGTTTGAATGAATTTTTTGACTAAAGTTCTTAAGTGCTTAAAGCACACGCTTTATGTTGAGCTTTTATTTGACTTTAATAGCTGTATTTTACCTTTAGAATAAATATTAAAGGGCAATAAATCAGATGCGCAGCTGAATACTAACCAAAAAAAATAATAAAAAATAAAACGAAAAATAAAATCTAATAAAATTGTTTTTGTTCCTTTTCTATTTTCGTTTTTCCTTTTTTCTTCTTTTTTTATTACTTGGTTCGCATGAATATAGTGAAACCAGTTAAAGTGAAAATTGTTAGTCCAAATGAATTGTTAACAGCTGGAAGTTCTGTGCCACTGCGTTGCGAAACGTGGGGCTCATATCCACCTGCAAAAATTACATGGTTGCTCGACGGTGAACCTATTCGTAGTGCCGACATTACGGTACACAGTGACAGAGATGTGAGTAACACCATCCACTAATCTCTTATTCATGCTTTTGTAGTAATATTAATAATAATAAAATTTAATATCTTTGTGTTTTATCAATTAGGATGCAAATTTAACATCTAGTATACTGACAATACGGGTTTTAGCGGAGAATGACGGTGCTGAGTTATCATGTCGTGCAACGAATCCATGGTTTTCTGGTGGTTTACTAGAGGACAAACGAATTATCAGTGTCGCTTGTAAGTGCAATCACGTAATAAAATAAACAATGATGATTATTTTCTTCAAAAACAAAAATAAAAATTTTAACAATGCTTTTACTTAGATGCACCAACTGTGTCGGTACATTTAGCGAATGAAGATCCCAGTCGTGTTGTTACACGTTCCGAAGGATATAATGTAACATTAAAATGTCGTGCAGATGCACGACCAGTTGTCACATCTTTTGGATGGTTTAAGAATGTAAGTTTAAAATGTTTTTATTGTTATTCATTTTATTTGCCATAACAATGCTGATAGGAAATAAACGAGATTTAATATCTCGTTGAAAATCGTTTTTTAATCTAATAAATATGTTAATCAATTAATAAAAGTTTTATTTCTTAAATGATAAACGCACATTTAAATCGTAAAAATAAATATAATATAAACATAAGATGCTGACAGCCAAATTTTATAAATATGATTATTCAATTGTGTAGGCACAAGATAACAGAATGAAATTCTATGGTAGGCGGTGATAACGAGATATGCGCTATATTTCCACACGTGTGATAAGATAAAAAAACCACCCACATCTTCGCAGATTTTTTTTTTTTTTTTATTTAAATAATCAACAAGAACGTAAATTAAAAGGCAAAGAAAGATAAAAACAGAAATAAGTCAAAACAACAAAATAAATAGAAATAAAATTAAAATTCGATTGTTTTTTAATTTTCATAAAAGAATGCAAAAGAAAATTAATTTAATTTTTATAAAAATTAATCTTTAACACGTTTTTCCTTGATGTAAAAACAAATTTATATAATCACTAAAAACTTTCGTCGCTTGTGTCTATGTACTCGACAACAGTGAAAACCCTTCATATATTTCAAAAATACTTTTATTTTGTTGTTATTTCTTCAAGTTATTTTCAAGTGAAATTATTCACCATAACACAGCTTTTTCCTGTTTGCCTGTTTATTGTATTTCAAAAAAATAAAAATTGTCTGTTGTGCGTTATATAAAAACAGGAAAGGAAAAACAAAAAGTAAGTTTTTCTTAGCGCAAACAAAACATCAATTTGTAAATAAAAATATTTCGTATGTGCTTTTCTAGTTAACTTTTATATGCATACGTTAAAAAATATAAAATGGAAATTAATATTAAATATCAAGCTTTAACCATCTGGTTTACGCGTAAATTTATCTTTTCCATTAACAATTTAAATAAATAAAGAAAATAAAGTAAATAAAAAAAATTGTATATTTAAGAAAATTAATTTAAAAATGATTTTTTAATAAATTTGTTATAAGCAATTAAAATTGATTAGCAATTAATTGAATTTTGCTAACATTTGATAAGTTATTTTAATTTTAATCAAAAATTTTAAATTTAAATATTTTTTCTTAATTCTAGGGTATGCGAATGTCTGGTGAGAATACAGAGACATTACATTTAATATCTTTAGAACGAGAGAGTGCCGGTTCGTATGCCTGTTCGGCATCTAATACTGAAGGAGAAACGAGAAGTTCATCGTTAACATTAAAAGTGCAATGTGAGTATTAATTGGTGTTTTTGTTTTCCAGCCTTTTTTCCTTTTATATTTACTTTTAGGTTACATAATTTTTTGTTTGTGCTTAACAATACTAACCAAAATTTTTAATTGAAAAATAAAAATAAAATTCAGGATATTCGTTTCAATTCGTTTGTTTTTTTTGTATTCAAAAAAGCTTTTAAAAATTCTCAATTTTTTGGTGGTTTAAATCCTTGCAAAAATTCTACCTTGTTCGAAATTATTCGTCGTGTTTTGCAGCTTTAAAAATTTAATTTTTTATTTATTGTTTCCTTTTTTTTTGGAAATAAATTTTCAGTTTCGCCTCGCTGTAAACCCGGATCAGAGCAAACATCAATCGGTGCTTTAAACATGCATTCAATCTCTGTCAAGTGTGAAGTTGAGGCTGATCCACCCGAATCCATTCGTTTTAGTTGGACATATAACAACACGAGAAATGTGTCACCGGTTAGTTGATTCAAAAAAAAAAAGAAAATGTTTTAAAAACATGAAAATGCAGAATAGAAAAAAAATGTGTCGTCATGTTTTAAAAATTAATTTCATTTTTATCTCTATTTAGGTTTTAAATTCTCGAATAACATCAAATGGGCTTGTCAGTATGATGACATATTTACCACAGTCTGATTCAGAATTGGTAACTCTAGCATGTTGGGCAAGCAATTCTGTTGGACGTCAAGCGAGTCCATGTTTGGTGCAT
Organism: Ptychoptera contaminata; assembly: GCA_963942525.1. Taxonomy (NCBI): domain Eukaryota; kingdom Metazoa; phylum Arthropoda; class Insecta; order Diptera; family Ptychopteridae; genus Ptychoptera; species Ptychoptera contaminata. Next base: position 31,830,285 of record OZ012637.1, on the reverse strand, counting down.
ATTTTACCTGCAAGTGAGTATATAAGATCAATTTTATTATAGGAAAAAGAAAACATTTACAAATTAAAATATATAATTAACATTTTTAGAAATACCAGAGCCACCACGTGGATGCGAATTACGTAACGACACAATGTTAGAGGTTGTCTGTGCGGCAGGATTTGATGGTGGTTTATTGCAGCATTTTCTACTTGAGGTCGTTGGTGGGTCACCACTATTTCATACAGAAACTACACGTGACATTGATGATATGGACAATGAAATCTCAACAATGAACGACCAGGTAATAAACACCAAATAAAAATTATCCTAATGTATAATATTTTATTATATACATAATTGTTATTTTTATTTTGAATTTAATTAATAAGGCAACACTGGCCCCTTTATACAGATTACAAGAGAATATGCCACAATTTACAATACAAAATCTAGAACCAGGTCGTGAATATCAATTTCATGTGTATGCTGTTAATGCAAAAGGGCGTAGTGAACCGCCCGTTGTTATTGAACGGGTTAGAGTGGGCGCTCAGCAAACACCATACGGTATAAAGTGGCGTACGTAATCGAACATTGAATAAATATACTAATCCAATACATGAATTTGTGTATATTTTTCTTTTTTGATTTTTTTTTCTTTTTCTTATTAACGCCACAACACAAACAACAACAAATATAATAATAAATGTCAACAATAAAGTAGATGAAACTATTATATCCGAAGATCCAACACCAGCTGAAACATCTAATCAAGATAAGCAAAAGCAATCGACAATGGTGATATTAGCAGCTATTATAGCAGCAGGCGGTGTAATAGTAACGTCAATTATAGTTGCCGGGACGGTAGCTGTGTGCAAACGACGTCGTCCAAAACCACCTGAGCCTCAGGAAGTCAGAAAAAGAATGAGGTTTGTATAGAAATTAAATCAAAACATAGAGAATTCTTTACAACATACACTCTATCTCTTCCCAAAATTTCACTGCCATTCATTTCATCTGGCCTAAACAAAACAAAGAATGAAAAAAATTAACTGAAAACGGTTGACTTTGAATGAATGCAAACGAAAAGCAGAAAAAAAACTAGAATAATAATAATAATAATAAAATAGCAGCAATAAAAGCTTGCTTTAAGCTATAATATTGTGGTGACAGAAAAGCTGACTATTAATAATAATAATAAAAATGCTGGTGTTTTTCCGTGTGTATACGTTTATAGACTGTCATTTGTTTCTTGTGAAAGTTTCTCGTTATTTTTGTTGTTGCTTTCCTTGAATAATTCTGACACAGAAATCAAATCATTTATTTTATTAAGAAAAAAAGAAGAAAAATGATTTTTTTCACCTTGGTTCAATGTAATTTTCATGCAATATGTATGTTTGTTGATCGTAGAGTGTAATTGAATGTGTTATTTGTTTTTATATTTTCTTCTTGAATTTTGTGGTTTTGTTCAATTTGTGACAAATTTGTGTATGTGTTTTTTTTTACTTATTTATACATAAATCTATCTATATATACATATGTAATTAACATAGGCCTGCTAGAAAAGATGTACCATCTATGTATGCCGAGGATGATGGTTTCGATGAGGAATTTTCACGATCAGCTGATATTCGACATAGTCGTGTTTCAGCTAGTCGATGCAGTCGTTATATAACAGAGGGATTTGTCCAATACTCTCAGCCAAGTCTTAATGGTACATTTCATTACACATTATTATCCATAAAAAGAAAAACTAATTAACATAAGTTTTTTTTTTGCTTTATTGTTTGCATAATTGTATAATTTTTTTTTTATTTTTTGAAGCTTTTATCGTAATTAATACGCTTTTATTGTATTTGTTTGTTTGTTACACATTAATTAATTGCTGTGCATGTATTGCAATTATGCTTTTTATTTAGTTTTCTTTTATACAATTAAAAGAAGCTTATACATGTCAAAATATTGTTTTTATTAAGCTTTACTGTCCTTTTAATATATTTATTAAGCTTCTAGGGTTTAAAATTCTTTTTACAAAATATTATTAAAATCATTAGAAAAACTCTGCAACATTTCATTTTAAGTAAATAAAATTCAATAAAATGTAAAAAATTATATATTTATTTCGTTTTTATGTTTAAATCTGCAGCATCTGCAGCATCTGCAATGTTACTTACGATAATTGTTGGTTAAAGCAAATTAAATAAAAACAATGTTTTAAAAAAGTGAATTTTTCTGTAAATAACTCTAACGATAGTTCTGTGCTTCTATACATTTTGCCAATAGCACGTAATTTAACTTTTTTTAAACCACAAAATTTGATTTCTATTTTCTAACAAAAAATCATGCGTCCACTTTGTCACCAATTATGGTAACGTGTTGACTAAATGAATTTTTAAAGTTTTATTTTATTTACTTAGCAAAATCTAATTTTTTTTTGCGGTAAGAAACGGATTAAGAATGTTTTAATAAAATAAAAAATCACGTAATGTAATTTTTCTCTATTAGTTTTTTCTTTACTTTTAAGGATTTTTGTTTTACTTTTGAGTGTTTGCTGAATGTTTTTTTATGATTTTGGTTTGCTTATACATTGTTTTCTTTGAGATGATAATGTGTTTAAGAATGCTTTTTTTAAACATAACAAAGAATGTGACAAAAGTAAATTAACGTTATTAGAATGCATGAAATAAGTATGTGACGCCAATCAGATTAAATCATAAAAATCATATCGACTGTAAGACTCTCTTTGATTGGTGAACTTCTATTTATTTATTTTTTGTCTTTTGTTTTATTTAATATAAAAGAAAATACCTTTTCTTAACCGGAAAAATAATTTTATTTATTTTAAGATCCTGATTTGATATTACCTCGTGGTGAAATTGAGTACCCACCAGTAACAGCCGAAACACAAACATAATGTTTAACAAAAATCAAAAAATTATAATTACGTTATATAAAAATTAAATTAAATAAATGTAAATAAAATATAATTAAAAATTTTAAGGAATTTAAGGTAATAAAAGAAATATTCATTTTAAAAAATGTGAACAAGATAAAATTTAAAAAGTATAAAAATAGAAAATACCGAACAATAATATTTGAATTGAAAATCTGAGTGAAAAAATATTTAACGAAAAAGTTTTATATTATTTTATTTTATTTGTATTAACTTTTAAGTTTTTTAATTTTATTTTATATGTTTTAATTGTTTAATTAGATTAAGCTAGAGTAGAAGCCGTTTTATTACTTTTTTGTAAATTCTTTGAATTTTTTCTTTCCTTTACTTTCTTTTTTATCAGTATTAAATCTATTTACTAAAAACTTTTAGTTTTTTAAATATTTAATTTAATTTTTATTTTTCTTTGGTGAAAAATTACTTAAAATTGTAATCTAATTAATTTTCTTCTTTGTACAATTTACATTTTGTTTTTGTTTTGTTGAAAAGTTTCTGTCTCTGTAGGCTTTCGTAAAATTTAATTGTTTCTAATTGAATGCTTTGTATAATTGTTTTAATAAGGAAACGTAATTAAATAAACGAAAAGCGACAAAAATAAAAGGATTTGTATTATAGTCTAGTGAAGACATTTTATAAAAATTTTTTGTTTTAATTTGACTAATGAGACGGGCTTTTCCGAATTAATTTATAATTGTTTTAAATTAAAAAATGGAAAATAGTTTTCCAGATATTGGTACAGAGACATTAACTTTTTTTAATAATATTATATCTGTCCACCAAATACCTTATCCCGCCAATTAAATTAACCAAATAATTTGTTATTGAAAACGAAAGATATTAAAAGCTCCTAAAAAATCAAAGAAGAATATTATATGCACACTGTAAAAGCATTAAGAAAAAAATAACAAAGAAAAGATTAATTTTACGTAAATTATTTTAATTTATTATTGATTATAATTATTTTATTTACAAAATCACACAATGTACAAACATTTATATAAGGAAATATTTGTAGTTTTTTTAGTACTGTATTTGTCTGGCTATATGCGAGCTTTTTTTAGAACAATAACGCAACTGTCCAGCGAATGTAATACAAATCAAAAATCGCTGAAAGCACAGTCAAATACAGAAATACAGTAATCACTTCAGGAATCGTTTACCATTTATTTATAATTATTTTTTTTATTTTATTTTTATTAAATTTAATTTAATTTATATTTATAACTATTAGTAAAAAAAAAAAACGAGGAAATGAAATATTTTTTTAAACATTTTTATGAATAATTTTTTTTTTAATGCAAAAAATCAAAAATATAATTACTTTGCATTTTTAACTATTAATTTAAGAAATATGATTTATTTTTTTAAATAAATGTTAAATGAAAAGAAGAATTTATTTCTTTTATATTTTTATTTGTTGCACAAACTGACAAATAAACGATGAGATGTTGTTATCAGAGTAAAATTATATATAAATATGAAAAAATTAAATAAATAAATAAATATTGTTTAATTAAAAAAAAAGAAGAAAAACGCCAGTGGATGATTATAAATTTGTAAATAATTGAATAAAAAAAAAAAAATTATAATAATAATAAGTAAAATTTAAATTATATTAATTGTTTTATTTATTAATTCATAATATTTTTAATTACAGAAAAATTAAATAATTTAATAATTATATACTAATTTTTACAGAAATTTTTAATTTTTGCTCTACTTAAGGTAATTTTTGTTGTTTTTCATTTTTCTTTAATTAATTATTTAAAGTTTTTCTTTGATGATTCTTGTTTTTTTTTTAATTGTTTGTATAATTTTTAATTCTTTATTGAATGGCAGTGAAAATTCATTTTTTTTTAATACAAAAATCATCATATTGGTTCATAGTGTGCCGCTACAAAGATCGTAAGAATGATATTGGATTTTCTCAATAATTAAGACTAGTGTGATGAATTCTTCATTATTTATGACAAAAGAAATGAATATTAAAAAAAATAAGTGCATTAATGTCTAATTATTGCGACAAATATAATGGAAAATGATTCTATTCCATAAAATCTCAAAACGTAACATTCTTTTAGTTTTATATTTAATCGAAGACAATCTGGAAGCCATTATTGGTAGTTTCGTTAATGTTTTTTTCAGTAAAACTGATTCAAACCCCTCATTGAGTTAATAAATACTTTTCAATTGCAATCAAAGTGTTAAATCCTTTCTTAGTTATATATTTATTTAATTTCACCAAGAATTGCAGGATCACTGCTGCTTTGTTCCTCTTGTGTTGTTGTTGGTGTTGTGGTGGTATCGGCTGGTGGCGGTTCATTACCTTTCACTGTAAATGTGACATAATAACGCTTATTGCTATCCAATTTCTCGGAAGGAAGTGGTATTAATTGCTTTGTTTCGCCATGTGACAATTCTAATGCCATTCGATTGCCACAGTGTGCTTGTGTTGTTAAAATTTTTGGTAAATAAAATCGACTTATACCCGAGGTTTTGTATTTACCAAATCCAAACTTTGGAACCGTGTGGTGATTCATCATAGGAACTAAAAAATTTAGAAAATCAAATAATGATTTTTTGTATTTCGTTTAAGTACTTACTATAAGCAGCACAAGGAATTCCAGTGTACGCGTGAGCGGCATGCAAACATCGATGAGTTTTCGTAGTGCAATGCAATGCTTTCTCAAAAGATCTTAATTTTGGCGAAAATCGGCGTTCGGCCTAAAATAATTTTTATTTAAAATAGATTCGTCAACGTTTTATATATGGAAAACTTACCTCTCGGTAAACATCAGATATGTTTTGGAAATTGTAGGTACCAGCCTTTTGTAGTGTTTTTAATGTTTCATATAAAAAAACCTCAAAATTCTTGAACGTATACTCTTGCATGGGATATCGACGTAATGTTGTGCCTGTTTCATATCCAAGTGCTTCTGTTGATTTATGATAGTCGTCAACTGCACGTTTTACCAGCATAGCTTCATTGGTTTTGTTTGAACGTATTTGTAGGCTCTTTAATTCCAAAAGATGTTGAAATATTTTCCGCTCCATGTAATACCTATAAATTGCGTAAGATGATTAAAAAATATTTATATTTTTTTTATGAATATTTAGAATATTACCTTCGAATATTTCGTTGAATAGATTGTGTAACCGTTGTCATATTGACTGAATTTTGATCTCCCGGCTTCCGACCTAGTACTCTTCCACTTTGAGATCTTTCTTCAATCATGGTAAAAGCTGGTTTTCGAGGTAGATGTGAAGCTGTGCGTATGGCTCGTGGACTATAGCTTTTCGTTTTGATAGCCCTCGGGCTAGGTTCAAATCCAGAGTCTTGATCTTTACTATGCTGCTGTTCAGAGCCTTTGGTTTTATCAGAAAAATTCTCGTCGTCTGACTCATCGGTTAATTTATTACTTTTTGTTCGTTTTTTTAAACGTTTTCGTCTGCCCGCAGACATGGGTGGTTTAATTGGTGATGAGTCTGGTTCTGCACTAACTGTTTCTTCAATTTTCTCTATGGCCTTTTCTACTTTTGTCATTTTGTCAGTTTTAGATACTTTTTCAGGCTTCTGTAATTTTTCTGCTTTCAGATTATTTTCTGTTTTTTCTTTTCGTTCTGCGGCCACCAACGATGCTGAACTTGGTATCTTAGGAATTGGAACAGTCGATGAATCTTCTGCATCAATTATTTGAAAACTTTGTTTTAGACTTTCCTCAGAGTCTTCAACACTATCTGTATTTTCTTTGTTTGCTGAAAGCATCGGCAATTCATCTACTATTGTGAAACTTGATCGTCTTGAACTTGGTGGAGGCGCAATATCTAACGGCTCATTTTCCAAATCTTCGTCACTTATTTGATCCACGTCGTTTTCAGTGTCTTGTTGAATTAACATGAAACTTTTTTTATTTGATTTTTTTTCTCCTACATCTTCCTTCCTTCGGAAAGATTTTTGTGATTTAAGTACGACGGACGACTGCCGAGAAAGGGGCGATCTATCTTGAGATTTTGTTTTTTTACTTGGAGTCGTTCTTTTATCAGATACTTCCTCAGAGCTGGCCTGGCTTTTAATTGGAGTTCTATTCGAAGATAATTTTCGTGTTATTTTCTTTTCCTGTACATTAATTGGACGCCTAGATCTTCTTGGCGTTTCTGTTAAAACTGTAATAGATCTATGTTCTGGACTTGTATCATTTGTTAAATCAGGTGAATCTATTTCCTCAAGTACTTGAACTGCACTCACTTTTCGTGGAGAAGTTTTTAGCATTGACAATTTTTTAGATAAAGGAGGAGGGGGTGCTTGAAGAGGTTGAGTACTCTTTAATGCGGGTTCAGAGGCTCTGGCAGTGAGATTCTTTTTACTTGCAGATCTAACTATTGATTTTTCTTTTGAAGATTTTTTTACTTTGACTGGCTGTGGTGATTCTTCAACTGTGTCTAATTCTATAAAAGCTGATTCTTTACTAGAATCTTTATGAAATTCTTGTAATTCTTTGGTTTCTGGAAGATCAATTGATTCTTTTTCAAACTTTTCTTTACAATCCTTTGAGTTTTTTGACAGTTTTGATTCTTTTTTGTCTACTAATTCACGTTTTTCCATTGTATCCGGTCTATCCATTGTGTTAGATGATTCTATTACATTATTTATTTCAGGTGTATTATTTATCTCTTCAAAACGTTCTGCTTCATTATCCTTGTCTTGTTTTTGTTCCATATTGGCATCAATTTTGTCTGATACTTCTACTATTTGATTTTCATCAGGTGATCTTAAAACTGAAAGATCGTATATATTATCCATTTCCTCATTCTCTATAGATTCCTGTCTTTGCTGTTCTTCCAACTGCTCTAATTGATATTTTGATAAATCTAAGTTATCGATTGTATATGTCGCATCAGTCAAGAAATCATCAGTATCCTTATGTTCCTCTTCGCCCTGAGTCACTTTACCGTCATCGTCTTCATTTTCCATTGGTTCAGCAATGGAGTGAATTTGTACTTGTGTTGTGACTTGTTGAGCACCACCCTCACTGGTTCCATCATCGCTAAAGTCTTCTCTAGAAAACGGATCAATGGTTGGTGTCGCTTGTAATTGTTTTTCATCTACTTGTTTAACATTTGGTTCTTCTATGATTACTTGATTACCCTGTTGCATTTTTTGTTTACGTTGTGCTGAGGATACTCTCGCTGATTGAGGTCGTTTCTTAGCAGTCTCTTGCTTTGCTGAACACGGCCGTGTTTGAGTTTCAACTGAAATTATTTTTACTGAATCTTGCTTCTTATCGGTAGCAGGTTTTAGTGCTTTTTTACCTATTGTTTGAGAATCCATTTCAATTGTAATTTCATAACCTTTTTCAAAATCTTCATCTGCTTTCAAGGCACCATGGTCTGATTTTTGTGTGTCATCACCGTTCGAATCTTTGATATATTTCTTTTTATGTTTCCCTCGTTGCTTCGATCGTTTTCTTTTACATACATAAATTTCTGTTTCATCAGATGAAGTCTCTGATTTATCCGATTCACTTTTCTTTTTTCGCTTCTCTTTACGTTTTCTTCGTCGTTCACGTCTTCGTTCATCACTTAAATCCTCATGATGATACTCACATCCATGTGATTTACGTCTTCTCTCGTGAGAATGATTTTTTTTTAATTTTCTATATTTACCGTATCTCGCGCATTCTTCACAGGAAGAATAATTTTCACATGACGATGAGTCAGCGTATTTTTCATAATCACGCGACATTCTACGCCTACACAATTCTAAACTACTTTTCGACCTATTCATATCACTAGAACTATCATATCTATGCAATATAACATTTTCGCTACAGCTACTAGTTCTGCGTTGATGATGCGAACAAAGTTTTTTTTTGTGCCTGCTTCGTCGTGGCGGATGCACAGGAATTACTTCTTCCGAATCTGATCGCTTAACATAAACCACATATCGTTTCTGGTTTGATTTTGATAAATCCGTTTGATCTTTTTCTTCTTTTTCACTAAATTTTAATGGTTTCACTAACTCTTGATCATTTAAAACATTATGAGGCCTGCTACCAGATAACTGTAATTTACTAGCAGGTAGACCACCATATAATTGAAGAAACTTTGCTGTTGATCGATGTCCTTTTTGCAAGGCACAATCAATAGGTGTCATCACTACATTTCTTGGTGTTCGATAAATACTATTCACTTCCGACCCCATATCTAGCAAAACTTTGCACATATCAGTGCTGTCGTGGCCAGCTGCAATATGTAACAAAGTGCGACCGTCATTGCTCGTTGTGTTTATTTGATTCGGACGTTGCAGAATTAACCATTGTACAAGTTCTCTTCTGCCAGAAGACGCTGCCTCATGTATTGGCAAATCACCGCGTGCATTTCTCAGCCACAAGTTTGCATTTCTGGTACCTATAACGAATCATTTTTTTAGTTCAAATTCGTTTTGAAAAAGCAGTGATACAAACCTAATGTTTTGACTGTTTCAAATTGCCCTTTTGCACAACCACAATGTGCCGGTGTCCTGCCTTTTCGATCTTGCCTATTTGGATCTGCTTCTAGATCTAATAATTGAGCTGTTGCATCTGCATGACCTAATGTTACTGCATAATGAAGTGCGGTACATCCATTTGAATCTTTAGAATAATAATAATAATCGTATATTTTAAATTTGCTTTTAAGAAAAAAAATATACATACCAATTAAATCTGTAGGAGTTCCGCATAAATTTATTAACGCATCAATACAATCAGTGTGACCACGCGATGCAGCACAGTGCAGCGCGGTTAAACCATCTCTAAAAACACAAACAAAATGATCGTCTTGAATAGAGCAAAAAAATAATAAAAACTTACTTGTCTGCACTTTCAACTCGAGCCCCCGCTTTAATTAAAGCTAAAACTGCTTGTGAAGAACCAGCAGATGCAGCCCATAACAATGGTTGTCGTCCATCCTTATCAACCACTTCTACCGATGAATCTGGATGCTCCAGTAATGTCGTTAGTATCTGATAGCACAAACAACTTGTTGTACATTTTATTCTTTATTAAAATTTTAAAAAATATACTTGAATTGCTAATTTTGATGAAGCGGATCCAGTCCGACCATCATAGTTGGCACCACACATTTGTGCAGCATAATGCAACGGTGTACCACCATTTACATCAGGTATGGAAACATCTGCACCAGCAGATAACACAGCTCTGAGAGCATCTATTTCACCACATACTTCAAATATATAAAATAAAAACATTTAAATATTGTGAGTTGGATGCACATTGCTTAGTTTGTTTACCTGTAGCCCAATGTACAACTGAATGACCCTCATTATCTAAAGCATTAACATCTGCATTACTTGCTAACAGCAAATTTACAAGTGACATATTCCCCTGTATCACAGCCAAGTGAAGTGGTGTAAAGCCATCTTCATCAGGTGACTCCATCAAGTCTGGGGCGGCCATTGCAACACTAGCAGCAGCCACTAAATCCCGTTGTCCACTACAATAGTGTAAGGCACTTTTATTTTTTTTATCACGTCGATGTACAGTATTTGGCTGTAACAGAATAAATAACAAAAAAAAAAAAACAAAAATAATCTTAGGAATCACACGTAACCTCAATTTATAAAAAGCTTTTTAATGAATTTTATTAAACAAAAGGAATAAAAATAATGAAAATTCAAAGTTGAACTAACAACATGATTAAGATATACATCACAAATGATTTCACCCATTTTCATTGATTAAACGAATTTTAATAAAACAAGCGCTTAGATTCATTATTTCGGAGTTATATTCTCCGGTTAAACCAAATAATTCAATACAAAATATAAATGCTGAGGTGTTATTGCCATGCAACAGTAGCATAGAAACGAAATTTAAAAAAAAAAAAAATAAAAAAAAATGAGAGAATAAACAAACAACCACCATGACTACAAAGGTATGTTTTTGTGAACAATATTAAAGTATAACCACGTTACCGCTTCATATATATTACTATAATGATAAACAAAAATATCATAATACAATAACAAATGCATAAACAAAGTAAATATAAAAAGTAAGTAAATCGTTGTAGTTTCAAATTCTTATTTATTTAACATTTTCCTCATTTGGTTACTTTGGTTAACTCAGATGTTAATTATTTGTGAGTTGTGCTGATGGTGTTTTTTTTTCTAGTTTTTCTTTACTTATTCCATATTTAATAACAATACTATATTTATGTTTGACTTCTGTGGTAAAATAGTTATTTATTTTTTGTTAAAGAAATATTGTGTATTTCAAAGCATTCGATGAATAAAATTAGTGAACTAAAGGAAAGTAAAAATAAATAAAAACTGTCTCAAGGGCAAAGTGTGTTTAATTCACCAGGTATTTATAGAATTTATTTTCCTAAATTTATTATTAAGGCATTTTTTTTGTTATTATTATTTGTTATTTGTTGATAAATCAGATAATGTGGATTTAGGATTATATAAATCACTATGACGTGTATACCGTTGTTAAGCATTTTAAAAAACAATCGAGATAAATAAGCAATTTGTGTTTACCATGCAAGGCTATTAGCTCACTTACACACACTTTATAGATTAAAAAAATGTATATACATCCAGTGTGACTTTAAGGATTTTTATACAATCGTTTAAAAGCAATTTTATAGCTGGAAATAATTGTTATGCTTAACGTTTTTCATAAAGCTGAGTAATTTTTTATTATTATTAGTTTTAATTCACTAAATTTTTTAAGTAATTAAGAAAATTAAGTTCAAATCTAGCTGAAAGAAAAGTAAAGAAAAATTCGAAGCTAAGAATTTAATGACTTTCCGCCTCTATTTAAATAAAAAAAGGACATCGTAGTGTTATAACTATTTTTGTTTAAAAAAAAACGAAAACTTTACTCGTTGACCCCGTTTATTTATAATTTGTTTTCGAATTAGGTCGCACAATTAATTTTTTCAATTTTATTTTCAATATTTTCTTGGAAAATTAAAAGAAAATCAAATGACCATTTGCTTTATGAATTTTAATTATAAGAAATATTCCAATTTGAATATTAAACCGTAATTAGCCTTCAAATTGATGTTGATCGTGTCGTCCTTGAATGAAAATAATAAAATAATATTTTATACTTTGATTTTTCTTTTTTGTTCAAATAATCGACAGAGCCTGTATTCTCCTAATTTATTTTTATGGATAAAAATAACAACATGACATGCTAAGATATAATCACGATTAGGATTACAATTAATTAATTATTGTTAAATCAAAAAATATCAAACCAGATTAAATAAGATTAATATTGTATTGTTGTTGGCTGTTTCATACTACAATACTATAATTTTCTTATAAGAAAACTGAAATTAATGTAGCTGAAGCTTCAATTTGTTAGAATTACTTTCACCCCTTCTAACCAATATTTTGTGGTTAATTTTCATAAGATTTATCATTAACTTGACTTAGTCTTAATAAAACAATTTATTAGAAAAGAACGCTTTCTAACAAACTTTCATTCATTGTTAAGTAAATTTTATGGTTTTTGTTTTTATAAAGTCAAGCGTCAAATGTAGGTCAGTTGATTATATAAATATTCATTAAAAATTTCTACTATGTTTCTTGGGGTTTATGTTGGTGTATTTATTATATATATATAAATTATATTTAACACAAAATTATTAAGAAATGTTGAAAACTGTAAAGAAAACACTGTACTGAAGGTTATTGCTTTATGAACGCTTTTTTTAACGCGAAAAGAACTACAACTTTAGTCACCACAAAAACAATAAACAAAATTGACCAACAAAATTTAATAAAATCGAATAAATAACATAAAGAAAAGTCCATTAAGTTTGAATAAATTGATTATTGCGTAGCGAACTTAATATAGAATATAAATAACGAGAAAAAAAAAACTTAGACAAAATGCCACTTATTTATGATTTATGATTTTTATTTATCGTGAAAAAGGATACACACAGTATTTTTTGATAAAACCATACAACAATATTTATTAAATATGTTTTGAATAACTTAATTGTAAATAAATTGGACTGATTTATGATTCAACTTTTTTCGTTGTTTTCCTTAGTCACTTGAAACTTTACGTATTTTTACTTTATATATTTCTTACTTACTTTACTTGTTTAAAATTTTATCTGATCTCCTTGTTAAAAATATATACAAAAATTAGGTCACTAAAATCTATTTATCTAAGACAGATTAGAAAAAATTCCTTTCTGTTTAAAATACCAATATTGATTCCAATATTCCAATATTGAATATTGAACCCAAATTGATTTTAAAAATTACCGAATAGGATTTACAATAAAAATCACAAACAATTGTTTTATTTGAAAGACAAATCACCCACAATTTAATTGCTAATCATGATAATCGTGATTACTGTGGAGGTAGTTGTAAACATGCTACATGCCACACGATAACCATAATAAAAGTCGAAAGACAAACAGAATGCATAGGGAATAGCATAAAATAAACCAAAAGACACGAAAGTAAATATTGCAAATTTTAAAATTCTTTCGTTTAACTAAAATCCTTATTATTAATTTTTTTTTCTATTTTTAGGTCATATTTCTTGTATATCAACAGAAGTTTTATTTAAAGAAAACAGAAATTTATACAAAAAAAAAAACATCAAGAAATGACTTCTTTCTTAACATTTTACCTTTTTTCTTAGCTCATTCACAACCGTTGAGTTAAGTCCTTGCTGGCAGGCATACATTAAACTTGTACAACCTTTCGTTAGCTTCTTGTCTTCGTGTTTACACGATTCTTCATAGAGCGATTTAACTTTTTCCTCAGTTTTTTTATCCTTTTCCATTTCATGCTCCATTTGTAACAATTTCTTTGACTTTTCACTTTAATTTTCTTTATTAAAGTTTTTTTTATTTATTTTTTATCTTTCGTTATTTTTTTTTTTGAAATATTTCCGTTTTCACCTCGTCATTTTTGATTTGTTATCTTTTAAAAATATTTTCTTTTTCTAATCTTTTTATTCACTAACACAACAATTGGAATTTTTCTGTCTTTAATTTTATTATAATAATAGTTATTATTAATAAATTTTATATCCAGGTAACACACACTTTTCTAATTTATTTCTAAATGTCTATCAAAAATAATAAAAAAAAATTATAATAACCACACAATAACAGAGAAAATTAAGCAATAAAATTGATTTTGGTGGGAAAATTCTGATTAAGTAATTTTTTTTCGTTGTAATAGTCTTGATTGAACTCCAGACTTGATTATAATAAAAAAAAATTCTAAAAATTACTAAGAAAGAAAATCAAAAGGAAAATTTGCCAATTATAATCACAGTAGAAAAAGTTTTTCGTTTTCCAATTTTGTATTGTTTTTTCATTAAATAAATCAATCAAAGAAATATAAAAAAAGTTTTTTTTTCCTTTCTTTCAATTTATCAACTTTTTCCCATTTTTGAGCGAATACAAAATTTTCTTTATTTATTTTCTATCTTAAAGGTAAATAACCTTTTTGAATTTATATGTTCAGAAAATGAAAATATTGTTTTACTTAGTTGAAAATGAAAAAAAAAAAATTAACTAAGCGCCATAAGTAACCTGGTATAGCAGGGTGACAATTTTTTTAATTATTGATATTTTTATTTTATTTGTTATAGCGGGCGACCCAGTTTTTCTTTTATTATTTTTATTTTTATTAAACAAACTTCCTTATGAATATATTAAAAAAATATTAAATTAAAATAACAAAGTGGCCTAACATGAAAAATGAAAATGTTTAAAGCATTTAGAAAAAAAGGAGAAAGTACACAATATATAATCGACAACAACAGTTGGTCAAATTTATTAACAAAAATACCACAAACACGTCCTTAGTAAATACCCTGAATCATATGGTATTTGTATTTTAACGAAACAATAACGAAATCGTAACAACAAAATATATAACTCTATCGACCATGGAATGGCGATAATCACCGTGGTAACGCGTCCTACAACATAAACCAAAAAAAAAAAAAAAAACACATCACTTTATTACATTATTACAAACCGAAAATTTATATAAAATAAATGGAAATCATTAAATAATAAATAAAAGTTAGGAAAAAAAAACACACAAACACAAAAATTCTTGTCTTAGTTTATGTTTTTTTTTTTTTTTGTTGAAAAGAAAACTAAAACCTTACATATTGTGTTATTTTTCCACTTGTATTGCATTCATTCTACGATACAAAAATATTGTTGCTTTCTATCATTTTGTTTACATTTTAAAGTTGACAGTTCATTTTCTTTTTCATACTTTATTATTATTTGATAAATAAATAATAGCTTAAAACAGAATACACAAACAAAATATAGAATTTACTATGTCTTAAGAAAAATATAACTTGCTGACAGGTGAAATTTTTAACATCAAAAATTGTAATATCTTAAAGATTGAGTTTTTTTTTTTTTTTTTTGAGTTAACATGACAAATGTGAATTTTTCTATTTAAAAAAGAAAATACACGATTTTATTACCATAAAATTACTAATAATAAGCCGTGAATTATAAAAACTAGTAAAAAACAAAACGAAAGACATTGGTAGCAGAAAAATTTATTGATTCGTGAATATTTTATTGATTGATAATTTTTTAATAGAGCGATTTTTTCTTTATTTAGAAATATTTTTTATTGTTAATTATTTTTATCATGAACAAAATAATAAAAGAATATATTTTTAACACAATAAATATAATATCAATAATAATATTTTTTTGTATTTAAGTATTTTTTGGTTTATTCTGATTCTGATCGATAGATAGATTGTTTTGTATTAATAAAATGTGAATTTGATATTATTTCTTTATTGTTTTTCGGAAAATAAACCAAAATACGTTTGCAAAATGGTAAACACAAATATCAAAATTTAATAAATATTTGGATAATTTAAAAAAGAAAACATAATTTCTTATCATCTATGCACTGAAAAGCATAGACATTTCTAAATTGAAAAATTTTTAACGTTTTTATTGTTATTATTGTGAGGAAGAATAGATAAAAATTTAATCAAACAATTTATTTTTTGACATAGAAACGCACAAAAATCATAAAATACTGAAACTATATAAAAAGTTCTATAATTCAGCAACAGTAGTTCTGTCAATTGAACAAGTAGCAACATGAACACTGAGTAAATAAAACTAAAGTCATTGTTGTTATATCCGTCTAGCCGCATTTATATGTATAAAAACAAAACAAAAAAAAAGGATTCAAGACGATAAAAGAACTTAAAAAAATTACTGATAAAATAAAGAATAAATACATATAAGAAATAGAAGTTATACACGTTTTACTATTCTATTTTCCTTTGCTGTTTTCATATTATTATTTATACACTTCAAAATAGGTAAATAGACTATAAATATCTATTAAAAGCTATTTGAATTTATTTTCTTATTTATTTTACCTATTTTTAACAATAAAAAATTATTTTAAATATATAAAATAAAATGAGGCAGATTGCATGCAAGAACTGTTGATAATTATGATTATATTTTTGCATAAGAAAATCATAAAAAAAAAAGAATTTTTATTTATTTATTTAATAAAAATAAAATAACAATAATAATAATAAAATCAGGTAAAGGCATTTTAACACATACAACAATATTTGCATAGTTTATCATATAGAGTTTAGAGTATGTAATTTCTTTACTCATTTATCGTTTATTTAATTTAACTTTTTTAGGTTATGCAAATTTTAACAGCTTTAATGATTTTTTTTATAATAAAAGAAATATAAAATATATATATATAAAAGAAAATGTAATAAAATTCATTATACTATTTTTAATTTAATAAAATAAAAATAGTAGAAAAAAAAAGTTATGCCTTTTAACGAAACAAGTGTTACGCGTATAAAATGAAGAAAACTATTTGAACTTTTCTTTTTCTTCTTCTTTTTTTCACATAACTTAATAACACTTTGAAAATTACAAATAGGAAAATTTATATAAACAATATTAATGACAATTTATTATCATAATAATAATAGTAATAAAAATAACAATAATAACACCAACAACGGTAGCAGCTTTTAAAAACTTAACAACAACAATAACACAAAATTCACTCAGCGAGAAAACACTTTAAAAAGTTTTCCTTTATATTTTAAAGTTTCAGAATAAAATAACAACAACAATAGCAACACTAGCAGTGATAGTTATAGAAAATTTATTAGTAAAAAAAACTTTCTGTAAGCTTTTTGTTATTATTGTAAACACTGTTCAAGTGTCATAAGAAAAACTATGTGAAAGTTTTTATTTATTTTGTTTATTTATTTATTATTTACTTTATTAAGGTAAGCTTTTATGTCAGCTCTGCTCGAGTAACTGCGACCAACTAACTTAACTAAAATTTTCACTATTTAGTAATTCTCTTGTATATACGAGTTTTAGTCCGTTGTACGTTAACTGCTGAATGGCCATGCAAAAGGATTTCCTTTTTTTATTAGTTTTACTTAGCTTTGCCGTTACTATTTTATTTTCATTTTTCCATTTTTTTTTTATTGTATTATTATAGTGTGAAAACACGCAGCCCTTACCTTAAGCAGTACTAATATATATTAACAACAATCGAAGCAGCAATCACCTTTAATTTTTTTTTATAAAAAGTCGTTAGTAGGTGGGTGACTTACATAGCAAGAAATAATAACAATGCAAATAACATTAACTACTCACTAAACTGATTATCGAATATAGAGCCTGCGCGGATAATAAACTCGTGGTCATTTTGTATATTTATGTATATTTTTTCGATTTCTTAATGCATTCGTTAAATAAAAAAGTTCCTTTTAACGAAATTCAACTACGACTAGAGCTTATAATAACGCTATAAAAAATAATTGCTTGGGAAATTGTATTAAATGGCATTTTAAAATAACTGAAGGTTTTATTTTCTATCTGTTTTCTAATCATTTACAATTTAAATTACCCTCATATATTTCATTCGGATGCTTTTATTATTATTCTCCCTTAATTTGACCTTTATTTGTGATTTCAATATTGAATTTTTTTAATTCTTCTATATAAAAATCTTAATAATTCTGGCAAATCCAAGTAGTCATACGAAATTTATTGTCAAAAAAAAAAAATTAATTATTTTCATTGACATTTTAAAATTTTATTTTATTTTTTTTTTATTAAATATTTTATTTACTTCTAAGACAGTAATAAAATAATTTAACATTTCTAAATTATAAGTAAAATTAATAAAAAAATTTAAAAAATGCATAAAATTTCTGTGTCTGCCACAAATTTAAATACTTCATCGTGTGATATAGATGAACAGGATCCGTTAAAAAACAATACAGTTTGCGAAAGTGAGAAGGCGCGTAAAAAATTAGATTTTGATAAAACTTCGACAAGTTTGAAGCATCATGCTAAAAAAGAAAATTCTAATTCAACAGAAAACGGTCAAAAGTCCCATGATAAAACTGACCAAATAAAAATCCTTTCAAAACCAAATAAGCCGTATCAACTAAAGGAAAAAGAAATACAAAATATTATTGCCACAGAGAAAGCGAATGAAACAAATGAGATTATTAAAGCGAAATTAAGAAAACCTGTTGAGCTCAAGTCAAGCGATGGAAAATGTTTTAATTGCGAAAATGTCGCTAAGCAAATTATTTATTTAGAAAATTTCATTAAATATGGCAAAACAAATTGTTCGATGTGTCTAACGACATTGAAGTTTATTGATTATTTAAAAATCTATTTACCACCCGTGAATCGTTTACCAACGACGGCGGCCAGCGACACTTCCATTGAAATTGATAAAAAAACAATAAACTATAAAAATAATCATAAAGTAAATACTGCAAAATCTAAGCCTATGTTTTACTCAAATAAACACGCAGGCAAAGAGAAAATCGATTACTATCCGCATGAAGAATTACTAAATACAGATAAGTTGCGAAAAAATGGATTATTTTGTACACCAATAAAAAAGCGTGTGATTCGAAATCAAAAGCAACCATCTCGATATCCGGATAAACTCTCTTTGGTGCACTGTCACAGTGAAATAACTGAAAAACTAACTGACCATCCAATTGTAAAAAAATCATCATCGGAACTGCTTGAAGGTTTCAAAATTGAATCAAACTCGCACACACTGTACTCATGCAAGTATTGCGGTTTAGTATTTTGTCGTTCTCATTTACTTCGGGTGCATATCCTTCAAGTGCATCGCAAATCAGAGCCGTCGTTTGAAATTCGAAAATCTAAAAAATCTTTATAAAAACAATGCTATTGTTATTATAAGTAAAAAAAAAATTATTTTTCTTAAATAAAAAAAATAATATCACAACAGTGTTTTTATTCCATTTAATTTTCATTTTATTAAATCGCGAAAACTGGGTCGCGCATAAATTATCATTTAATTCTAACGTATCGACATTAACGCAACCACAAAAAACGGGTCACAAAATGCAAAAAGTTATTTAAATTATTATTCTCAATGTCTTACACCGGTGATTTTACAAAACAAAAATAACAACAGCAGTAGGTAATAGCTAACTGAAAAGCACTTAAGTAAATCGGTCAAGTTTTTCACCGAATTTTAATTTTTTTTTTCTATAGGTTTTCCTTTTTTTTACTTTATTGCTTAAAAAAATATTATTAATATGCGTCATAGTTTTATGAGATTTTGTTTTCTATTATTTATTCACGATAAAAATAATAATAATAATAATAATTTTCCATTAATATTTTGATTTTTTATTATTATTTTTGAGTTATTCTGTTGATTGGTCAAGGCCATTTTATTTAGTGAGTTAAACAGGTAAACATTCGTAATTATATATAAGAAAATGTGTTAATAATACTAATAAAAGACGACTGATTATTGCTTAAAGGTTGTTTTCAGTATTTTATTTTGCTAAGGAAAACAATGTAATGTAACGTATTGTTACGTTAAAAGGTAAATTTTCTTTTTTTCCTACTTTTTTTTTTTGCGTTATAAAATCTAAATTACACGGTAATATTTCTTAATTCATATTTTTTTATTTTTTTATTTACATTTTTATTATTCTCTTTCCGTTATTTATTTTTAATAAAAAAATTATGATTATCTTGAGATAAGGTTTTTTGATTAATGGTGGAAAGTGAATTACAGAATTTGTAAACCAGATGCATAAGGAATGAACATGATTTAAGAATTTTTTTGTTCTTCTCATATTTCAGAGATAATTTTTTTTTGTTCAATTTTGCACATCAATAAAGTTTATTCAAATTTTAGTGACTGTTTAGCTGGTCGAATAAAACCATAGCATACCTTTCCTAACAAACTGCGATCATTATTTTAGCTGATAGTTTAACACTAGAACTACCGATAGTTTTTAAACTTTTTTCTGCTAACCCGCTCAAAATGACGGGTTATTGTTTAGTTGGCAAAATATTAATATTAAAAAAAATAATTATTAATTCATAATATAAAATAGTTTCAATAATAAAATGTATATTAGAGAAAGTGTAGTGAACAATTACTGCAATCCGTCAATTTGACTGCTTAGTTTTTCTAGTGTAAATCCCAACATTTATTGACTTCTATTATTGTTTCACTAACCAAGCCTTGGCCACTATTATAAGCCAGCAATCTTAAGAATTTTACAAAAAAAAAATATTATTTTCCACATCAATTAGGTTTGTGATACCGTCATTTCGATACGGTTTACATATAATATAATAATTTAATTATTTTATAAAATTATTGTAATATAAAAATGACATTTCAAGATCATTTTATTATTTTTATTTATTTTTATTTATTTCTCTAAGCTTTAAATTACACCCAACTGACCAATTGATTACATGTAATTAATAATAAACTGACAGTGTCAAGGACACTTTAATTTTAAAAATAGAGCATAATAATCAAAGAAATTTATATAAAGATAAAATATAAAAGTAGCATTTTTGGTAAAAGCAGAAAAACAATAAGTAATTGTAATAACGCAAATGAAAGTTAAGATTATAGAGAAAAGATTCTTTTGTTCTTTTCACTGACAAATTTTTGATTTTCAATTTATGGAATAAAATCATATTTATTTAATTTAATCAATAAATCTATGCAAAATTTAATAAAACTTCAAATAAATTATATAACAAAAGCAAATATATAACTAAATAAATTTAAAAAAAAAATATAAAATAAAGAATTGTAATTTATTTAATTAGTATTAAGTAATAATTAATAAAAGCAACAAATTAATTTACTGTTAATAATGGCTGATCCAAAAAAGAAGGAAAAAGATTTAGATCCAAGAATTGATTTTTTTCAATCGTATTGCTTAACAACAATGCGATTAAAAGTTGAAAAATGGACCAAAATGTTATCCTATGACGAAAATAGGGTTAGTGATTTTAATTTAATTCTGCACGATATTTATTTAATTATAATTAAACATAATTGCGGTGTGTGCTTCAAGCTAATAGAATTTTTTTTTCTTTTAATTTTATTACTTAACAAACCATAAATTAAAATGATTTTCATTGCCTCTATTAATTTCTTTAACAAAAAATTGTTTATTTTATTTTATTGTGTTTCTATTTTGAAACAACAAATATTATTCTTAAATTAACCTACTTTTAGTAGAAACTGAATAAAGAAAAAATCTTTCGGCCTTTAGAATTAGTATAAATAAACTAAAAATGCATTCACTCGCAACAGACTAATCAAATATTTAAATTAAATATATACGTTGTTTTTCATTTTGCGTTTCTTGACTTAAAATATTGATTTAAAAATACGCAAACTTAACCAAAGTAAAATTTATTTAATGAAACACAAGGCGTTAATCATTTTTATCGTATTCTGTATCGTTTTAATTGGCTTAAACCATTTCTTTTTTGAGAAAATAATATTTTTCTTTTAGTTTATTTTTCGTTCAACAATTTCAAAGTCATTATACAAGTTTAATAGTTTGTTGATGAATTGCTCTGAAATTATATATTATTATTTATATAAAAAAAAGCTCGATATAATATACATAAATAATAAATATAATAATAATTTTGTGTGAGAGAATCTGATTGCGTGCTATTATTATTATTTTTAATAATATCGCCTTTTACTTTTTTTTCCTTTTTTGATGACAAAAACAATTTATGTTTAAATGTTTTGAATAAAATATTCTCCTTTGACAATAAAAACTTTCGAAATACTAAAAATATATAATAAAAAGCAAAAAAAAAAAAAAAATCGTCAATACTGACTATCATAACTCATTATGACAAGTCACTTACATTTCATTAATTTATTCAAGAAAATGTATTTAAATGCAGAAAAAGAACTAAACTTATCTACTTTTTTTTTGGTTCTTTCGTTTTCTTCGATGGCTTTATTACAGTTCATTACATATAAGCACGTCATATTGCTTGTTTTATGCTTCGAAAAAGTAAAAAAATAAATTAAATGAAAATTAAATTCAATTAAAAAATAACACAAGGTCAAGATTCAATGAAATTATGTCTAAATATATTGGTTGCGCTCGTTATAAATGTAGGAAAAATAAATTTATTTATATTTACCTGATTTAATAACTATAATAAACTAGAAAACTTCACGAAAATTATGCTTTAAAAAAATCAATTTTTACTATTTCTTGTCCAATAGGATCTTATTATGGAATTCTTAGTGAATCCATTACAGGAAAGATTAATTATAAGTGTATCACCAGCCGGTGTCGTTTTACCTATGAATAATTTTCCACCATCAGCAAAAGGTAAAATTAGTTATTTTGTACGAAAAAACTTACCATCAGTTCTCACCCTTGAAAATATGCATCAGGTTTGCTTATTATTTTTGTAAATTTAATAATTATTATTAATGAATAATATTTAGGAGATAATGTTTGGTGATGTATCACCACGCCCTATTGATGACTTGTCGATTTTAGTGGATTTTTTGTTTTTTCCAATTTTGATGAATGCTAGTAATCAAGATGGTTGGCCAGAAGTTATGATAAAGGATGTTGTTAGTCAAATACAAATTTTACGTAATGTAATTGCAGAGGTATGTTTTACTGTGATGATGCAACGTGTTTTTAAATTCTAACCCAAAAAACACTGTACATATAGGTTCGTGGAAATATTAATAATCAAACAATATTACCAATGCCAATGACAATTGATCGTGTCATGAATACGTCGGTAGCGATTGCTGCTGGTAGACTAGATATGTGTGATGGCGAAATGAAAAATTCACTAGAGGCAATCGTATTAAAATGGTCAGATCAAATTGATGTCGTTTTAAAGGAAGATGTTAGTAGTTTATTTAAAAACGAACCACATCCATTGCCGATAGCATTGTTTTCATATTGGACATCCCGTTTAAGTAATTTAGAAAATATTTTTGATCAATTACGTAACCCACAAGCACGTACTATTGGATTTGTACTAGAGAAAATTGATTCGGTTTATTATTCTGCATTTCGTACAACGTTTAATAATATTGTTCTAGCATTGCATATGGCTAGAGATTTAACATTGTATTTTCTACCTCTGGTACGTTATACTTTTGTTTTTTTTTTTTTTTTTAATTAATGAAGCATTAATCAATAGAATGAATTTCTTAATTTTAGCAAAAACAAATCGAACAATTTGATAGTACTGACTTTGATGACACTAAAGAAATGGTGCGTCCACTTTTGCATGTTATTTGTTTAGTCTGGTCACATTCGCAATATTGTTGCACAAATGATAATATGGTTCTATTATTCACTTTAATAAACAATATGTTGATTGCGAACGCTTCAAAAACATTAGATCCTGGCTCGCTGTTTCAAGGAGAAGTGGATGAAGGACTTTTAAAAATTAATACTACTATTGATATTTTTCTTCATTACAAGTAAAACAAATTTAATTCTTAAAAATGATAATTTATAAAAAAAACAACTCTGCTTCTAGAGAACAATTTTTTGAATATCAAAAAGAATTACCAAATTATATTTTGCCTGATACAAATCCAATTCTATGGTCATTTAAACCGAAAACCATATTTAGGCGGTTTGATGCATTTGTTAACCGTTTGCAGGAAATTAAAGAAATCTTTGTTACAGCGAATGAGTTTGTTAAATTGGAAAAAGTTGAAATTGGTGGACTTCGCGGTAGAGCTATAACCAGAGAACTTACTGAAGTTAATTTTCTAATGTTTAAACGTTGTTGCAATATCTAACTTATACTCTTATTTTCATTTTAAGATTTTTGATAGTTTCCAGACGCTATACAGACATTGGACTAACATTGTGTTTGATCCATTAGATCCTGATCCAAGTTTACATGATTTTGAAAAAGAAAAAAAAACTTTCGAAGATAAGGCTGATGTTTTAGAAAGGAAATTGGCCTATCAATTTAAATTAGCTTTTGAAGACTGTTATCAAGTGGATCAAACGACCAAAGTAAAATACTTATTTATTTATTAAATTTGTAATTAATTAATATACATTTTTTAAAAATTTTAGTTAATCGAAATGTTAGGGTCACTAATGCATCGCCCAATTATATTTGATGCATGTGGAAACCATTTTAACGATGTTGTCGAATTATTCGGACAAGAGTTAGATACTGCAAAATTTGAATTTGATGAAGGAATTGAAAAGATGGAGGAATTAGGATTAAGAGTATTTTGATTTGTTATTTATTTTTAAAAATTTGAGTGTAATGAATTTGAATTTTTGTCAGGGAGTACCAATTCCAACTGGCATGCCTGTTGTTTGCGGTGCTTTGACTTGGATTTTTCAATTGAAAGATAATTTAATGCGATCTTATGACGAATTTGTTTATCTTGAATATCCGTAATTGCAATTAAATTGCTTTTCTTAATATGTTCTGCTTTTTTTATAATTTATTTTCATTAAAGTGCTTTTGAAACTGAAGAAGGTGTTTACCAAATGGAGCGCTATGATACAATGATTGATCTCTTAGTTAAATTTGAGACTGCAATTTTTGACGAATGGAATAATCGTTTACCAGATCAAATAAATGAAAATATGGCAAAGAAATTATTAATACGTGGCGAAGATGGATTATTGTACATGAATTTTGATGATGAAGTTAAATTATTTAATAATATTTAATGAATTCAATTTTTATGATTTTTTGTTAATATTGTAGCTAAAAATAGCCCTTAAAAATATAAAATACATTAAACTTATGAATTTTGAACCGATTAACGAAGTTGGTTTAGCTTTTTATGAGAGAGAAGAAGAATTATGGGTAATATAATTAAAATAAATAATAAATTTTAATTGTAACAAATAATTATTTAATTTATCGTAGGATGCCACAATGAAGCTATCACGTGTTGTCGAATGGTACAACTATGTTCATGATAAAACTGAAAAAAGTGAACATGATTTAGTTGAAAATGAAATACAAGGATTAGATTTTTCATTGGAAGATGCTATTACCAAAACAGATTGGAATGATTTTAGTATGAATTAATGAAAATATATTATTGTATTAGTGTTTACTATCATTAATTTATACAGATCAAGATTATATTGATGATATTTATCATCAAATTGAAGATTTGCATAAGCGTATTGTTCGAGCCCAAGACAATGTTAAGGCAATTAGAGAAAGTTTTAGAAAATGGGGAAATGTGCCGTTGTATGTACGCAAAGATAATAATAATCAAGCACTTTTAAATATTGAAGATCGAAATACAACATTGGCGAATCGTATTGAGGAATGTAATGTCACTAAGGCGCTAATTGATGAAATTCTGGATGAGAATTTCCGGTTATTTCATCGCATACCATTGAAAAAAAAAAAAATTGAGGCGTCCGAGGAAAATGATGCTGATGAATATGAGTACGATGAGGGCGAGGAAGAAGAGGAAGGTAATGAAGAAACAAATGATGGAAAACCAGTATGAATTTTTCTCTAAAGAAAAAAATTTCTTTAAGTTAAATTTATTAGGTAATTACTAATTAATTTCAGATGGCCAAATCACAACAAGTTAATATGGAAACAGAAGAAAATGGTGAAGAGGGGGAAGATGAAGAATATATGCATGAAATAGTTAAAACTGCTTCCCAAACTCAACTCTTTCGTGCTTACGAAGAGTATATTGATGGAGTTGTAGCCACAGAATTGATGCAAGCGATTACAAACAGGTTAAAATTGAAAATTAAATTTTTTTTTAAATAAAAAAAATAAAAAAATTGAAAATAATATTATCTAGCATGAGATATATTATGATGGAAATGGAAAACCGAACGGAACATAATGCACCTGTTTTTGAAGTTAAAATGGAATTACAAGTACCCCACGTTGTATATATTCCTGATCTGCAGGATTCCCACACGGGTTTACTATCAGTCGTGGAAGAAATAATAATGCTTATATGCTATATGAGTGATATTTTTCCACGTGTTGCACAGCCACATCAGGAAAAGACTAATGCTGAAGGCGAAGTGATTAAAGAAACTTATGAATGTATAAAATTTTGTTTGATTCTACCGGATTAAGTTTAATAATCTTTATCAATTTCATTTGTAGCAATATTATCTAATGATTCCGGTATTGATAGTTTACGAAGAGACATAATAAATAATGTTAAAAATACATGTCGTTCAGCGCTTGAGTACTTAAAGGTTTATCGACAATTCACGTTTCTCTGGACTGTTGACCGCAATGAATATTTAAGACAATTTTTGAAATATGGTCGACCGCTTTCACCAGATGAATTGGAGGTGTTGCAGACTGAAGGAACACTACCACTTAAGGATGTATATCCATCGCTTAAATCTTTTCAAAATGAGGTTAGAGAGTTAGTTAATAACTTTTTGATTTTTATAAATTTTGTGTTTTTAAACAAATACAGATTGATAGATATTCAACATATTATGAAACCGTTAGTAACATGGAAACAATTCATGTATTTCGTGTGTGGTTGCGTGTCGATTTGAAAGGCTTTAAGTATGGCATATTAAATGAGATATCACGATGGACCTCCTTATTTAAGCAATATTTAGTTAATCATGTGATTAACTCGTTACAAGATTTAGAAGATTTTTGTGTAAAGGCAACCGACATTCTTCAAATGGAAGTGCATAAAGAGGATCTTGAAAAATTATTACAAGTATTATCAATATTAAATCAGGTAGAGGAGAGAAAAAACTATACAGATGATATGTTTGAGCCACTGAAAGAAACTGTTACAGTTTTAAAAGAATATAATGTTGAAATGCCAAAAAATACGATGCAACAAGTAATTTTGCTTTATCGATGTTGAAAAAATATATTCAATTTTTTAATTTTAGTTTAAAGATTTACCAGCCACATGGAATTTGGTGAAGAAATTGGCTTTAAACGCAAAACAAACAATTGGACCTATTCAAGCGTACCAAGTAGATTTAATTGATAAGCAAATAAAGTTATTTACAACTAGAATAAAGTTGTATCGTAATAAGTTTGAGTCTCTTCCGGTATATTGTCTAATTTTCTTAGTTAAGTTACTTGTTTTAATTATATTGAATCTTTTAGATTTTTCACATTCCATGCGATAATATTTATTTGGCATTAGATAAAGTCAATAGAGAACTGAACGATATGGAAAAAGAGTATAAGAACTTAACTGATTCGGCATCACTATTTGAACTGCAGCCACCTGATATTGGAAAATTAATTAAAACCCGAACTCAACTGAAATTACTTAAAGTAAAACAAAATTATAATTTTAATTATTATGGAAAACATAATTTTTTCGTCTATTTTAGCAATTGTGGGATTTCGTTTTTGTTATCGAATCATGTATTGAGGACTGGAAGAAAACTCCATGGAAAAAAATTGATGTTGAAGTCATGGATCAAGAGTGTAAGAAATTCGGCAAGGAGTTAAGAAGCTTAGATAAAGATGCTAGAGATTGGGAACCATATGTACATAGTGAGGCAATGCTTAAAAATTTAATGACTTCCTTGCGTGCTGTTACCGAACTTCAGAATCCTGCTATTCGTGACAGACATTGGCAGGAACTAATGCAAGCAACACATGTACGTTTTAAGATGGATGATTCAACTACATTAGCAGATTTACTAGCGCTACAATTGCACAAGTATGAAGATGAAGTAAAAAATATTGTTGATAAATCAGTAAAAGAAATGGGAATGGAAAAAGTATTAAAAGATTTAAGTGCAACGTGGAAAACTATGGAATTTGAATATGAAAAACACAATCGCACCAATCTTAAAGTATTAAAAGCTTCTGAAGAGTTAGTCGAAATATTAGAAGAAAACCAAGTCCAATTACAAAATCTTTTATCATCGAAATTTATAGGACACTTTTTAGAAGAAGTTTCAGATTGGCAAACAAAACTATCAAATGCTGATCAAGTTATTAATATGTGGTTTGAGGTTCAACGAAAATGGATGTATTTAGAAAGTATTTTCATTGGATCTGAAGATATACGTAGTCAGCTGCCGGAAGATTCGAAACGTTTTGATCAAATTGATAAGGATTTTAAAGTAATTATACATGAATTTTTTGTCACCTTTTTTAATAATAATGTTTATATTATTTCAAAAGGTGTTACTTCAAGGTATGGCAGCTGAACCAAATGTAATCAGGGCAACTAATAAACCAGGCTTGTATGACAAATTAGAAACACTTTTTGATTCATTAGTATTGTGTGAAAAAGCATTAAATGATTATTTAGAAACAAAACGATTAGCATTCCCTCGGTTCTATTTTGTTTCATCAGCTGATTTATTGGATATTTTATCTAATGGAAATCAGCCAGAACTAGTTGCTAGACATTTAACCAAATTATATGATTCGTTGGCAAAATTGACTATTGAACCAGGTAAAAAAACAGCTGGTGGAATGATATCTAAAGAAAACGAGGAACTCGTACAGTTTAAAAAGCCTTGTGATTGTAGTGGCAAAG
Source organism: Ptychoptera contaminata (assembly GCA_963942525.1). NCBI lineage: Eukaryota > Metazoa > Arthropoda > Insecta > Diptera > Ptychopteridae > Ptychoptera > Ptychoptera contaminata. The sequence goes on along the minus strand of OZ012637.1, from coordinate 31,801,429 downwards.
TAGAAACATGGTTAAACCGCGTAACAGATACAATGCGATATACTTTGCATAACATATTTGATGCTGCAAATCGAGCATATGAGAACAAACCAAGAGATCAATGGATATTCGACTGGCCAGCACAACCCGCTTTATGTACAACACAAATTTGGTGGACTGTTGAAGTGAATATTGCTTTTGGTAAATTAGAGGAAGGTTATGAGAATGCCTTAAAAGACTACCAAAAAAAACAAATTGCTTTGTTAAACGCACTCATTGTGCTTTTGCTTGGTGAATTGTCGCAGGGCGATCGACAGAAGATCATGACAATCTGCACAATCGATGTCCATTCTCGCGATGTCGTTGCCAAGATGATTTTGCAAAAAGTTGAGACTGGAACAGCTTTTCAATGGCAGAGTCAGCTGAGACATCGATGGGATTTTAAGTTAAAAGATTGCTTTGCAAATATTTGCGATGCTCAGTTTAAATATGATTATGAATACTTAGGAAATACACCTCGACTCGTCATTACTCCATTAACGGATAGATGCTATATCACTTTAACTCAGTCACTTCATTTAATCATGGGTGGAGCACCAGCAGGGCCTGCGGGTACTGGTAAAACCGAAACAACAAAGGATTTAGGACGCGCTCTTGGCATAATGGTTTATGTCTTCAATTGCTCAGAACAAATGGATTATAAATCATGCGGCAACATCTATAAAGGATTAGCACAAACTGGTGCTTGGGGTTGCTTTGATGAATTTAATCGAATTTCCGTAGAAGTCTTATCTGTCGTCGCTGTACAAGTGAAAACTATTCAAGATGCTATTAAAGTATTCTAATAAATAACTTTATAATATTTATAATTTATAATACCTTTACAAATCCATAGGCAAAGAAAGTACATTTTAATTTTATGGGGGAACCAATTGTGTTGGTACCAACCGTCGGTATGTTTATAACAATGAATCCTGGGTATGCCGGTCGCACAGAGTTACCAGAAAATTTAAAAGCACTTTTTAGACCTTGTGCTATGGTTGTTCCGGATTTTGCATTGATTAGTGAAATAATGTTGGTCGCTGAAGGTTTTCAAGAAGCAAGATTATTGTCGAGAAAATTTATTACTTTGTATACTCTGTGCAAAGAATTATTGTCAAAACAAGATCATTACGATTGGGGTTTGCGAGCTATTAAATCTGTACTTGTTGTTGCCGGATCATTAAAACGTGGTGACAGATTGCGTCCAGAAGATCAAGTTTTGATGCGAGCACTGCGTGATTTTAATATTCCAAAAATTGTTACCGATGATGTTCCTGTATTTATGGGTCTGATTGGTGATTTGTTTCCAGCATTAGATATCCCTCGTAAAAGAATTTTAGAATTTGAAGAATTAATAAAAGTGTCATCAGTTGATTTACATTTACAACCGGAAGAAGGATTTGTTCTAAAAGTTGTTCAATTAGAGGAGTTATTTGCTGTACGCCATTCAGTATTTATTATTGGAAACGCTGGAACTGGAAAGACACAGGTGTGGAAAACATTAAATCGAACATATTTTAACCAAAAACGGAAACCAATGTACAATGATTTGAATCCGAAAGCGGTTACTAATGATGAACTATTTGGAATCATTAATCCCTCAACAAGAGAATGGAAAGATGGGTTATTTTCAGTTATTATGCGAGATCAAGCGAATTTGTCAGGAAATGGTCCAAAATGGATTGTATTAGATGGTGACATAGACCCAATGTGGATTGAGAGTTTAAATACTCTTATGGATGACAATAAAGTTTTGACATTAGCTAGTAATGAACGGATTGCCTTAACTAAGGAAATGCGATTACTATTTGAAATTTCCAATTTAAGGACTGCAACTCCTGCTACTGTATCGCGTGCTGGAATTTTATATATTAATCCTCAAGATTTAGGCTGGAACCCGTAAATAACATCTTATTTAATTTTTAATGGAATTGTTAAAGTATATTATATATTCTTTGCAGTTTTGTAGCTTCTTGGATTGATACAAGAGAATCGGCTGCTGAAAAGGCATCATTAAATGTTTTATTTGATAAATATATTCCACCACTGCTTGAAGCTAGTAAAACTAAATTTAAGAAAATAACCCCAATTTCAGAAATTGCAATGATACAAATGACTTGCCATCTTTTGGATTGCTTACTTACGCCAAAAAATGTGCCATTAGATTGTCCGAAAGAGTGGTATGAAATTTATTTTGTATTTGCAATACTTTGGGGCTTTGGGTCTACAATATTCCAAGATCAACTAGTTGACTGGCGTAATGAGTTCAATAAGTGGTGGCTAAATGAATTTAAAGCTGTACGTTTTCCATCAAATCAAGGAACAATTTTTAATTTTTACATAGATCCGCAAACAAAGAAATTTTTACCATGGACAGAACTAGTTACAAGCTTTGAACTGGATACTGATATTCCACTCCAATCGACGTTAGTTAGCACAGCTGAAACGACACGTTTAAGATATTTTATGGATATTTTAATAGAAAATAAGCATCCAGTGATGCTAATAGGAGGCGCAGGCTCTGGAAAAAGTGTAATAGTTGCAGAAAAATTACAGTCTCTGTCAGAAAAATATGCTATTACCAATGTTCCATTTAATTTTTATACAACATCGGAAATGCTACAGAAAATATTAGAGAAGCCTTTAGAAAAAAAAGCTGGCAGAAACTTCGGACCCCCGGGTGCAAAAACTATGATTTATTTTGTTGATGATATGAATATGCCAGAAGTAGATACTTATGGTACGGTGCAACCACACACATTAATCAGACAATTCATGGATTATCAACATTGGTAATTAAAAAGAATAAAAATAGAATTAATATTTTTAAATTTAATCAACGTTTTAATAATAGGTACGACAGAACTAAGCTTATCTTGAAAGATATTCACAATTGTCAGTTTATAGCATGCATGAATCCAACAGCTGGTTCTTTCACCATTAATCCCCGTTTGCAACGCCATTACTGTGCTTTTGCTGTTAGTTTTCCGGGACCAGAAGCACTTTATCATATTTATTACTCCATATTATCACAACATGTGGAAAATCCTATAAATAAGTTCCCTAGTAGCATTATAAAGGTTGTTGATCCGTTAATAAAAACAGCGATTACACTACATCAGAAAATTGGCGCAATGTTTCTACCAACTGCTATTAAATTTCATTATTCCTTTACCATGCGTGATTTGGCAAACATTTTCCAAGGGATGCTATTTGGTAATTTTGAGACAGCACCGAATCCGGATGCATTCATACGATCATGGGTTCATGAAGTATATCGTGTTTATGGTGATAAACTAGTGGACACCGAAGACATTAACAGTTTTTCTAAATTAGTCAAAGATATTGTTAAAAAAGGTTTCGAAGAATTCGACGAATCCAAAGTGTTCTATTATCCATTAATTTATTCTCATTTCGCTGAAAGCTTAGTGGATCCTAAATATTTGCCAGTTAAAGATTGGCCAACACTTTCTAAATTATTGACAGAAGCACAAGTAAATTACAATGATATGATTGGTGCAATGAATCTAGTTCTTTTCGAGGATGCAATGTCTCATATTTGTCGGTAAAAAACCAGTTTCTCGTAATAATAATTTATAAGTTTAAATAGTTTTTAATTAACTTTCAGAATAAGTCGAATTTTAGAATCGCCAAGAGGTTATGCATTATTGATTGGTGTCGGCGGCTCAGGTAAACAGTCGCTGACCAGAGTAGCATCATTTATTTCAAATTTAGATGTTTCTCAAGTACAATTACGGAAAGGTTATGGCGTTGCTGATCTGAAAGCTGATTTAGCACTTTTGTATATGAAAACTGGAGTTAAAAATGTAGCATCGTGCTTCCTAATGACAGATTCACAAGTAACCAAATCAGACTAAATTTAAAATTGAATTAATAGAGTTTATTTTAGGTTGCTGAAGAAATATTTTTAGTTTTGATTAATGATATGTTGGCATCCGGCGAAATACCAGAATTATTTGCTGATGATGAAATTGATAATATTGTTGGTAGTGTGCGGAATGAAGTAAAGCAACAGGGCATTGTGGATTCGAAAGAAAATTGTTGGAAATATTTTATTGACAAAGTCCGAAGAATGCTTAAAGTTGTTCTTTGCTTCTCACCTGTTGGGTCTACATTACGCGTAAGATCACGAAAGTTTCCCGCAATTGTAAATTGTACATCAATTGATTGGTTTCATGAGTGGCCCAAAAACGCATTGGAATCGGTGTCAGAAAGATTCCTAGAAGAGATTGACGAATTACCTGTATTACATATTTATATCTTGCTACAAAATAAATTTAATTGATTTTATTTTCGTTTATTTTACAGAAAGAATTAACTGATTCTATTTCTCGTTTCATGGCTTATGTTCATGAAACGGTCAACGCAATGTCTCAAGTGTATTTACAAAATGAGAAACGTTACAATTATACAACACCTAAATCCTTTTTAGAGTTGATTGCACTATATTCGAAATTACTTCGTGAAAAGAATAAAGATCTAAAAGACAAGATAGTACGTTTAGAAAATGGTTTATTAAAATTGGTAGAATGTTCAGCACAAGTCGATGGATTGCAAGACATATTAAAAGATCAAGAGGTCGTCTTGAAAGTTAAAAATGACGCGGCTGATAAGTTAATTGTTGTTGTGGGTGCAGAAAATGAAAAAGTGCAAAAGGAGAAAAATTTCGCCAATGAAGAAGAAAAAAAAGTCCGTATTATTGAGGAGGATGTAGGTGCGAAGGCGAAGCTATGTGAAGAAGATCTACGAAAGGCTGAACCTGCTTTAGTTGCTGCACAAGCAGCCTTAAACACCTTAAATAAAAATAATCTTACTGAATTGAAATCTTTTGGTTCGCCACCCGAAGCAGTAGTAAATGTATGTGCGGCAGTTATGGTACTATTTTCGAAAAAGGGTAAAATTCCAAAAGACCGTAGCTGGAAAGCGTGCAAGGTTAAAACTGGATTAAACATATCTTTATAAGTTTTTTTTTATTTCTTTTAACTTTTGTAGGTAATGATGGGTAAGGTTGATCAATTTTTAAATGATCTAGTAAATTATGATAAGGAGCATATTCACCCTGATGTCATCAAAGCACTTTTACCTTATTTAGAAGTGTGATCCTTAATTTAAAATAAATTGCTAAATTTTTTTTTAATTATAAATAATTTTTAGGATCCACAATTTGATCCAGTAACAATTGCATCAAAATCAGGTGCAGCAGCTGGTTTATGTTCTTGGGTCATAAATATTCATAAATTTTATGAAGTATTTTTGATTGTTGAGCCTAAACAGCGTGCCTTAAAAAATGCTCAAACAGAACTTAAAAATGCACAAGATAAATTAGAATTTTTAAATGACAAAATTCAAGAACTTGAACAAAAATTAAGTGTTATTCAAGCTGAATTTGATGCCGCCATGGGTGAAAAGGCAAAATGTCAAGCGGAAGCTGATAAGACTGCATTCACGATTGATCTGGCTCATCGACTTGTAAATGGTTTAGCTTCTGAGAATGTACGCTGGCATGAAAATGTTATCAGGTAAATTATTTTATAAAATCGGTCATATGTAATTTGCTAAATAATTGTTTTTCAGTTTTGAACAACAATGCGTTACTTTACCGGGAGATGTGTTAATAGTGTCATGCTTTATTTCTTATGTCGGATGTTTCACAAGAAGCTACCGTCTAGATTTATTGCACAAAATGTGGATTCCCACATTTCAGCAAATGAAAGTATATAATAATGTTTAGAAATAAAGTTCGTTAAATTATTTATCTAATTAAAATTAGCCAGCAATTCCTGAATCATCTGGCAAAGATCCATTAGAAATGTTATGTGATGATGCGCAAATTGCTGTATGGAATAATGAAGGTTTACCAAGTGATCGTATGTCTTCAGAAAATGCAACGATTTTAACAAATTCATCTCGTTGGCCTTTAATGATTGATCCACAATTGTAAATTATGCTTTTTTTAATATCATTTAGCAATTAAATTAAATTTAAACATTTTAGACAAGGCATTAAATGGATTAAGGAAAAATATGGTGATTCATTAGTAGTTATAAGAATTACAATGAGAAGTTATTTGGATATGGTTGAAAAAGCTGTTACTAACGGTCAAGTGCTGCTTATTGAAAACATTGGCGAAACAATAGATGCTGTATTAGATCCACTTTTAGGCAGAGCATTAATTAAAAAAGGAAAGTGTCTTAAAATGGGAGATGCAGAAATTGATTACAATCCTAGTTTTCGTTTAATTTTACAAACAAAATTAGCAAATCCACATTATAAACCGGAAATACAAGCACAAACTACTTTAATAAACTTTACTGTTACTCGCGATGGGTAATAATTGTGACAACAGGCTAAATGAATTGAATTTTCATAAATTTTCATTTGTCTCATTTTCTAGGTTAGAGGAACAATTATTGGCTGAAGTAGTTAAAGCCGAACGTCCAGATTTGGAACAATTAAAGAAAAATTTGACAATGCAACAAAACAATTTTAAAATTACATTGAAAATACTTGAAGATGATTTATTACAAAGGCTATCATCTGCTGGCGACAATGTATTAGAAGATCCAACATTGGTATTAAATTTAGAAAAAACTAAAAAGACAGCAGCTGAAGTAGAAATAAAAGTTAAAGAAGCTAAAATTACTTCAGTTCAAATTGATGAGGCCCGTGAGCATTATCGTACCTCTGCTGAACGTGCATCAATATTATATTTCATTCTTAATGATTTATGTAAAATAAATCCAATCTATCAATTTTCTTTGAAGGCATTTACTACTGTGTTTAATAATGCTATTTCTAGAACAGAACCAGCAGACACATTAGATGCACGAGTTATTAATTTAATCGATTCAATAACATTTTCAGTTTTTATGTATACAAGCCGTGGATTATTTGAATGCGACAAGCTTATATTTATGGCACAAACAGCAATTCAGATATTACTTTTCGCTAAAAAAATTAATCCAGAAGAATTAGATTTTCTTTTAAGATTTCCATATACCCCAAATTTATTATCACCTTTTGATTTTTTAACAAATAATGGCTGGGGAGGTATTAAAGCTTTATCAAGTATGGACGAATTTCGACATTTGGACAAAGATATTGAAGGCTCGTTCAAACGTTGGAAAAAGTTTGTTGACTCTGAGTGTCCAGAAAAAGAGAAATTTCCTGGTGAATGGAAAAATAAAACAGCATTGCAAAGACTGTGTATTATGCGTGCTTTAAGACCCGATCGTATGACTTATGCACTCAGGTAAACGCTTCATAAATAAAATATGTGCGATTTAAAATTATATTATTCAACTTAAATTTCATGCAGTGCATTTGTTGAAGAAGAACTGGGAAAAAAATATGTAGAGGCTAGAACGGTTGAATTTGCTAAATCTTTCGAAGAAACAAGTGCTTCAACTCCTGTATTCTTTATATTATCTCCAGGCGTTGATCCCCTTAAGGTACATAATTTGTAAAAAAAAAACTTAATCTCTTTATTAACAACAAAATTCTTGTTAGGATGTCGAGAAGTTAGGAAAAAAATTAAAATTCTCTACAGAAAATGGCAATTTCCATAATGTTTCGCTTGGTCAGGGTCAGGAAGTAGTTGCAGAAGAAGCAATTGACATTGCTTCCAAAGATGGGCATTGGGTTATTTTGCAAAATATTCATTTAGTAGCTAAATGGCTCTCTACGCTAGAAAAGAAAATGGAAGCTACTATGGAAGGCGCCAATGAAAATTATCGTCTCTTTGTTAGTGCAGAGCCGGCTGCCTCGGCTGAGTATCATATAATTCCACAAGGAATTTTAGAATCAGCAATTAAAATAACAAATGAACCACCAACAGGCATGTGTGCTAATGTTCATAAAGCATTAGATAATTTTAATCAGGAAACTCTAGAGATGTGCTCCAAAGAAGCTGAATTTAAAGCAATATTATTTTCTCTTTGTTATTTTCATGCAGTAGTTGCGGAGCGACGTAAATTCGGTCCCCAAGGATGGAATCGTGTTTACCCATTCAATGTTGGTGATTTGACAATAAGTGTATATGTATTGTATAATTATTTGGAAGCGAATAGCAAGGTACCATGGGAAGATCTTCGATATCTATTCGGAGAAATTATGTACGGGGGACATATTACTGATGATTGGGATCGTCGTTTATGCCGAACATATCTTGAGGAATTTATGCAACCAGAACTTGTGGATGGTGATCTTTATCTCGCAAATGGCTTTTTAGCGCCACCAAATAGTGATTATGTTGGATACCATAAGTATATAGATGATTATATGCCAGCCGAATCACCCACTCTCTATGGATTGCATACTAACGCAGAAATTGGATTTTTAACAACTTTATCAGAAAAAACTTTTAAAACTATTTTTGAACTGCAGCCAAGAGATGCTGGGGCAAGCTCCGGTGCTGTAGTTTCACGTGAGGAAACATGCAAATCTATGGTTGAAGATATAATGGATAAACTGCCTGAGGAATTTAATATGCTAGAAATAATGGCACGTGTAGAGGAGCGAACTCCATTTATAATTGTAGCGTTCCAGGAATGCGAACGAATGAATACACTGGTTTCCGAATTAAAACGTTCACTAAAGGAATTACATTTAGGTCTAAAAGGCGAACTGACAATAACACAAGATATGGAAAAATTAGAAGAAGAATTATTTTTTGATATTGTACCCGAAAGCTGGACCAAGCGTGCATATCCAAGTCTTTTAAATTTGCAATCATGGTTCGCTGATTTGTTAATACGCCTTAAGGAACTAGAACAATGGGCTGCTGATTTTAATTTACCCTCATCTGTATGGCTTGCGGGATTTTTTAATCCACAAAGTTTTTTAACTGCCATTATGCAACAAACTGCCAGAAAAAACGAGTGGCCATTGGACAAAATGTGCCTTAATTGTGATGTGACAAAAAAGCAGAAAGAAGATTTTAGGTAATTTTTAACTTGACTTTTCACGTACAAAAATGATTAAAATATCATCAATCAAAATAGTTCACCACCCCGTGAAGGTGCCTATGTTAACGGATTATATATGGAGGGTGCTCGGTGGGACACGAAGATAGGCTCCATCGGAGAATCGTTACTAAAAGAATTATTTCCTCCGATGCCGGTTATTTATATAAAAGCGGTGACCCAAGACAAACAAGATGTTAAAAATATCTACGAATGTCCTGTTTACAAAATTCGGTAAAATATCAGTATCAAATAAATTGATTATTAAAAAAATATTAAATATACAAATTATTCGTTTTTTTACAGTATGCGAGGACCAACATTTGTCTGGACATTCAATTTAAAAACAAAAGAGAGGGCTGCAAAGTGGACATTAGCTGGTGTCTGCTTGTTATTGCAAGTTTAATTATATTTGTGCACTTTATTTGTGCTTTAAATATTTTTTTTTTACAATTTATTGTTATTAGTATAATGATTTATTATTTCTGATTTATATTTTTGCCACAATAAATTTATTGTTATCATAACTTTTGTTATTTTTTTTTTTTTTTTGGTTTTGTGATTCGTGTTTGTAATAAAATTAATATTATTGCTAATAAAACACTTAATTTTCGATTGTAACTATATTTGTAGTTCTGTTGGATTCATATTGCTATGACTAAATTATTATGGTGTATACACTGATAGTAATATAGTTAACAAAAATATATTAATCGCAGTTAAATTAACAATTTAAAATTTGTAACCTTGTGAACCTGCCTCACATGAATGTAATAAATAATAAACGAAACTATAGTAACCATTATTTTTATTTAATCGAATTAAGTTTTTATTGCTTTGTTAAAACTATTTTTATATCCTAATAAATGTTTTTATTTTTCACACTAATAAAAGCGTTGCTTATTGACAGCGACATTTTAATAGAAAATCAGTTTTATATAGATTTATTTTTGAATATTAATTATAATTAAAATTAATAATTTTAAAAGATCAAAATAATAAAAAAAAAACATGACTGATGATAAAAAGGTGAAAAAGAAAGAAGAAGATGATCTTCGTACTGATTTTTTGTGTTCATTTGTGACTAAATCAATGCGTTTAAAAATTGATAAGTGGCATAAATTGATGGGCACGGAAGATTTAAGGGTAATTATTTAATTTATTTAATGTATTTTTCAATTATAATTTATTATTTTTATATGATTGTAAAAGGCAATTGTGTTTGAATGGCTTAATCAAAGTCATGTAAAAACACTTATTATAACAATGAACACAGGCGGTGTATTAGTACCGATGCTTGGATTTCCTACTAACACTAAAACCAAATCTTGCTATTTTATTAAGAAAAAATCTGACGAATTAACAGTTGATAATATTAGAAATGTAAGTTATTTAGTAATTAATTAAAAATAAACCAATTATTGAGTTAAATAATTATTTTTATATAAAGGTGTGTATATTTGGTGATATATCACCACGACCAGTAGATGATCTTGCAATACTTGTCGATAATGTTTTTTTTCCGATACTAAATAATCCGAATAATCAAGTCGGTTGGCCAGTAGTGATAACAAATGATGTTACATCCCATATGCAAGAGCTTAGAAATATAGTCGCCGAGGTTCAGGGAAATATACTAAATCTAACATTACTTCCTATGCCAATGACAATCGTTAATGTTATGGAATCGGCTAAATCTATCTTATATGGGTAAACAAATTTTTATTTTTTACACATTTTTTATTTAACGAAATTTAAATTATAAATAATTTTTTTTAAGCGGCCCATATGATTTAAGTTTAAGAAACTCAATTGAAGGCATTGTTATTAAATGGTCATCACAGATCGAGGAAGTGTTAAAAGAAGGCTCAATATCAGCATTTGATAATAATAATAATAATCCGACGCCAATAGTAGAATTGAATTTTTGGAGAGCACGGTGTAAAAATTTAGAAAATATTTACAAACAATTATGTAATAAGCGCATTAAGACGATCGGTATGATTCTTGAGTATAAAAAATCCGTTTACTATACAGCATTTCGGACCACATTTCATAAAGTGGTTATAGCACTTCACGAAGCTAAAGATATTTCATTATGGCTTTCACCATTGGTATATTGACATATATATGCATATAATTTTTTTTAACACATAATCCAATAAAATATTTTTTTTATCGTTTTTTAGTTAAAATATATTGATATTTTTGAATCAACAGATTTTTGTGACACAAAAATATCCGTTAAACCATTAATATACTGCATGTGCTTAATATGGCAAAATTCAAATTATTATAATACAAATGAGCATTTTGTTATCATGTTTAAAATGTTTAGTAATTTGATGATTGAAGCATCATCAACGCATTTAGATGCACACTCCATTTTCAAAGGAGACACAAATGAAAATCTAATAAAATTGAATATAGTTATTGACATAATAGAACATTATAAGTAAACACCGATATTATTTCATTCAATCAAAGATTTCATTTAAAAACAATTATTCTTTTTTATAGAAATACAATTAGTGAATATAAAGGAATAAATGACACTTTTGAAAATCCAAATAAACCAGAAAATAGATGGACATTTAAATCACAAGTTATTTTTAGTCGTTTATACATATATTTAAATCGTTTATATGATTTGAAAGAGATCTTTGAAATGGGCAGTTATTTTATAAAATTAGAAAAAATTGAGATTCTCGGTTTAAATGGTAGAAATATAAGCAGAAAAATATCAGAAGTATATGACAAATTCCAATTATTATACGGTAATTGGGCAAATATTTCGTTTAATCCGTTAAGCCCGGAAGAAGGCTTTAATGATTTTGAGCGAATGAAAACTAAATTTATGAATAGTGCAGAGATTTATGTAAGGACGTTGGCACAACAATTGCTTTTAGCATTTGATGAGTGCTGTAATTTGGATCAGTATATTAAGGTATAATTTTAATTATATCGCCTACTAAATAATTTAATAATTACATATTATTTTCAGATGATACAAGTCTGTGGCCCGATACTTCAGCATCCAATTGTTCTAGAGGAAACTCAAGAAAAATATCAAAATATTATAAAACTATTTAGAGATGATTTGAATTTAGTAAAAATATGTTTCGAGCAAGGTGTTGAAAGTTACAGATCTAAAGGTTTTGAAGTAATTTTTTATAAATTTCTTCATAAAACAATTTTTTTTAATTAATATAATTAATTTTAAGGGTTTACCCATTGATAGAGGTTTTCCACCAATCGCTGGCACAATTATGTGGATAAGAAAATTTAAAGAACGACTAACACGCCCATTTAATGAATTTAAATACGTGGAATTTCCGTAGATAATTTTTTTTAAATTATTTTTATCATTATTAAAATTGTTTTTATTATAGAATTTTCTTTGATGATGAAGAACGACAAAACACAATGGAAAATTATGAAAAAATGTTGTCGTTACTGGCTGAATTTGAATATGGAATATTTTCCGATTGGCGAGCATCGGTTCCAGTTACTATTAAACGAAATTTGAACAATTTTTTGTTAGCAAGGAATCCCAATAATACGAATTTTATTGAATTAAATTTTAATCCAAAAGTACGTTGTATTTATAAAAATTTTATTTTATTTTTTGTTAATTAAAAAATTATCAAGTAGCTTGTCGCCATTTTCCGTGAGATGAAATATCTTAACGCGATTGATTATGCTGATATACCGTCTCCAGCTATTGAATTGTATGACACTGAAGAAACACTTTGGGTAAGAATAATCATTTCTTTATTTATTTATTTAAATGTATAAATCATGTAACATATTCCAGGATGCACGTTTAAAATTATCAAGAATTGTAGAATGGTACAATGAGATACAAATTAAAACGAAAACCTGTGAATTTAATTTAATTGCCGATGAAATAGAAAAGATAAATTTAAAAATAAATGATTTGACAACGTGTGAAAAATGGAAACTTTATAGTAGATAGTTTATTAAATATATATGTTTCTAATAAAATAATTTCTTTTATAAAAAATAACAATTTCCAGATCCCCGATTCATCCAAATGGTTTATAATAAAATAAAAAATTTACGCACTAGATTATTGCAATCGCAAGAGAATATTCAAAGAATGTTGATGAGCATCAACGATTGGGGTTCTGTACCGCTTTATGTAAGAAAAGAAAACTCTTTATTAAATATCGATGAACGTTTAATGGCCGCCCACAAGAGATTTTCCCTGTGTCAAAGCACAAATGTCCTAATTGATTCTTTAATGGAAGAAAATTTTATTTTATTGCATAACTATCATGAGCTAGCTAATATGCCTTATATAGATTCTGATGAGGATGTCAATTCAAATCATGAATCTATACAACGAGTAATGATTTGTTATATAGCATATTTATATTTAATTTTTAATGACAAAATTTTAACAAATTTTTAAAGAGCGAAACCGGAACTAATACTGAAGAAATTTTACATGAAGAATCTATTCCTCTCGAAGAAAAAGAAAAACCAATCAAATCTTTAGATATTGAAAATATAACTGAAGAAATAGAGAAAAAAACTATAGACATATTAACATTAAAAGTACCAAAAACCGAGGAACAATTACAATTATTTCGACCATATGAAGACTATGTTGATCAACTACTTGCTGATGAAATAATGAAAGCAATTAATATCAGGTATATAGTATAAGGTAAAATTTGTTTGCAAAATAATTATTTAATTTTTAGTATTTCGTATATATGGAATGAGATTCAAAATCTTTCCGGAAATAATGCCTTGTTTGAAGTGCGTTTGGAATTACAAGCGCCTTTTATTGTATTTCTTCCATCGTTTAACGATAAAGCAAAATGCTCATTTATGCTAACTTTTCAAGATTTAGTTATTGATATCTATAACATGGCAGATTTAATACAACGTGTTGCCCAACCACCAGAATCAGAACGATTAGAGGCAGATGGTACCGTGTACTGTGCTACCTATGAAAGTATTATTTTGGAATTTAATAATTAAGTTCAATAAGTTTTTCATCTTAATTTAATTTATAACAGCATATTTAGCACAAAACAAAGAAATTGAAGAAATGAAAAGGGAAATGATATCTGAGATTCAAAAAACCTTACTTGAAGCCAAAGCATATATGAAAAATTATGAACAAAAATATGGTCGCATTTGGTTAGATGATAGAAAGGAATTTTTGGATAATTTTTTAATTTATGGACGACCATTGCTGCCAGAAGATGTGGAAACAATTGGACAAGAAAATTGTAAATTAAAGGAAAATCCACCAACACTGGATACGTTTAAACAAATGGTTTTTTCTTTATTATTATTTTTATACTTTTGTTTATATCATTCTAATTATTATCTATCACTTTTTTTTTCTTTTTCAAAATCACACGGACATAGATTGATTATTATTATAATTTATATGATGAAATTTTGGAAATAGAAACATCGCATTTATTTAGAAATTGGCTACTCGTTAATATGAAAATGTTCAAAAGCGCGTTATTAAATGAAGTTTGTAAATGGTCGAACATGTTAAAGGAACACCTTGTCAATGAGGTTGTAATTAATTTAAAGGAGCTTGAAGATTCCATTGCAAATGGTACAACGGTTTTGAAACAAAACGTAACCGAGGATGATTTTGAGATACTTTTAAGTATAATGTCAGTTTTAACACAGATCCGGGATCGTGAAATAGACACTGATTATATGTTTGAACCGTTACGTGAAATTGTCGATATGCTTAAAGCATATAATGTTGAGTTTCCTAAATTGATTTATGATCAACTTAATGAATTACCAGAGAAATGGTTAGGTCTTAAAAAATTAGCGATGCAGGTTAAACACGATATTGCACCGCTTCAAGCTTATCATGTAGATTTAATAAGTAAAAGAATTGCATTGCATGAATATCGACAAAAATCGTATCGCGAAAACTTCAAAAAGTTACCCGTATGCTTTAGTGTTTCATATGTTTATCCAAGTTAAAATAAACTTATTTTTTTGTTTGACAGTGTTTTCGCCATCCGTGTCCTGACATATATGCCCTTATTGATAAACTAAATGATGAAATAAGCGTAATGGAAGAATACTCTTTATATTTAGATGATTCAGCAGCTTTATTTGAATTAAATATGGTAGATAAAACAAAAATATCTGCTTGTAGGAAGGATCTAATTATGCTTAAAGTATGTTTGTGCGTTATGCTTGAATAAAAAAATGTCGTAACAAAAATTTATATATATATTTAGCAACTATGGGACTTTATATTAGTTGTTGAATCGTGTATTGACGGCTGGAAGCACACACTTTGGACACAAATCGATATTGAAGACATAGAAATGGAATGTAAGAAATTAACCAAAGACATTCTATCACTCGATAAGGATATGAGAAATTGGAAACTTTTTATGTACTTAGAATCAATATTAAAAAATCTTTTGACATCGTTAAGAGCTATAACCGAATTACAAAATTCAGCGATAAGAGATCGACATTGGATTGAACTGATGCACGCAACGCAGGTAAATTTAGAATAGATAGATTTTTTGTAGGAAATACTTTTATACTCTTGTACCTTTTTAATAAAAGCTTTGCCTTATTCATGGCGAGGACATTCTGGTTTGTTTATAATAGAGTTTTCCAAAATAATAAAAAAAAATTTATATAAAAAATAACAAATTCTTTAATTATATTTAAAAAAAATTAGGTTGTTTTTAAAATGGATGAATCAATAACACTTGCTGATTTACTTGATTTAAATTTGCACAATTATGAAGAGGTTGTTAAGGGTATTGTAGATAAGGCAGTTAAAGAAATGGCAATGGAAAGTACATTAAATGATTTAAAAGCAACTTGGAATGAGATGTCATTTGAGTTTGAACCTCACCAACGTACAAATTTGGAAATGTTAAAAGCAAGTGATGAACTTATTGAAATTCTTGAAGATCATCAGGGGCAACTACAGAACCTTCTGAGTTCAAAATATATTGCATATTTTTTAGAAGAAGTCAATGAGTGGCAAATTAAATTATCAAATACTGATCAAATTATATCAATTTGGCTTGAAGTGCAACGAAAGTGGATGTATTTGGAAAGTATATTTATTGGCTCAGAAGATATACGTAGTCAATTGCCGCATGATTCAAAAAGATTTGACAAAATTGATGAAAAATTTAAGGTTTTGTTGCAACAATTACATGACAATCCAAACGTTGTGCAAGCAACGAATAAAGAAGGACTTTTAGAAAAATTAGATGATCTTCTTTTGATGCTAATATTATGCGAAAAAGCATTAAATGATTATTTAGAAACAAAACGATTAGCTTTCCCTAGATTCTATTTTGTTTCTTCTGCTGATTTATTAGACATTCTGTCCTATGGAAATCAGCCAAAACTAGTAGGTAAACATTTGACAAAACTGTATGATTCTATTATGGCGCTTAAATTTGAAATGTCATCTAAAACGGCTGTGGGCATGTTTGCCAAGGAAAACGATGAATACGTTAAATTTGAAAATAAATGTGATTGTACCGGGAATGTAGAAATATGGCTTAATCGTGTCACAAATAGTATGCGTCAAACTCTTAATAAATTGTTTGCCGCCGCTATCGCTGCTTATGATAATAAAGCAAGAGATCTTTGGGTTTTTGACTGGCCTGCTCAGCCAGCACTTTGCACGACACAGATCTGCTGGACAACTGACGTGAATATTGCTTTTGTAAATTTAGAGGAAGGTTACGAAAATTCTCTAAAGGATTACCAAAAGAAGCAAATTACTTTGTTGAACGCACTCATTGTGCTTTTGCTTGGCGATTTGTCGCAGGGCGATCGACAGAAAATCATGACAATTTGCACAATCGATGTCCATTCTCGTGATGTCGTTGCCAAGATGATTTTACAAAAAGTTGAAACCGGAGCAGCCTTTCAATGGCAGAGTCAGCTGAGGCATCGATGGGATTTTAAGTTAAAGGATTGCTTTGCAAATATTTGCGATGCTCAGTTTAAATATGATTATGAATACTTAGGAAATACACCTCGACTCGTCATTACTCCATTAACGGATAGATGCTATATCACTTTAACTCAGTCACTCCACTTGGTAATGGGTGGAGCACCAGCAGGCCCTGCGGGTACTGGTAAAACCGAAACAACAAAGGATTTAGGACGAGCTCTGGGCATAATGGTTTATGTCTTTAATTGCTCAGAGCAAATGGATTTTAAATCATGCGGAAATATCTATAAAGGATTAGCACAGTGCGGTGCTTGGGGTTGCTTCGATGAATTTAATCGCATTTCTATAGAAGTCCTATCTGTTGTCGCTGTCCAAGTAAAAACTATTCAAGACGCAATTAAGGTAAACTATTTAATCTAAAACGGTAAATTTTTGACAATTGTTTATGTTATTTTTTATACATAACAAACACACACAGGTTTGGGCTAAAACTGCCACTCTAGACAATATAGAGGTAAACAATCTTTATTTGTTACACTTCATTTAGTTAGATTCATTTTTCCACAAATACATATACATATACAAGTTAATATTCACATTCATTCATTTCGATGGCAAATTAAAATCGAAATCATCTTCATTTTTGTTATCGCTGAATCATGTTATCAAATTAATGATAAAATATTATTTTTATTAGTCAAAAAAAACTGTTTTTAACTTCATGGGGACAAGTATTGAGTTGATACCAACGGTAGGAATTTTCATCACAATGAATCCAGGTTATGCTGGCCGTACAGAGTTACCAGAAAATGTAAAGGCACTTTTTCGACCGTGTGCTATGGTTGTCCCAGATTTCGCATTGATTAGTGAAATTATGTTGGTCGCTGAGGGTTTTCAAGAAGCAAGATTATTGGCAAGAAAATTTATTACTTTGTATACACTATGCAAAGAGTTGTTGTCAAAACAAGATCATTATGATTGGGGATTGCGAGCTATTAAATCTGTGCTTGTTGTTGCCGGATCATTAAAACGTGGTGACAAATTGCGCCCAGAAGATCAAGTTTTGATGCGAGCACTGCGTGATTTTAATATTCCGAAAATTGTCACTGATGATGTTCCTATATTTATGGAACTAATTGGAGATTTGTTTCCTTCTTTGGACATTCCACGGAAACGTTCCATGGAATTCGAAAAGTTAATAAAAAAGTCAGCAGCTGATTTACTTTTACAACCAGATCAGGGCTTCGTTTTAAAGGTATTTTCTACTAGATTTACAGAAATTATAAAATAAAGCAAAATCTATAACAGGTTGTTCAATTGGAAGAATTATTTGCTGTACGACATTCTGTATTTATTGTTGGTAATGCTGGAACAGGCAAAACACAAGTGTGGAAAACACTTAATAAAACTTATTTCAACCAAAAAAGAAAGCCATTTTTCAACGATCTAAACCCAAAGGCTGTAACTAATGATGAGCTCTTTGGGATTATTAATCCAGCGACACGAGAATGGAAAGATGGATTACTATCAGTCCTTATGAGAGATCAAGCGAATTTAGGAGGAAATGGTCCAAAATGGATTGTTTTAGATGGTGACATAGATCCTATGTGGATTGAGAGCTTGAACACTGTGATGGATGAAAATAAGGTTTTGACATTAGCCAGCAATGAGCGTATAGCTTTAACCAAGGAAATGCGTTTACTCTTTGAAATCGGGCATTTAAAATCAGCAACACCAGCTACTGTTTCACGTGCTGGCATCTTATACATTAATCCACAAGATTTAGGATGGTATCCGTAAGAGCATTATCTATTTTTATTTTAAATTTTTAAATTTATTATGTTTTATTTTCAGATTTGTAGCTTCATGGATACAGACGCGAGAAAATTTTCAAGAAAAATCTACCCTTACTATGTTATTTGACAAGTATGTTCCACCGTTATTAGAAGTAAATAAAAGATTTAAAAAAATATGTCCAATTTCTGATATTGCAATGATCCAAATGAGTTGCCACTTGCTTGAATGTCTGTTAACATCACAGAATACCCCCAATGATTGCCCAAAAGAATGGTATGAAATTTATTTTGCATTTGCTTTAATATGGGGTTTTGGCTCAGCTTTATTTCAAGATCAACTGATTGATTGGCGAGCTGAATTTAATAAGTGGTGGCTAAACGAGTTTAAGGTTGTTAAATTTCCGCATAATCAAAGTATATTTAACTTTTTCATTGATCCAGAAACAAAAAAGTTTTTGCCATGGAGTGACTTAACGCCTCCAGCCACTGTTAACTTTGATATACCATTGCAAAGTATGTTGATACCAACAGCCGAAACAACACGTTTAAGATATTTTATAGATATTCTCTTTGAAAAAAATTATCCTGTAATGTTAGTGGGCGGTGCAGGCTCTGGCAAAAGTGTTATTGTTGCTGATATACTAAATTCGCTTCCTGAAAAATATGCAATCACAAATATTTCATTTAATTTTTACACAACATCCGAAATGTTACAAAAAGTTTTAGAAAAACCTTTGGAAAAGAAATCTGGACGTAATTTTGGGCCGCCTGGCGCAAAATATATGATTTATTTTGTTGACGATATGAATATGCCAGAAGTCGATAAATTTGGTACAGTGCAGCCGCATACAATTATCAGACAATTTATGGATTATCAGCATTGGTATGATTTTTTAATAATTTTTTTTTCTTTTCATTCAAAACCAATCAGTTTCGATTATATTTATTTTAGGTACGATCGTACAAAATTAACTTTGAAAGATATTCGCAACTGCATGTTTGCTTCATGTATGAATCCTACAGCTGGTTCATTTACTATTGATTCACGATTACAAAGACATTTCTGCGCTTTTGCTGTTAGGTAAATTGTTATTAATACTATTTAAAGCTATAAATATTATTCAAAATTATATCTTTGTTTTTTTTTTTAAGTTATCCAGATGCGAATGCTTTATATCATATTTACAATTCGATATTATCACAACATATGCAATTAACTGTGAATAAGTTTTCTTCATCGGCTAAAAATATGTGCACTCCGCTAATTAATACCGCACTTTCATTCCATATACGACTGCAACAATTATTTTTACCAACTGCGATTAAATTTCATTACGTTTTTAACCTTAGAGATCTGGCGAACATATTTACAGGAATGTTGTTTGCCAATGGTGATACGTGTAAGGATGGAATTTCACTAGTGCGATTATGGATACATGAAGCAACACGAGTTTATAGCGATAAATTAGTTAGTTATTATGACATAGATGAATTTAAGAAATTGTTAGAACTTGTGGTGAAAAAAGGAATTGAAGAAATAAATGAGCAAGCATATTCAGAGCCATTGATCTATTGTCATTTTGCAGAAAGTATTACTGAACAAAAGTATATGCCCATAAAATCTTGGGCATCTTTACAAAAATTATTAGCAGAAGCACAATTAATGTATAACGAGGTGGTTGGAACTATGAATCTTGTATTGTTTGAGGATGCAATGTGTCACGTATGCCGGTAAATGTGAAATTTATATTATTTAATTTTTGTTTGGTAAAAGATACCAAAAATGTATTTTTTTATAGAATTAGTCGTATTCTTGAAGCACCTAGAGGCAATGCTCTTCTGATTGGGGTTGGAGGGTCTGGTAAACAGTCATTAGCAAATCTAGCTGCGTTTATCTCAGCACTTTCAGTTTTTCAAATACAGCTTGGTAAAGATTACACCATTTTAGATATGAAATCTGATTTAGCAATTCTATACACAAAAGTTGGCATTAAAAATATACCGTCAATGTTTTTAATGTCTGATGCCCAAGTCGGCGAAGAACAATTCTTAGTTTTAATCAATGATATGTTGGCGTCTGGTGAGATTCCTGATTTATTTCCAGACGATGAAATAGAAAATATTGTTAGCACCTTAAAAAATGAAGTCAAGCAATTAGGCTTGATAGATACAAAAGATACTTGCTGGAAATATTATATAGAAAAAGTTCGAAAAATGCTAAAGGTTTTTGTTTTATTTAAGCTTTATATGTGTTTTTGCGACATATTTACAAGATCATTAAATTTATAGATTGTTTTATGTTTTTCCCCGGGTGGTTCAACATTACGCATTAGGGCAAGAAAATTTCCAGCAATTGTTAATTGTACAGCAATTGATTGGTTCCATGAATGGCCAACAATCGCCCTGGAATCTGTTTCATTTCAATTTTTATCAACATTAAAGTCACTGCCAGTAATAAAAAATAATATTTATCTATTTTTATCAATTTTTTTTTTTTCAAATTTGTTAACGTATATTTGCAGTCAGACTTAACAGCATCGGTATCAACATTTATGGCCTATGCACACGGAACAGTTAATGATATGTCATTAATTTACTTACAAAATGAAAAACGTTACAATTATACAACACCAAAAACCTTTTTGGAATTAATATCATTATATTCAAAATTGTTAACAGAAAAAACAGAATATCACAGAGATATGATTGATCGTTTAGAAAATGGATTAGTAAAATTGGCTCTATGTTCAGAACAAGTCGATGGATTACAAGAAACTTTAAAAGATCAAGAGATAATTTTAAAGGTTAAAAATGAAGCAGCTGACAAACTGATTATCGTTGTTAGTGCAGAAAATGAAAAAGTGAAAAAGGAGAAAAATTTCGCTAATGAAGAGGAGAAAAAAGTCCGTATTATTGAGGAGGATGTAGGTGCGAAAGCGAAGCTATGTGAGGAAGATCTACGAAAGGCTGAACCAGCCTTAGTTGCTGCACAAGCAGCGTTAAATACGTTAAATAAAAACAATCTCACTGAATTGAAATCTTTTAGTTCTCCTCCAGACGCCTGTGTTATGGTTTTAGCAGCAGTTATAGTATTATTTTCACCAAAAGGAAAAATAAATAAAGATCGCAGTTGGAAAGCAGCTAAAGTTCGTTTATGAATAAAAAATTATTTTCAAAATAAATTTCATATTTTTATAAATATTCCAGGAATTAATGGGAAAAGTTGATTCGTTTCTATTCAAATTGATTAACTATGACAAAGAACATATTTCGCCCAAAGTTATTGAGGCTTTGCAACCGTACATAAATGTATTTATTTTTTTATTAATTTAAATTTTATGTTTTTTACCATTAATAATTTGCAATTATTTATCAGAATACAGATTTTGATCCAGATAAAATTTTTGTTAAATCAGCAGCAGCAGCTGGACTATGTTCTTGGGTAATAAATATTAACAAATTTTATCATGTTTTTCTGTTTGTTGAGCCTAAACAACGGGCATTAAAAGAGGCGCAAGCGGAATTAAAACATGCACAAGAACGATTAATGTTTTTAAATGATAAAATATTTGTATGTTGTTTGTTTACTGCGTAAAATTATCGTATAGAAAATAATAGAAATTGTTTTTTATTTTGTTTAGGAATTAGAAGGAAAGCTGAATTTAATCCAAGCAGAATTTGACGCGGCGTTAAATGAAAAACAAAAATGTCAATTTGAAGCTGATAAAACTGCGTTCACAATAGATTTGGCCCATCGTTTAGTGAATGGCTTAGCTTCAGAAAAAGTACGTTGGCGATTTTCTGTGTCCAATTTAAGCGATCAAATTGTAACATTGCCTGGTGATGTCTTGCTTATTTCTTGCTTTATATCATATGTTGGATGTTTTACTCGACGTTATCGTGCCGAGTTACAGAATAAAATGTGGTTTCCAAAATTTAATAAAATAATTGTAAGTTTTTTAATTTCTTCTTTGATTCAAAATGAATAATGAAAAATATCTTAACAGCCAGAAATTCCTCATTCGGACAAAAATGACCCTTTGGAATTAATTTGTGATGATGCACAAATTGCTATGTGGAATAACGAAGGTTTACCAAATGATCGTATGTCTGCTGAAAATGCAACAATTTTAACAAATACTTCCCGTTGGCCTTTAATGATTGATCCACAACTGTAAAATTGCGTAAATAATTTTTTATCAGAATAAAACGTTATTATTTGTTTTTCTTTAGACAAGGAATCAAATGGCTTAAACAAAAATTTGGTAAGATGTTGGTTATTATACGTTTATCAACTGAAGGGTACTTAGGTATTATAGAAAAAGCTCTTGCAAATGGTGATGTTGTGCTCTTGGAAAATATCGGTGAAACAGTTGATGCTGTATTAGATCCGCTGTTAGGACGGGCATTAATTAAAAAAGGAACAGCTATAAAAATTGGTGATAAGGAAATAGATTTTAATCCAGATTTCAAATTTATTTTACACACAAAATTAGCAAATCCACATTATAAACCAGAAATGCAAGCACAAACTACATTAATAAATTTTACGGTAACTCGTGATGGGTGAGTTTAATTAGGTTTTGATAAAAATGAAGTTTTAATGATTTGTTTTTTATGCTATTTTTTTTCTCTGTAGATTAGAAGAACAATTATTGGCTGAAGTAGTTAAAGAAGAGCGTCCAGATTTAGAGCAACTGAAAACTAACCTTACAATGCAAGAAAATCATTTTAAAATTAGTTTAAAAGCTCTTGAAGATGATTTACTGCGCCGTTTGTCATCTGCTGGTGAAAATGTGTTAGATGATCCCACACTTGTTTTGAATTTAGAGAAAACGAAACAAACTGCAGCTGAAATTGAAATAAGGGTTGCCGAAGCCAGAATTACTTCTGTACAACTTGATGAAACCCGTAACCATTATCGATATGTAGCAAAACGGGCTTCTATTTTGTATTTTATACTAAATGAATTATATAAAATCAATCCTATTTACCAATTCTCACTTAAGGCATTTACGGTGGTTTTCAAAAATGCTATTGCATCAGCTATTGTCGCAGAAAAATTAAAACATCGAGTCGCGAATTTGATTGAATCAATTACCTTTAACGTTTTTATGTACACTACCAGAGGTTTATTCGAAAAGGATAAACTTATTTTCATTGCCCAAATGGCTATACAAATTTTTATACAACAAAATAATGATGAACAAATCGAATTAGATTTTCTTTTACGATTTCCGTTTACACCAAATTTAACGTCACCGTTTGATTTTCTATCGAACAATAGTTGGGGCGGCATTAAAGCACTATCATCTTTGGACGATTTTCGCAATCTGGACAAGGATATTGAAAGTTCAACGAAACGTTGGAAAAAATTTATTGAATCTGAAACTCCAGAAAGGGAAAAATTACCTGGAGAGTGGAAAGGCAAAACTTCATTACAAAAACTCTGTATTATGCGGGCATTACGACCAGATCGCATGACCTATGCAATAAGGTAACTATACGAAAGTAACCTTTATTATATTTTTTTTCTTTATGCTTTGTGTTGCAAATATTTAGTTTGTTTGTGGAAGAGAAAGTGGGAAAACAATACGTTGAAGCAAGACAAATTGAATTTGCTAAATCTTTCAATGAAACGAATGCCACAACCCCGGTATTCTTTATTCTATCGCCTGGTGTTGATCCATTAAAAGTATATATTTTTATTTTTCCTGTAATTATTTGATTTGATTTGACGAATGTTCAATTATTTACAGGATGTAGAAATGTTAGGCGTAAAATTAAAGTATACTACGGACCGTGGTAATTTCTACAATGTATCCTTAGGCCAAGGACAAGAAGTCATAGCTGAAACAGCAATTGATATTGCCTCAAAATCCGGACATTGGGTTATTTTGCAAAATATACATTTGGTTGCGAAATGGTTACCTACACTTGAAAAAAAATTGGAATCAACAGCAGAAGAATCTCATGAAAATTATCGATTATTTCTTAGTGGAGAGCCAGCCCCAACTCCGGAACAACACATAATTCCACAAGGAATTTTGGAATCAGCAATTAAAATTACAAACGAACCACCAACGGGAATGTGTGCTAATGTTCATAAAGCATTAGATAATTTTAATCAGGAAACTTTTGATATGTGCACCAAAGAATCTGAATTTAAAGCAATTTTATTTTCACTTTGTTATTTTCATGCTGTTGTTGCGGAGCGACGTAAATTTGGTCCTCAAGGATGGAATCGTATCTATCCTTTTAATGTTGGCGATCTTACAATCAGTGTAAATGTGTTGTATAATTATTTGGAAGCGAATAGCAAAGTACCATGGGAAGATCTTCGATATCTATTTGGAGAAATTATGTACGGAGGACATATAACTGATGATTGGGATCGTCGATTATGTAGAACATATCTGGAGGAGTATATGCAACCAGAATTAATGGATGGTGAAATATATTATGCTAAAGGATTTCCTGCTCCTCCGAATAGAGATTATGAAGGGTATCATCACTATATAGATGATTTTATGCCACCTGAATCTCCAATTTTGTATGGATTGCATTCTAATGCTGAGATTGGTTTTCTGACAACATCTGGCGAAGACTTGCTTAAAACAATTTTTGAACTTCAGCCAAGAAGTTCAGAAGCTGCCATAGGTATTGGTGCTTCTCGAGAAGATTCCGTAAAGTATATTGCCGAAGAAATTATAGATAAGCTACCAGAGGAGTTTTATTTGCAGGAAATTATGGCACGTGCAGATGAAAAAACCCCTTTTATTATCGTTGCTTGTCAGGAATGTGAACGCATGAATTTTTTGATCGCAGAATTAAAACGATCTCTAAAGGAATTATTACTAGGATTAAAAGGCGAATTAACAGTTACTCCCATTATGGAAAGATTAGAAGACGCATTATTTTTCGATGTTGTTCCAGAGTCATGGACTAAATTAGCCTATCCCAGTCTTTTAGGTCTTCAAGCATGGTTTGCAGATCTGATGCTGCGCCTCAAAGAATTGGAACAGTGGGCAGCAGATTTCAATACACCAAACAGTGTTTGGTTATCTGGATTTTTTAATCCACAAAGTTTTTTAACTGCAATCATGCAACAAACTGCTAGGAAAAACGAATGGCCATTAGATAAAATGTGCCTAAATTGCGAAGTAACCAAGAAAAATAAAGATGATATTACGTGAGAATTTTTTTATCTTATAATATTGTTTAAAATTTAATGGATATTTTTCTATTCATAATATAGTGCACCGCCTAGAGAAGGTGCTTATGTTAATGGTTTATTTATGGAAGGTGCTCGTTGGAATATAGATATTAATGCAATTGGGCCAGCCAGACTGAAGGAATTGTATCCTATGATGCCGGTTATCTTTATCAAGGCTATAACACAAGATAAGCAAGATACAAAGAACATTTACGAATGTCCAGTCTACAAAACTAGGTGTGTAAAGAATATATTAAAATAGTTTATTTTTCCTTTTTTTACTTTTAAATATTTCTGTTTTTTTTTTTTAAATAAATTATTTCTGCAGGCTGCGTGGCCAAACATACGTTTGGACATTCAATTTGAAAACCAAAGAGAAAGCGGCCACATGGATTCTAGGCGGTGTTTGTCTTTTATTGCAAATATAGTAGAAACATAGCAAAAAATAATAATAAATCATAAATGTTATTAATGCTATTCTTGTTAGAAAAATAATTAATAAAATATTAAGCAAATGTTGCGAATTTTTTTTTAAATTAAAGTTGTAGCGCCATCAGCATCACTCTTTTCAAATATAATAACTATTATAATAACTATATAATAATTTTGAAATATTCTTCTTTTCTGTTTTGATAAATGTTTATTAAAGCTTTCCCTTCATTGTAACTCCAGTTTTTAGACATTTTGACTGTAAATACAAATTTTAATTATTAATACCGTAATGTGTTTGTATTTTTCTTTAAATAATATATACCGGTAACCACAATTAAAACAACAGAATAAAACGTCAACAATAAAATGACACTTTTAAGGTTATATTTTACTTCTGTCAAAAATTTTTGCGTTCCATAATCATGTACAAATCATTTTACTCTAAGCAGAAGTGGCGCGCTCTTACTACATAATGTATACACATATAGTTAGTTAATATTTAAACCATACTTTAAGGACCATACATAGAATTTACCAAAGATTTTTCCTAAATTATATAAACATACTAAATGCATTAGTGCCATCTAATGTACAGCATTAGAAATTATTTATAATTTTTATTTTTATTATATAGTAATTTATCTAATTACTTATAATCTGCTAAAGGTTACTCTTGGCACTCACAGAACTGACCACTTTGCTTATTAAATAAATGACCACGATAATCCATATTTATTTACATTTTGTACAAACATTCCTTCGCAAAAAATTTACTCAGTCATTAATAATTTAAAACTAAAATCCCATTTCGTATGCATCTGGCCAAAATCCTAAATTTGATTCTCTTTTTGTTATGATTCTTGTTTTTTTCTGTGTCTTGTTATGTTTGCATTTAAGTTATTTTAATTGTTTACTGTTTTGGGGGGGCTGGCTAAAAGACCACAGCCAATAACACTACTAAGCTGACCATTTCTGGGATTATTAGATATCTCTACGTCTTACAGCATATATTTAAGTAATTTTTATTATTGTTTTTACAGAAAAATTCTTTAATATTTAATTTTATTTACCCAAAAATAGTTGCTTGTAAGATAGATTGATGATTTTAATGCAAATAAATGGCCAAATGGTAATGTTCATTCAACTTTTTCTTCTTTCTTTTTTTTTTACTCAGTTTACAATAGCAGATACATTTCCACTTTATACCCTTATACAGCTAGTTATTAACTATATAATCGATGTACATTAGACACTTACAAGTGCAAATAAAACATTTTAAATTAAATTAATTAAAATCATATCTTTTAGCTAAGGTTAAGTAAAATTTTTGCAAAAATACAAAAACAAAGAGAAAAACCATTTAAAAATTACGGAAAAGGGATTAACCATACAGTCGGATCAAAGTATTGGACAAGCATTGGTAATATTAGAATGAAAATTTAGTTTTGTGGGAAAATAATAAATAATCTCATCTTTCATCATCCCTCATCGTCAACTATTTATATTTATATTTTTTATTCTTCCTTTAATATCCTTAAAATGCCTGAATATCCTTTTAAAATAAATTAAATTAATAAGAAAAATGACACTTTTATTGACTTTGCAAGGTAATTGATAGTTTTTCTCCATTGTTGCGGTCAAAAGTATAATAATTTTACTTGGGTTTTACTCAGCAGAAAACCTCAATAAACTGATAACCGCCGCCGTTCATGTAAAATTTATTTAATTTTTTTTTTTTTTTTTTTTGGAATAAACTTTTAAAACTAGGAAAATGGACGTTTTTATCAGTTTTGAAGCATGAACAGATGGTGTCGCCATTTTTATTTTTATTAATATTATTATTAAAGGACAGGAAATCAGCATCTATATGATGGATGTAATTTGATATTTATCGTTTGGGTATTTCAGGGTCTGATCAATCGTTTTGTTGCCCCACCTATCTATCATGAATCTTTTAATGTTTTTCTATCATTTTTTTTCCGAATGTTTACTGTCAAATGTCGCCATATTGATTGTCGCGTTTTAGATTGATTAGTTTTTCCATTTTTTCCCCATATTTTCTTCTTAATTCACTTAACTCCGATTACAACAATAATCAAAATTAAAATTGAAAAATTAAATTCGCGAATACACTTTTCACTAGTGTAGCGATAAATGTAATTTTTAAAAGGGAAATTGTAGTAGAAAAAAGTTTAAAATTAATTATTTAATCGCAAAGATAGCAGGAATTATGAAAATTGAAAAATCAAACATCATAATCAGAAGAAAATATTGTAAAAGAAAGAAAAAAGTTATATGAACAATTTTTTTTTTGATAAGCTTTAACACTGCTTTCCGAAGGTTTCGTATCACTTTTGTTTTGTCTAAATATTTATTTATTGGTTACATAAAAGCTTTACTTTGTACAATTTTAACACATTGTGACAGTCATTATGCTTGATTTCTTGTAGTATTATTATTTTATTTTGTTTTAAAATTAGTTTTAAAAATAGTAATAACTTTTGACATACAAATACGGGGAAGCATTCCTATCACAAGCTTTTTTAGAGTTCTTAGTATACGTTATGAAGTCTTTTATTGTTTAAAAAATTATAAAGAATAAGCGTATGCAATAATTTGCAAGTACATGCATTAAAAGGTGACCAAAATCATTTTTATGCTTTTTATTGTAGGTGGAACAATTTAAAAGCAACGCATCATGCAACTTTACTGCTTCTTTATAAGAAAAAGTAATTAAAAATTTTATTAAATTACTTGCAAAATAAATTATTTAATTTTGTCACATTTATTGTTTTGCTTTAAAGCTTAAGAAGCGAATAACAAAAACCAAAAAAAGCTCCACAAATATTATTATTATATTATTGATTTTCCTAAAAAGATAAAATTGAAAAAACAACATCACAGCATGTA
Source organism: Ptychoptera contaminata (assembly GCA_963942525.1). Lineage (NCBI taxonomy): Eukaryota > Metazoa > Arthropoda > Insecta > Diptera > Ptychopteridae > Ptychoptera > Ptychoptera contaminata. The sequence goes on along the minus strand of OZ012637.1, from coordinate 31,772,104 downwards.
TTGATTAATGACACGATTTTATATTATAAGCAGTGTAAATAGTGTCGGCAGCCAAGAGACATTATGTCGAGCTCAAAATCCATCCACTTACCAATGTAAATATTAGCACATGTGGCTGGAAGAGATGGAGTAATCATTATAATAATAATAATACTAATATAAAGACGAAATCATAATTTTATTTTATTTTTTCTTTTTAAATAAAAGGATTTTTTCTTTTTATTTATATTTAATTTTTACTCAATTTCTTTTGCTTTTTTATTTTATCGTTTATTACGACGAAGTTATTCACAGATAATGAAATTAGTATTACCGGTGAGTCAATGTATCTTATTAATTCGATCCTTTGTTCAGTACAACACTGACAATGCTTAATAAATTGCGACTCAATAAGGGTACCAAAAGGGTTTTAAAATTATGAAAAAATAAAACAGAAAAAACAATTATAATTGAGGTGAAATGAAATAAAAAAATCCATTTCTCTTTCTCACTCTTTTTTATTTATTAAAAACCATAAACCTGAGGACCACCAACATAGTAAAAGCACTCGATATCGTTTCCGAGTGGGCTTAAAAACTTATGAAAGATTTTTTTTTGTCTCTGGTTATTGTCGTATTTTGTTTTTTTCTGTCTTCGTGTTTTTTGTTTTTTTTTATAGCTTTGACTTGGTGTTTTTTTTTTTTTTTGAGTTTTTTGATTTTTTATTAAAAGCAGCCGCTGATGCTATGTTTTATTTTTCTTTTACTTTAAATTGTTACGGTATTTGATCTTTTTTTTTAAACTAGAGCTAAAATATTATGAGTGCGTTTCTTGTTTTTAATAAAAAATCACTTGTTGTTTTCCTTTATAAATAGTTCTTTTGTACTTTTGGAAAAATAACAAGAAATGCAAAAATCACAAATCTTAAAAATATAAATCAAGAATCACTCCTTGAATTTAGACCACCTTGATTCGTGCAAAAAAAAAAACCAATTAGAAAAATGCAGATGTGGCCATCAAGACCGGATAGAAATCGCTTCAAGGACAGTTTTAAAACAGAAAAAATTAACAAAATTAAATTGTTTAATAAATATCCATTATTTTTTAATTAATTAATCAGAAAGTTATCTTCACAGAGCATTATTTCTGATTATTCGTCAAAATATAATGTTTAAAAGATTAACTACTCACATTTCTATGTCGATTTTTATTAAGCAAAAAATTATTTATTATTTTTATTTTTATGTTGGGCACAGAAATCCTTCTTTTTTTAAATAAAGGTATAAATTGAAGTTTTTTAACGGAGCTGCATTATAGTATTAATATTTTATTAGAAAAAAACGTATAATGGATTAGAGAAGCTGCTTGAAGTATGCTTTTTTAGCTTAAAGCAAGAATATTAATTTTAAAATTAAACAAAGTTAAGACTAAGATTCTATTAAGATAGCTTTTTTCAGAGTTTGAGAAAAAGTCCTTAATTTAGTGTTCATACTATAAATTCTAGCAGTTGACAAGCAAATCATTAAAACACAACAGAATCTAACTTTAAATGATTAAAATGTATTCCAAAGCAAATCCTTCAGAATAATTAAGCATAATTCAAGAACAGAATATCCATTTAGTTATAAAACGAAAATGTATACAACGTGCAAGTATTATTTTAAACTTATCTAGAAAAGAAGTAATAAATTCAACAACTGATAAGACAATTTAATTGTTCTTAATTTTAATTAACAAAACAGTTTTTTCTGTGTGTATATATAAAATGAATCAAAATAAAAATAAAATAATAACTTTAATCAAAACATTAAATTAATTATTATTTTATTAAATTATTGCTGTTGCATAATAAATAAATATTTCGGTATTTTCTCGTCAACCACAAACAAAATCAAATAAAAATGAAACAATCTTATCGCTTTTAATAATTTTTTAATTAAATTATTTACCTTTATTAATTACTAATTAAGCGTGATTTTGCTTAATTCAAAAAAAGTGAAATACTTGTTTCAATTAATTTTTAATCAAAAATCATAGAAACTCTCATCATTGTTGTCCGTTGTTAGCGGTTTTTACGACCCTTTTCTTTTTAATTTTTAAAATTTCACTTTCTCATGGTTTGTTTTTTTGCATTTTTTTGGCTATTTCTAACAACAAGGGATTATTTTTATAAGCAAAAAAAAAGAAGTAAATTCGATGTTTACACGATGCACATGTTACGCTGTTGCGTGTTTACCACAAAAATAACATAAAGTGGCTACTTAAGGGAGTGAATCGTCACAAAACAAGTGAATATTTAAAAATAAAAAAAAGATTTTATTGAAATAAAATCTGAGAACATTTTTTAATTTTTAATGAATTTTAATCAAAACACCATAAACGTTTCCTGGCTGGTCTCCTTTTGTAGCGTTAATACAATGCGACACGTGCCCTTTTTCTTATTTTTATTGTTATTTCAATTATTGTTTGTTTAAATGTTTTTTTTTTGTTCAATGTCTCTAATGTTTATATTCTTGTTGTAATTGCTTTTTTCCGCGACAATAACTATATGAGTTTAGTTGTTTTTTTTTCCACTTTGTATATAATAAAATGCGGTGCGTTTTGTTGTGTTACCGCACAATAGAATAAAGTACGGTACGTTGCAGCTCAATTGAGTTTTAATTTCGGTTTCTTTTTTATTAATATTAAAATATTATTTTTTATTATTATTATTATGATACGGCGATTGGTAAACGTACCCACGTTATATATGTATTATTTTATTTTTTAATATAAACATCAGAAAAAGTAAAAAATTATTATTATTACATTAGAAAAAGGGGGGTAGGAGATTTATTATTTTTAAATTTTTATAAATAAGGAATTTTTTTATTTTTTTGTTGATGGGAATTTGATATAAAATCCTAATGATAATAAATATACGTGAAAAATACAAAACATAAAGGGTCAAATATTATAATTTTTATTACGTTTTTTTTGGTTTAGTAAATTTGTTAGGAAGAAACAAAATAATTTTTTTTAACACGTGTTTATTATTAATAATTCTTTATTTTATTGTTTTAAGGATGAGTCCGGAGGTAATTAATAAAAAAATAAAAATTGAATGTGTGAAATTTATTTCTTAATTTATCTATTGCGGAAATTTGAAATTTTTTATGTCAATTTTTTAGCACTTTGAACATTTTTTGTGGTTAAATTATTTGTGTGTTAAATCATCGATTTGTATTATTTTATTTTTACCAGTAATAGAAACAACAAGAAACACACAAGATATTATTTTTGCATTTAAAAATGTAACTGCATTACCTGTTAGCAAAAAAGAGTACAAACTGAACAATGCATTGATAAAAATTTCTAGCTGTTTAAACTGTTGCATTATTTATGTAAATTTACAGTTTTATTTAGGTAAATTTAGAAAAAAGTGGTAAAATTACCTCGAGTTTAAGGCTTTATTAACAATAAATGAAATAAAATAAAATAAAAATGTTTTAAATAGCAATACAATACATAGAAAACACTAATTTTGACACACCAAAAATACAAAATTTTATTTTATTACCTGTAATTATGTCATTTAAACAAACAATAAGAAAAACTAATTATTCTACATTGGTCACGTGCCGCACAATAAGGAAACATAAGTGTCGAGGGTGAGTGCCACCAAAAATAATGAATCCTATTATCCATTTTTATTATTTTCTTTTTGCTTTTTTTTTTGATTGAATTAAAAAATTCCCATTGTTTGTTAAACAGACAACACAGCAGCAACAACAGCAGCATTAATAAAAAAAAAAAAATGATAATTTAACCTTTACCGTTCACGTGACATGCCTAAAGTGCGGTTAAAAAAAAAATTCAAATAAACATCGAGAAAATACACGTTAAATATGCAAAAGACCGGAAATAATGTATTTAAAATTAGATCGTACAAAAAGAAAATTTCGAGTGTAAATTTTAATTAAATTTAATTAAAAATAAAAATGATAATAAGGAAAGAAAAAATAAATAAATTGGATAAAAGGACACAAATATGATTTTTTTTTTCTAAATTCTACTTTTTCTTTTAATTAAATTCATAACATCATTCGCATAATATAGAATAGAAATGCTTTTTTTCTTTTATGAAGATTTTTGGATTTACATTATTTGAAGATGATTGTGGGAAAAACTAAAAAAAAATTATATAAGAAAAATTTCCCTACATATGCCCTAAGGGGAGAGAAACAAAACTGACTTGACTACTATCTCGATCACTTAGAGAAAAGAATCCGTTTTCTTTATTAACATTTTTTTTTGTATAACAAATATAATATAAATACATACTTTGTACCATATCTTGCTTCTAGTTCCAATGGATATTATTTATTAAAATGAAAAAACTACAAACTACGCATCGGTCCGAATTCACCAAGCTTAACACAAGTAGCAACCAATGCGGGTGGTATTACACTATTAAAGTGTAAAAAATTATGTAGATCTTTACAGCCAGCCTTACCAACTCTTATCCGATAGTAATTTGTTATAAAAAAAAATTCCTCACCACATACAAAAAAAAAAAAATCTCGAATCTTTAAACGTTTATTAATTCGCTACAATGTACCCTCTATAAACCCTTACAACGCGTTACAATTATACGGTGCGTGCGAAAAAGATATCTTTTAAAAGCAGCATAGAGATTATCGCACAGTTTGTCGCCACTATAAAATGTAATAATCCCACCCACCCTTTAATAATACAACTGAAAATGCTAATAACAAGTACAAACGATTATAAATACAATAAAAAAAGAAAATATTCAGTTTAGCTATTTGGTCGAGGAGTGCACAGTGGATAAATGAAAGAATAGCAACAGCATATGTATTGTATCGTTTTTTTGTCTATGCTTAAACTATGTGTAAGTACGCTTTAAGGACTGGATTTGTTTTGATTTTTTTTTATTTCAGCAACAAATAATACATGAACGAGGGTGAATAGTGCGTTGACTGATAAATTCACGGACAGGAGATGTGTGCGGTTTGATATGATTGCCACGATAAGCCATTGTCATAGTATCGTGACAATATACAACTAGGGAGGATTTTTAAACTATTCTTTGCATTTATTATCATTATTAGTAGTATTATCATTATTATTATTCTAATTTAGCATAGAAATGTGTTTTTAAATGACTCAAATATATTTTTCGGTTTTATTTTCTTTTTTATTTCAATGAATAAATATTGGAGAGAAAAAAAAGAAAATTTTATGAATTTTCTCAGAACGTATAAAAAATGAATTTTCTGTTTATTAATTCAAAATTAACAAAAAAATATAACCTTTTTTATTTGGGTGAATTAATAAAGAAAAATTAAAATAAGTGCCACGCGTCATTTCAAGTATTTAACTAGAGACGCAAGTAACCGAACGGCGATACAGAGAAAATTCATTTTGTGGTTTTTTTGTTTTTTGAAACCACATTAAAATTTTTTACCCATCCACTGTCTCTTATTTAACCTATAGAAAAACCTATAAAAAAAAAGAAGAAAATTTGCGTGTTATTAATTTGAAATTTGATTGCGTTATCGCATTTGGAGTTGCATAGTTTTTTTCCTTCATGTAAGAAATGTTTCATGACGGGTGACATTACGTGACCTGTTTTATATTTTTATTATGTAAATTATCTTTATATATTTTTTATTTCGCTTATAATATATATGATGAATTACAGTGAATTCATTTTTAATAAATAATCAAATTTATAATTAAATAGCAATCATTGTATGCAGACGATGGATGGCACGTGTCTTCAAATACACAAGTTTTTTTTTCTTTTTCTGTGTAATCTTTTAGACAACGATTCGATGTCATTATTTATTCATTACGATTTTATTTCTTCAATATTTATTTTTTTGTAATAAAAATGAACAATTGGATGAATATTCGTGATTTCATTCTCTTGTAGAAGAAAATTCCAATTTTATATTTGTGAAAACTTTGAGTTTTATGCACGAGTTAATGGTTTTATTGAATTATTTGCGTCAAATGCAAAAAAAAACCGATAGCATTCCTTTCACTTTTCACTAATTTATTTCAATTAAAAAACTATTCAAAACAAGTTTTATTAAAACACAAAAAATGCATTTTTTTCTGTTAAAAAAGACGTGCAAGTGAAACCAATAAACAATCTTATGCTACTGTTGATGAACTTTCAAGCAATTAAACCTCCGTTTTTTTTTTCTAAATATATATATTTTTTATTATTGTCGGCTTGTTGATTGTTGTCTTATAAAAAAAAAGCGAATATTAATAAAGAATTTTTATTTATTGTTTAATTATTTTGTTGTTTCTTAAACGTGCTACAAAAATAACCTTTAAATTTTGTAAGAATAATAAAAATAAATTGTTTTAACACAATCAGCGTAATATGGTGGCATTAATATTGTAATAAAATAAATATATGTATATATTTTTTTTTTGAACTTAAAGTAAAAGAAATATCTTATAAAGATACGAAAAAATTAAAATTAAAATAATAATAATATAAACAGCAGCTAATATAGACTGTTTAATAGCAGCAGATACGCGCCTTCATTGTTATACACAGTGGATATTACTTGTTTCGTTTTTTTTATTATTGTTATTTTTTTTTTTTCAATAGGTGAAGCACTAATAACTTCATTCATTTAATGAAAAAGAAAAGAAATATTATAATAAGAATAAAATATTTAAGCGATAATAAAATAAAATAAGAAGCAGCATCGGCTACCAACAGTAACAAAAAGCGTCAAGCATCAAAAGATGTAAATTAAATAAATGACGGATATCAGACTGTACATGTGTGAGAATTCGTTTTTTTTCTTCTTTCTTTATTACTAAAATAACAAATAATAATAATTAATAAATAATATAATTATTATAATTGTTGATGTCGATTCGATTTGTGGACGGGTTTTGGAAGTCTGTATCACAATGCTAATGAATTGCTCTTGTCTTGTTTTCTGTAATTTTTTTTTGGAATATTTTCTTCACTTTTCAAATTAAAAATGTATCTTTTACGTTAAATTCTTGAAACGGCTGTGACGTAAACAAACCAGCGTATGAATTCCAGATTCAAGTAAACAGTTACCATCTATAATCTCTAGTAAGACAGTATTCCAAAGGTTTATCCGTACCTTTAACCAGAGAAAAATTTTGCAACTCTCATAGTAGTGCTCGAGCAGCCCAGAACAACTAAGGACATCACAGAATATCAAGATTTTACATAAAAACAAATTCTCAATTAAATAACATTAAAACAGATAATTCTATAAAAATAATTTAATTTTACTATTTTCAACACATTACTTATATTTTTTTTTTAATTTCCTATTTACCTGTACGCTCACTCAGCATAAAACAGTAGATAATTTACATAACAAGTACATTTAAGTATAAACATTGTTAAGCATAAGAAATAAATTACATATTTACATTAAAAATTATCAAATCGAAACATTATGGCAACAATAACCATACATTTTATTATGTTTTAAGTAGACAAAACAAAAAAAGAAATAAACTCTCGTTTTCAATGTTTTTAAGCAAGAAAATTTAAAAGTATTTTAAAAAGCTATTTTCAAAAGGAGAAACATAAAAACAAAATACAATTTGATAATCTTTTGTTTCTCGCTGTTTGTTTCTTTCATTGTTAATTATTTTTTTTGTCTGTTGTGGGTGTTGTCGTCACCTGTTGATACTTTGCTCCAACAATAATATTTACATTTTCTAAGTAATTTTATTTATTCTCTTTGTTTTACCTATTGTCTTTTCTTTGATCTTCTTTTATTATTAATTCATAAACGTTTAAAGGTGTTTTTTTTTTCATCTTTCAATTTTAATTTTATTTTATGTTTCTTGAATAATTTTCAATAAAATTTTAATAATAAACTTTTTTTTTTTAATATTTCTTTAGTTCTTGAAAAAAAAAACTTAACCTTTTTCTTAACAGGGTGATATGTCTTGCGTTGTTTATTTGTTTATCAAACATATTTCAGTAATGATTAACATTGATAATCCTTATTTAAAGTTATGTAAATTGTGTGTTAATAGTTTTTTTTACGGTTGAAAGTATTTTGTTTATTTGTTTTGTAGTTTTTTGAATATTTAATCAAATAATTATTTATGCACTTGTAAGCTTTTTATAAAAAATAAGCAACAGTAGTATCTACAATACTGTAAATATGCATTAAAAGAAATCATGTTGTAGCAAACTTTACAAATCCACTGCTTGGTGTGAAAGTGAAATTTTATAAATCCGCTTTTTACGAAAATTGTAGCATTTATTCACTTTGCAGTAAAAACCATTTATAGCGACGTGATAAATATTACTGTATTTTTTGTTAAATTTTGATTGATTACGTTAAATTTACGAATGCTCTTACGTTTAAAATATTTTTTCCCATACACTACAAACCTTTTCATTCAGAACTTTGAAGTCTGTAGTCTCGAATTTAGATAGTAGAATAAATATTTGGCATAGAGTAGTTATTCATTAAGTAAATTAGCAGTTAACATGCATATTAGATTGCCCCGTGTTGCAAGTAACCTACCTTGCTTAGGTAAAAAAAATACTGTTCGTATAAAAAGCACTTTGCACAATATTTCAAATAATTTAAAACAGTAAAACATTTCATCTAATTACATCTCTGATTATCATTTGCTTACTAACTTACATACTTTGCTTGTTTGTTTATAGTTTTTTTCTTTTTTGGTATTAAAAGAAAAATTCCTCTTGAGTTCATTCAAAATTACAAATAAAACAAAAATTGATCTTAACAAATAAGGTAACAAAAAAAAAATAAAAATATTAATAAATAATTAACAAAAAATTATTATTTTTTTTTACATTTATGCTTTACACGATTACAAAAATAAAGCTCAAGGTCATTGTCAAGTGTTTATGTTGCTTAATTTTCTGCTCAACAAAATAAAAAAAAAATATTTCTTTCTTATTAATTAGAAACTTTTTTCGTTTCTATTTTTGTGATAAATTTTGTTCAAGTTTGACAATTTTCTTTTGTTAATAATTTTTTATTTTTGGTGCTTTTCGTCAAAAAAAAAAATATAACCTTAAGCACTCAACGCAATAATTATTATTTTATGTCTTTTACGGACGATGATGTAATTTCTGAATATTTTATTTTTGTTTTTTTGTCACAAAAAAAAATATTGCTTTCATACACAAATACTTTTTTTGTCATTTTGTCTCCACTTAGTCTAAAAATGTGCTTTTTTTTTGTAAGTAACCAGAGAAACTAAAAACTGTAGAAAAAATTAAAATAATAATTAATTGAAATTTATGCAAAAATTTTAAAAATAATTTTTTTCTTCTTGCGTCTTTTATGTCATTACATTGTATCATGACATTATTTTAACTTTTGAAAATCAATTAAAAGCTTCTAGTGTTTGTTGTTTTTTTTTTTCGTATGTTTGTTATTAAAAACTTTCAAGTGTAAACGATATTTGTGTAATTTTTTCGTTTTTATTCAATTTCTTTTTTAATTTATAAATTGATTTCTGTTCATTCAATTTCGGTTTTTTATTATTAATTTTAATTTTATAAATGATATTTATAAATAAATTTTATTATGTCATTTTTATAACCTTAAACTTTGTTGACCCTTAATTAAGAGACTTAAGAGAGTGAGAGAATTGTGTGTTTTCAAGTTTAAAAGTACAGTAAAAACAATGTTTTATTATGGCGCCAGAGAATGATTTAGGTAACAAGTAGATCTTAATAAAAGAAAAAGTAATTAATTATTTTTCTTGACATTTTGATAGGTTTTTGGAAATATTGATCAATTTTCTATTGATTAATAGTATTTTCTGCATTTTACTTTACCTATAAACAAAATTAAGCTTTTAATTTATTTATAAAAAATAATATCGTAATTATCTGTTGCGTAATTTTTTAATTATTTTTCCAATAATAATCAATAAACTCACCTTATTTTCATGATAAAATTATAACAAAAGCAAAAAAATAAAACATAATTTGTATGGTAAAAGAGAATAACGTAAACTGTTACGAAATGACATTAAACGTTTCAGCCAGAGTGAAAAGAATTAAATGGTTCTCAAGTGCGGTATTTGTAGTTTTATTTTTTTTCATTATTATTATTTAACTTTAAAGTGTCCTCTAGAATACTCCTGAAGTATGTCTAAGACGCGCGGTTTGATGGATGATGCGTTGATTTTTTTTTCCATTTCATTTCATCATCAACACTGGTTGAATATTAATAATTTTTCTTTTTTCGTTTTGATTAAGTTCAAATTGATAAAAATGCGACGATGATGTTGATGATTATGATGATTGACCACCCAAGTAGTAAAAAAAAAATTTTGAAATTTGTTTATATTTATTCTTTCTAACCAAATTTAATTGAACCGATGTTGACCCTTTGCAACGAAATTTTATAATAAAGAAAATCCTTATAGCCTACAATACCGCCACACTTGTTGTTTATTTATTTTCTGAGACTTTTTCTTTTACCAAGTTTATGAGTTAAGGTTGTTTATGCTAAAAAAAAAGAAAAAATAAACAAAGAAATAAATAATGAAATAAAAAAAGTAAGGTCGGTTTACCTATACTTTGGTTTTATTCGGTTTTCTGTCATAAAAAACGAAAAACTAGAAAACATTGGAAAAATTTTTCGTTAGCAAAAAAAAGAAAACACAATAAAAATTTATGAATAAGATTTTATTTTTCTATTTTATTCATTTATTACTTTGTTAATACAAATAATTAGTTAAGTCGCTTAAAAAAACGGACTTATTGTTATTCATTTTTTCAAACAATACGGTGCACTGCAAATGATTTTATTATGTGGTGCAGACATTCAGCTTTATTTTTATTAACATCCTGCTATTAATTTATACTTTTTTTTTTTGTTGCTTTTACTGTATTAACGTGTTTTACATTACGATTTTCTTTTAAGTCGCATAAACAACACTTGCTGTAGCCTTAAAAGAAAGATTTTTTATCTTTCTTAAAAATTAAATTTTTCTTTAGCAAAATTAGTACAAATTTATACCAGAGTGTTTTTAATCAGATATAACACGGTGGCATATTCATAAAATAAAAAATCTGTTATTCGACTATTTATGTAAAAAAAAAAAAAATAATGATTTAAAATTTTAATATTTAAGATATTAGCAGGTATTCGTGATTTTGCTGTTTTTTTTTTTTGGCTTTCAATCCAGATAAATATATGATTTTATTTATTTTTCAATAAAAATTACGCTGTTATAACGGTTAAACATATTAAAAATAGAAGAAAATAATCAAAAATATTACCTTCAAATGTAAGAAAAATTTAATTAGTGTAATATTTTTTAACTTCCTTTTAGTTAAATTTTAAATATTACCTGGTTATTCACATAAATTCTATGTTTATGTTATAATAACTAAATAAAAATTCAATGTTTTACCTAGCAAACAGATGTTAATGATAATAAAAGAAGAAATATAAATGTATTTTCAACTTGTGTCACACGATAATAGTAATAAAATATTAATAATTAATAAATGAAATAAAAATTAAAAATTATTAAACGCAAAGAACTTGACCGGAGAATAGATATGTGAATTAAGTTAAATATTAATAAATAACAACAAAAAAAAAATGTGTTAATTTATAAATTTTTGTTACTTTAAAGCAAAAGCACACAGAAAATATTGTTAAATGATGTTAAAAAAAAAATATAACGCTTTAATTAAAATCTTTTAATTTACAACATTTGAAAAAAGATAAAATAAATAAATTAATTATTTTCTCGATAATTTTGTTTATTTAATTTATTTTTGTTAATTAATTTTATTGCGCTATTTTAATTCTTTTTATGTATTTAAAATAATATTAAATCGAGTTGTTTACGTCATACTTGGCACACAAGAACGCAAATTTGTTAGAGGAGAATTATGGCGAAAAAAAAATTCCAATGGTTTTAATAAGTTAGCAAGCAATTGTTTAATTGCAATGAATTATTGACGCAGAATACTGTCAGAATTACCTGGATAAATAATCTACAATTTTTCAGTAAAAAACTTAAATTTTTATACCAAAAGTAGAAACGTGACAAATTTATATATTTCTGTAGAAACAGAATGTTCTTTATGCCGTAAAGTAGACGTCTAACACCGCGTAACACAACAAAAACAGCAATTGTCGCATCACTATCAACATAAAATAATTTTTTGTTTGTATACAAAGCAGAAAAAAGTCGCACAATACGTCGTTTGTTTTAATTCCTCTAGAAAAAAATAGTCAAAATTAAAGTAAAAGAATTTCTTTATTAATAATTTTAAAAAACCGGAAATATCACTTTAAAAATTTTTTTATTAACTCAAATATGGTTGCATAACAACATCCCTTAAACAGCGGCCGTTAATTCACCAATGAAAACATTCACAATCATTTTTTTGTATAATAAACATCCGTGTGCTTTGCGATTTTTTTTTTGTGAATTAAAGAAGTTTTATTGTGTGTAGCATCCAGCTGGTAAAAAATTTTTTATGTATCAACGTTTAAAAAGGTAGGACTAGCTAGGTATGTTAATTTAAAAAAAAAATGCTTATACTGAGTTGAGATTGAGTTAAATGGTACCATTCACCAGAATACAGAGCCTAAAAATTCTCGTTTCTATAATAAATTTAATAATAAAAGAAAAAAACATTCATTCTAAATTAATTTTAGTAGAAAAGTAAATAAACCAATTGAATAAGAAAAAAATAAAAATGAAATTTTATTAGGGAAGAAGAAGGGAGCAAAATTATTTAATGCATCCCATCCCATGTCATTTGTGCTGTAATTGCATCTTTCTTTTATGCAATAAAAATTTATATATATATATCAAAAATGCACACAATTAAAGCAACTATTTTGAAAATAAAAATATTTCCGTCATTATTTACATAAGATACATTTAATAATAATAATAAAAGGTTAGGGCTCACTTTATCACAGGGTAATACCATTAAATATATTTTATTTTTTTTATATTATAAAATGACTTTTTTAGTGTGAAAAATTTGTTGTAATAAAATACCTCACAGTTTTAGAATTTCAGTTTAAAAAATAAAATAACTTTGATCATCTTAATAATAATAATATAATTTATAGTAAGACAATTATCTCACTTCATGGCGATCCACTTATTATAATAAAAAATGTGTAGTTTTTAGATGTTTTAAAATTAAAGGATTTGATTGTCGAATAACGCGGTCTTCTGATCAAATTAATAACTCAGTGCTAAACCTTCATCCTTGTATGAAATAACGTTCAAGCAACATTTTCGAGGCTTTATTTTTATTTGTTTTTTTTATTAATTATTTTAATTAACATTCTTAATTTACAGAACGAACTTTAGAATTTGGATTATTTTAATTTACAGAAATTGTTAATTTATTTTTTCGCAAAAAATTGTGTCGTCTTTCCGTTATTTGCGTACTCGGTAGTTTAATCATTTGATTTTGTTAGTTAATAAATTAATATACATGTGATTTAGATCATATGCTGTTGTGATTTTGTGTTTTTTTTTTCTAATATTATTATTAAAAGATTAGCACAAAAAATTCTGAACTTTGAACAGAATTTTTCATTTTGTTTTTCTTCGGTATTGTGCGTTTTTAGTTTATTTAATATGACGCGTTTTTTTTATCATAATCCAGTTAGTTATAAAAATTACCGGAAAAAAATAACAATAATAATCTTTTTTCAGTAATTAAATTTTTATAATCAGCATTTAATTCATTATATTTTTTTTTGTAATGTTAATTGTTCATCTACGTAGGACAGTTTTACGCCTACAGTGGTGGCTGAAGGGTTCTAAAAATCATATCATATTAGTTAATTTTCACGAAATTCTTCATTATTTTATTGATTAAACAGCTAAAACTATTAAAGCAACCTACAATTATATTTTAATTATTTATTTTCGCTAATAAATAACGACATTTAATATCTCAGTTAATTATTTGTTGAAATAAGAATTATTAAAAATCTTAAATAAAAATATGACAACAGCAACACAACAATTTCTTTTAATCAATAATTATTATTATAATTATAATAATAATAATAACAATAATATTGATAACTACGTGATTTTTTGCATTAAAAATCACAATAACAGCAGACAATTATTTATTTATTTAAAATATATCTTTATATTAAGAAATTTCAATAAAAATGTCACACATTCTGATTGTTAATGTTATTACCGTTTATTTTTGTAGATGCAGACACACATTACTTATTTATCAACCGATTTTATTATTATTATTATTATTATTGCTGTTATTATTATAGAAATTATCTTCAATTCATTTAAAATTTATTTACATTCAAATTATTCCAAATTAAATCAATTAAAAAATCGTGAAAAAAAAAAAATGAAAACGAAAAAAAAAAAATGAAACTGTCGCAGAAAAAATTTTATTAGCACATTTTTTTTTTGTATATTTTTACTTTGCTTAATAATAAAATAAATATTTTCTTATTTAATAGAAGTAAATTGTGATAAGCATAGGTGTTGTTTTTTTTTTTAATGTTATTTTTATTTGCATAAATTATATGATTTTATGTTTCAATGACTCAGAAATTCAATTATTTTTTCTTTGCTGCTTTAAAATGCAAATCGAATTTGATTTTCGTATTTTATTACACATTTGTCAAAATTTGCAAAGCATTTATAACATAAAAATTGATTATTATTATTATTAATGGATTAATTAAGGTAAATGACTAGTAAGTAACAACATTTTTTCGAAGCTTCTTATAAGAAAAATTAAATTATTTGATTAACGTAAAGCGATTTGAATATTTTTTCTGACTTCTATTTATCTAACCAATAAGTAACTTTAGTTTTTGTTTATTTAAGTGAGTAATAATACTAATAATTAGAATATTATTTAATAATCAAAACAAATCATCATAGAATTATTATTAATGATAATTAAACAAAATAAGTAAAATTGTATGATTAATGTTCTCTGATTGTTAAACCTACGGTCTTTTAATTCAATAAAAAAGGCAAATTAGTTCTACAAAATTATCTTAGATTGTCACATCGAACTCTCTACTTTAAAAGGACTTTTATCGTTTCTTAAGACGTTTTAGAATCAAGTAAACTGAAAACTGCCATCAAAACCGTCAATAATCGTGTTCAGGACAATCACAAATAAAATTAAATTTCTAATTTTGATAAAAAAAATACAAACAAAGCAATTGCTTGGTATTTTCAATTAATTTTATTTATTTTTTATATTAATTATTTATTTTTTTTTTTGATATATTTTTATTTTTAGGCAATTAATAAATAATTAATTATAATATTATTAAAAGTTTATTTATTTTTTTTTGATTAGCGGTGATTTTTTTTTTATCATATAATTTATATTATTAGACTTATCAGATATATATTTTATATGTTTCATTTATGATTGTTTTCTATTATTATTATTTGTTTATTAATACGATCAATAAATAGCTAAATATTTATATAAAGAATGAAAAAAATAAACATAACAGACGTATGTACGTTGTGCTTTCTATTTTGTTTTATTTATTAAATACGATTAAGTCATGATGTAATCGATTTATATTTAATTATTTATTTATTTTTTTCATTCATTGAACTTAATCATAAAAAAAATCAAAACAAATTTATTAAATTAATTATATATTAAATATATAAGTGTTCCTGAAAAATTATCGCGGATGTCGCGATAAATCATTTTTACTATAATTCTTTGAATTTATTTGGTTTTTTTATTTTTAATCTAATTTATTATAAAATAATAATAAAATTTCAAGAGTTTTCCGGAAAAATAAATAGCATAAATAATGTCTATTTTAGGAAATTTATTTTAAATAAATTATTAATTAAATTTTAATTTTGTGTTTTTTATTGATTGAGTATTTATGCAAAATTCTGCATAATGATAATAGTCCATTGATCTCTTTTAATTTATTATAAATCGAATAGCTTATTCACTAAATAAATCTTAGTTTAAGAATTATAAACTTAAATTTAAACGGACACTTAAATCAGCATTTATAATCTGTGATAACATTTTACACACCGGCGTATTAAATTTAAGTAAAATTATTGTAAAAAATCTAACCAATTATTTGAATAAAGGTAATAAAAACTAAAGCATATAATAATTAATTAAATAAAATAATATCGAAGACAGAAAAAATAAATAAATAATAAGACAACCAAACAATATAAACGAAAACTACACGATCAATTCAACAAAACATCTGTTTAAAAATGATTTTATTTTTCTATTGATGGTAAAATTTATGACATCATTGTTATCAATAATATTGATAAAGTCGATAATAATGTAAAAAATAAAAAAATATTATTATTATTATTATTATTCAATTGTCGTATATACTGATGACATCAAACAATCATTTCGTAAATAAAATTAAATATAAATATGGTAAAAAGTGAAAAAAAGAAAATTGAAAAACAAAAACCCTCCAATAATTGCAACAAAACAATAAAAAAAACACAAAAATAAAATCGATTTCATCAAAATAAACAAATTAAATGCAGAACAAAAGGTAAAGGTAAAAAAAAACAAAACAAATAATAATAATAATAATAATGAAATTTTGTTGCAAGTAGTAAAAAGTCACCGATCTATGACGTTTTGTACAGTTTTTGTCTAATTTTCGGTAATGCACATTGTCAATAATGAAGTTTTCTTTTTTAAATAATAATAAAAAATTCCTAGTCATTCATCAATGACTCAGCAGAGTCTTTATTTTACCTTACATTTGTACAGTTTTTTTTTTTATATTATTCCTCTTCTTTTTGGTGTTTGTTTTTAGTATTTTCTATTTAAATTAAATTAAACAAAATTTATTAATAATGAAATAATAACAGCAAACAATTGAATTATTATAATAATGACACGTGTCCAATATTAGACATTTAGACTGTTGACGATATTCCTGAAGCCGAACAAAATATAAATAAATTGTATACTACGGGACTGATAGTAGTTTGTCTGTCAAATCAATAATAAGTACAATGAAATGAATTGTAATAATAATAATAATAATTATTATTATTATTATTGTATTTGAGTGTGGCTATCCCTCCTGTATTGGCTTTTAATCATATTAATTGTTGATGATCTTTAACGGCGTGTTTTAAAATAATTGTAATCAATTGTTCTTTGGCTGGAATTTTAATCCAGAAATTCTGTGTAAGTAATTTTTGTGACAAAACGAAATCTGACTTTAATTTTTAATTTAAACCGCGAAAAATAATAACAAACGGTAAACTCATCAATTCTCAGATTTACCGACGCTACAATAATATTTATTCCCTCTTACGGAATTTAAATATTTATACGACTAAATCCAGTATTAAGAAATAAAAAAAAAAAAACGAGAATTTTTATCGATATGCGGAATATATAAATTAATATGCAACTTTTAGAAATACTAATTGTTCCGTAAAACCAGCTAAAGGTGTACTAAGCAAATAATATTAACTGAAAATCTATAAAACCAACAGCTACAAATAACAATAATAACAATAAAAGTATCAGCTAGCAAAGAATATTGAAATAAAATTTATTTAAATAAATTTTACACACCTGGATTTACATATATTTTTTTTTTTTGTTAATATAAAAACAACAACAACCACAAATTTAGCGTTTTGTTAACGAAAAAAAAAAATAATAATACAAATTTTCATTTAAATTATTTGTTTGTTTTTGAATTTAGTTAATTGATTATGAATTTTTGTCAAAATAATAATTATTAACAAGCAAAAATAATTATGCAACTAACTCGCTTAACAAATAAATAAATATTTTTAATTTTTTTTTTTTTTTACCACTTTTGTCTTCTTCTTTTTTTTACACATCATCATTATTAATTATTTAGTTTTGGTTGCGTTGTTGTCATTATTATTTTTAATAATCATTGTTGTTGTGCCTCGACCACATAAACTTGTTAAAAATAATTAAATGAAGAGAAGAATTTTTAAATTAAAATTTAAATAGGAAAGAAAGAAAGAAGAAAAACAATAATAATAATAATAATTTCATATATTTTTTAACTTTGTACTAAAATATTGTCCAAATATTTGTTTAACGATTAATTTTTTTTTTTATTTTGTTCGTATTTTAGTTCCTTTCTCTCTTCTCTCATCATTTATTTATTTTAAAGTTAAAAATAAAATTAACAAAAATTAACGAAAAAAAAAAAAACAAAACAAAACCAACTAATAATATTTAAGTTTTTAATTATATATTATTATTAATATTTATTTCATTCGTATACTCACACGCACACACACACCTGAAATATTTATGTTGAAACTTTTTTTTTCTTCGTTTTTAATTATTTAAATAAAGACAAAATTTCATTCAAAAATTTTGATTTATCATCTTACGATTTCTCATTCATTACGAAAAATTTAATTTAATTTAATGAAATTAAAAACAATACAAAAAAAAAATAATGATATTTGTATAAAAAATTTGTTTGTTCCTCTGTTTTTATCAATAATCTTGTTATTGGCAGAGGTTGGGTATCGGTTGATTGTGTAATTATTGAAAGATAATTATTTTAAGCAGATGAATTACTAAAGCTTTCGGCTAGTAAGCTAGTAATGTCCCTTAAGGTTTTGTTTTATATTTTTACTTTTAATTAAGGTAATTTATTAACTAAGGACTCATTTCCATTGTTTGTTTATTTAAAGCAGTGTAAATTGTCTTACATAAAACTATTTATACTGTGCACAGGATTAAATACACCAATTATGCTGGATAATTTAAATTGTTAACAAAAGAAAAACTTAAAAAATTTTTAGGATATAATTTTCAATTAGAGGCTTTATCAACTAACTGCCATTCAGTCCTAAAGGTTCTGCCATTAATTTCATCTTCCTTATTTATTTAAATTGAATTAAACTAAAATTATATTATATATTAAAATTGCTCTTTACGAACAATATTTTATTCTTAGCAAAAAATATTTTTGTTGCCGAAATGCGACAGAGATTTAAGGATAATGAATTCCTGAAAATTTAACTAACAATTTAATAAAAACAAAAAATAAATAAACGGCCAGCCCACTAACAAAACGTTACCGAATTCAGAAAATTGTATAAAATAAAAATAATTATTATTATTATTTAAAAATAAATAAATAATCAAAATCAATTAATAAGATTTTGTTTGTTTTTTAAATTTATCTTAAGCAAGTTATTTTGATTAACGAAACTACTATACTGCGTTCAAATGTAAATTTCATTTTGTCTTAACAAAAAATTATGTGTTTATTGTTTATATCAATAATAATTATTAACATTTAATATATTGTTTGTGTATAGTTATTTATCTCTCATCATTATAATTTACACAAAAATAATAATAATAATAATAATAATAATAATAATTTTAGTTGTATTTCTATCTTTTTTTCACCTAAAATAATAATCTCGTTCTACCTTGCTCACCTGGTTAGCTATAAGCTAAATATACTACACCACCAAAATACTCTCTCTAAATAACTATTTATTTATTTATTTAATTCCCATATAATAAATATTTAAAGAAAACAAGGTAATATGTTAATAAATTGTGCATACATATGTTTAAGAGAATTTATTTATTTTATTTTTTTTTTAAACCAGCAACCAAGATCAAGCAAAAATTTTTGAGTGTTTGTGATTTTTTTTTTTCTGTTTAATTATAGATTTTTCTATGATTATTAATTTGAAATAGATAAAAATTCATTAGATATCTATTTACATTAATTATAGAAAAATAATACTGTATAACGATATAAAATAACTAATCGAAATTAATAAATAAATAAATAATTAAAATGAAATAATAATAGAAAAAACTACAGAGAGAAAACAAAAAATAAAATTCAAAATCAATAATCAATAATCTTATCAGCATACAAAAAAAAAAAAAAATTAAATTCTCTTGATAAGAATAATAATTAGTAAATAAATAATAAACTAATAAATAAATCACAGCATGGAAAATACACAGACAGTAAAATAACAATAACAACAGGAACAACAAAAGCAGCAGCAGCAACAGCAGTAAAACCAATAATAATAATAATAAAAATCAGAGAAAAATCGAAAATCTCTTATGGTTTATTGATTTATATTTTATTTATGTATATTCTGTATATACTGTTTTTTGATTTTGTTATTTTGTTCATAGTACAAATTTACTTTTTAGAAATGTAATTAGATTATTGATTTATCATAATAAATCAGAAATCAATATTTAGACAATAAGTGATAAGAAATTAATTAAGATTGAATGGAATTTTTTTTTTGTAAAAGAATTTTTTCCAAAATTGTATTGTACTTTAGTTGAAGGAACATTTACCGAATTGTTTAAATTAATTTTTCTTTGTAATTTTTGTTTATTTATTTTTTCTGTTTTTGTTCTTTTTAGGTAAAAAAAAACACTTATTAGTCACAAAAATTATTTTTTTTTGCTTTTCTTTTTCGTTTAACGAGTGAACAGACATGACGTGTTTTGCTTTTGTTCGTTTAATAATTATTATTTTGAGTTTTTATCTTATTTATCATTGTTCTGTTTCAGCAAAACGGCAATAAATTATAAGAATGATTAACAAATTAACTAAAAATTTAATATAAAAGAAGAAAAAATAAAGTTATACAGAAGGCACATGATTGGTGTTGTTTTTCTTTTTTGTATCTTAAATAAGATAAAAAAAAAAAGAGTTTTTTTTTCTTTTTTATTTAAGATAAAAATAAATAATTATCATGAATCACATCACGTCCGTGTCATTAGTATTATTATTACAAAATTAATACTTTGTTAAGAAATAATAAACAGAAAAAATCACAGAAAAAAATAACAATAAACTTAGTCTTCTCTCGCAGTAACGCAAAGTAAGACGAACTTTTGCACCAATTTTTCTTATTTCTCCCAACTTTTCAGTTAAATTTTATATAAAAGAAAAAAAAATGTGTTAATTATCATCAGAATATACATAATTTTCTTATTTTTTTTTTTTTTCAAATTATTTAGCAACACTTTAATAATTTATTGAGAAAGAAACCAAAAAACAAACTCAATAACCGCCACTGTAAATTATGGAGAAAAAAAAATTGTTCAAAATTCACAACCAAAAATCACTTCGAATTTATTTTAATTTTTTTTTTTTTTTTACTTTTTACATTACCAAAAATATAATTTTATTAATTTAAATAATGGCAAATGGAATGAAAGGAATAAGAAGAAAATGAATCCTTTTTCTTGTGCTTTTCGTACTTTTTATTTTATTCTTTCTTTTCGGTTAAACAAAGTGTGTAACCAAATTTTGCAAACAAACAAGAAAAAAAATGAATAAATGATAAGAAGTAGGATAACAAATATACATTTATATAAAGATTATTAAGTCCACACGCGTTTTAATAATATAACAAACGATCTCTCTTGAGATGTCACCGAGTTTTAGACAAGTGTCAAATTGTTTCCCAAGATGCCGGCCATCAATCCATCCATCCATCCATCTAACCAACCAACCATTTAACCATTTATTATCTATCTAGCTATCCATTTTATCGCGACAGGCACGTCGTTTAAAACACATATACCGTTCTATAGACATTTTAATACACTTGGGGGGCCCGAATTTATCTAACCAAAATGTATTTTCATTTTACTGTTTTCATGGTTAATAATAATATTGCGACGGCGCAACGACAACAACAATGGCAATCGTGGATTTTCTTTTTCTTTATTACTATTTTTATTATTTTCTTTTATTTTTTAAATTAGATTTTTGTAATAAAATTCACCCACATTTGTAGTTGGGTGGTAGAACTTACACAGCCTCTGTATGATGATGACCAAACTACAATGGGAATAAAGCAAAAGATAAAAAAAAATACTGAAAACTCTGTCTAAAGCTTATTCTGTCTAGCTGATTTTGTATAACGATTTCGTAAGGTTGACTGCAAAAAAGAATGAAAAAAAAAATTCATTTCCACCAATAAAGTTTAGACTATTTTGCTCCGCCTTTACCGTTGCCAAGGAATCACAACCAATTACAAAAAAGCATAATTTCTGTTATAAAGCTAGAACGAGAATAAACTGAAATTTTATCTTGTATCCCTACTGATAAATTATTTACCACATTTACCTAAAGAGTGGGGTTCGGATATAGCTGATGCATTGCATTTTGTACAGAGAAAACAATGTAATCATATATTTCATTGTTATTACCCGGTTCAGCCGTACAACTAGCGTTTGTAACGCACTGTCTCATTTGTTAAAATTAAATGTAGAATAAATGCTTTAACGAAACAGTATAAACCGTTTGACTATCGCGCGTACAAGAGCACACCATTGGCAGCGATATAGTATTAAAAATTACAAAAAAAAAAACAACATAACAAAATTGCCTCACCTACTAACCATTTGTGGCAAACACGATAGAGCAGCATAATAATATAACCGAAATATGAGATAGGCAACAAATTCTATACAAAAAAAATAGTGTTTTTCAAAACCGAAAAAAAAACATATCCGTTGTGTGCTTTTTCAATTTGTTGTTGTGTTATTGTGTGTGTGTGTTTCTTTTTTATTATTAAATTTTATTTGAAAGACAGTTCGCTTTTTCAAGAGCCAAACAGAACTTGTTCCCCTTTGCAAACAGTCAGATCTTGTTTTGAATACAGGACGCGCGGACATACAATTTTTAACAAATAATAAACGTGAGTTGTACAGTACAGTGTCAATATAAATATATGTACATTTATATATATTTACGCGATCAGTTTTACTAACAAATAAATATTATATTTATCATTATTATTATTATTATTTTGTTGTTATTAAAAGTTACGAAAATAAATAAAGAAATTGTGTGTGTGTGACTTTTTTTATTATTATTTTATTTTTCTCTGAAATATTTATTTGAACATTTCGGTAATAGCCGACCACATATTTATTTGTGTGCAAAAATAGACGAGAATTTTCTTTTTCTGTTATTTTTTTTTTGCAAAAAGAAAAGAAAAAATAAAAGACAGGAGAGTGGATTATTCGTTACAGAAAAATTTAATAAAATCAGCAAACATCAACAAAAATTGCATAAAAAAGACTTTAAAAAAAAGTTAAATAAAAAATAAAAATTGGATTGTTTACTGCTAATCTGTAACTGGACGTAAAGTAGCTAAAATAGCATATATTTGCTTTATCAATCAGTTGGTATTTGTTGTTATTGTTATTGTAACATTGATTAATTTATTTTTAAATCAAAATAATAAATAAATAAATACACGGAAAACGTAAAATTGTGTTTTGGTTTTAAAATAAAAGTGCGCGCGAGTGAACGTCCATTCATCAATAATAATAATAATAAAAATATTAAGAATAAATTATTTATTTTTCTTTATTTTTTTAAAAGGTTTTAACTTAAGCGTATAGAACCTGTTGCCTAAAAAAAAATAAATCTAAAAATAATAATCAAAGAAATACAAAAGCTGTTTGTTTATTTATTTTACTGTCGCTGCTACTGGTGCTTTTGTTTCTTAAACAAAAAATAAATAAAAAGTTAAAGCTCATTTCCATAAGTGTCTTTGTGTCATTCGTACTTATTAAATCGAAAAGTATATTAAATTTTATCTTTTTTTATATGCTTTTATGTTTTAATTATTCTTATTTATCTGTTTAATTAATTTATTGATATTATTCTGATTTAATTTCTGTGAGTGTTAATTATAATTCCTTGAAGTAACTTTATTGTTATTAGTATTTATTTTTTAATTAAATGATTAGAGAATTATCAATAAAAACAAAACAAAAAAGTTTTTAAGAAATTTATGTGAAATAATTGTGTTTAATAAAAATTTATCAGAATTTGGTAATTAAAAGACAAAATAATAATAAAAATAAAGCGGAAAATTACTAATAATGATAAGAATGTGTTATGTAATTTCCTAAAAATAAGAAAATACCAATAATTAAAACGGTGAATAATAAAACTTCAAAAAAAAAATATATAACAATAATAATTAAAAAATAATACTTTGCTGAAATGGATTTAAGACAGCATAATAGTAGATGAGATATACTAATCAATTACCAGATAAGACTGTTTTTGGTTTCTTATAATTTTTTTTCGGAATTTTTTATTTTTGAAAATAAATTAATTAAAAACAGTGCGGTGTTTCGATAAAGTGACTAGAAGAAATAAGTGTTCCAAAGTGTTGAAAAGAGTTGTAAATTGAAAAGAAATATTAATAATATAAATTTATTGCAAAGGAATACAATATGCAAAAAATATATCCGGAAACGTCTATAACGACAAGTATGTCGGGAGGCAACATGAGCCCTATGGCACCTATATATAGTATGAACACATTGGGCATGGTTGGAGGAATGTCCTCTGTTTCGCCACAAGGTACGGGTGGTTTTAGTAGTAGTGTCCTAAGCAGTTCCGCAGGTATGAGTAGTACTACGATGAATTCTATGGGAGGCAATTGTATGACACCTAGCGGTATGGGATATAGTTCGATGGCATCACCTTTAGGCTCATGCATGGGTTCCGGCATGGGTGCAATGGCAACTAGTATGGGCGGCTACACATCCGTCGGCTCAATGAGCGGCGGTCGCGAACTTGGCGAAGGTGGCTCACCGAATTCAAGCGTTTTACAAAGGTCTCGCGTCGAGAAACCAACAACCTATAGACGTAGTTACACACACGCAAAGCCACCATATTCCTATATTTCACTTATCACTATGGCCATCCAAAATAATCAGCACAGAATGCTCACTTTGTCCGAAATTTATCAGTTTATTATGGATTTGTTCCCATTCTATAGACAAAACCAACAAAGATGGCAAAATTCTATAAGACACTCATTAAGCTTTAATGATTGTTTTGTTAAAGTTCCACGCACACCAGATAAGCCTGGTAAAGGTTCATTCTGGACATTACATCCAGAGTCAGGGAATATGTTTGAAAATGGATGCTATCTCCGACGACAAAAACGATTCAAAGATGAAAAGAAGGAGGCAATGCGTCAAATTCATAAAAGTCCGACGCAAAGCTTAGATTCTTCAACACCAAGTAAAAAAGATTCCTTATCTCATGATGATCATCGAGATCACAAAAATCTATCCGATTCTCATGTAGCTTCTATGTTGGGTGCGGGACATGTTAAAGATTCTGAAACATTAGCTTTGTTGCACGCCAATGAATTATGCTTGGGACAGCAATCTCACAACCAACATGCTCACCACCAGCAATTACAGCAAGAGGAATTATCTGCAATGGTTAATCGTTGTCACCCGTCGATACTCAGCGAATATCATTCGATGCATCATTTAAAACAAGAGCCAACCGGCTACACACCATCTCATCATCCATTTTCAATTACACGATTGCTGCCAACGACCGAATCAAAGACTGAATTGAAATATGATATGAGCCAATATTCCGGATATAATACAATTAGCCCGTTGCCTAATTCACATGCTGCCTTAGGACAAGACTCCTATTACCCGAGTTTAGGTTACCATCACACATCCGCCGGCGCGACCAGCTTGTGACAATACCCATTAGCATAAATGGACTCATTGAATTACCAACAGCAAGCACCACAACAGTACCATAGACACAGTACCAGTATCAATAATAATAACAACACAAACTACCACCGCCATCAACAGCATCACAATCACCATCAATAAGAGTGAGTCATTTTGCTTGACTTTAATGGCGAATAAATTTTTTTATCAAAATCCTATTTGTGTAATTCAAAATGAACATAAAATAATTTTAAAATAAAAAGACTTCATTTGTGCGATAAAATAATAATTAAAAGCGTGAATTACGCAACGAAAAATAATATGAAAGAAAGAATACCTTTCTCATAACAAAATATGTGAATAATTGAATTAATTTAATATAAATCAAGAAATTAATTAATTTACTAATTATTTTATTAAATAAAAACAAAAGTTTAATAATAACATTTATATTTAATAATATTATAATCTAATAATAATAATTATGCATTTAAAATTTAATTAATTAAATAATTAATTAATTAAACAACAAATTAAAAAAACACTAAAACCGTAGATAATGACATTTTTTTTTAATTGATAAAAGAAATAAAAGTTTTAACAATGAGTAGTGGATTTGAATTGAAATTCTCATTATTATTTATTTATATAAAATAAAATAATTTTTTTTCGCTATTTGTAATCTCAATAATTAATTAATTAATTAAGTACTTATCAAAAGTAAAACAAAAAAATAAAATAGATTAAAAAAATAATTAAGAAAATTGGTTTAAATTATTAATTTATATTAATGAAAAAATAATTCTAATTAATAATAATTAAATTAATTAAAATAAAAAAACGCTTTAATAATTCTCATTTCAAAAATAAAACACCTAGAAAAACTCGATAATAAAAAAAATTGATTTTCATTTTTCTTCATAATTTTTTTTATGACATAATTGCGAGTTTTATTAAATAAAAAATTAATTGAGGTTAAGGCATAATTATTAATAAATAAATAAATAAATAATGAGACATGATACAACACACGCAAAATAATTATAAATTATTTCTTTACATTTCTTTTGTTGTCAAATGGAAATTTTGCCAGCCAGGCAACTACCGTGGTATACCTGTATGACGGTTTTGTTATTCGCATTTGGTTTATTTTTTTTTGTTAATTTCTTTTTTTTTTGCGTAAAAGGTGAGCAAAACACAACAACTGAGAAAAATACACTAAAATACAATAAACTCTTTTATTTCATTTTATTTTCGCAATATTTACCGTTTTATTATAATAAAGGAATTATTAATGAATAAATAAAGTAAAATGTATTATTTTTAATTTTAAATTAATAATTTCATTAAAACACATTTTTTAGCACGCGCTTCTTATTTTCTTCTTTGTTTTCTTTTGCTTTTCGCATTTTTTTACCTTTTGTACAGTTTTTTATAATGATTTTTATTCATTGAACAATATATTAATAGTTTTTCACACTTTATTCTTCAATTATTGTCTGCAGTTATTAAAGTTGAAAAGACAAGCAAGAAATTTCCGATAAGTAATCAATAGCATTGCAACATTCCAATGATAACAAAACAAGCAAAAACTTCAGTTAATTAATTAAAACCCAATGCACTCAATGAGTGGAAATTATATTATTATTTTTAATCTTTTAATAAAATAAATTTAATTAAAGCAAATATATAGAAATTAAGCATAAAGTATATATATAATGGTGTAAATAATTAATTTAATAAATTAAGTTTAATGTACATAATTAAACAGTTCGAATATTTAATAAAGTTGAATGAAAATGAAAAATTTAATATTAAAAAATATATTTTAAATAAAATTAAAAAAAAAAAAATAATAATAATTTAAGAAATAATTAATTAAAAAAAAAAAACTAAATTTAATTACATTAAAAATTGAGAAAATAATATAAAGTTAAGACTCAAGGATACAAAATATAAGTAGTCTTAAAAAGTGGCGAAAAGAGATCAACGTTTTAAGCGTTGTCATTTGTTGAATTTACCGGCGTGAAACTAGGTTTCTTGATCAATCTATACGATAGTTATTACCTTAATTTATACGCCGGTTAATTTTCTCTTTTCATTTAATTAAATTATGATAACGCGTTGTTTTTTTTTATTTAAATAAATAAAGAATTTTTTTTTTCACTTTAAAATAAATAATAAATACAAGAAAAGCTCGCTAAAACTGTACATAAAAAATAAATAATAAAATAATTTTTACCTATATTATGTAAATATAAATAATTAATTAAATTAATTTAATAAATTTTTTTTCTAAAAGTAAAATGGTTAATTAATTAAATTAAAGAAATAAAATTTTTAAATCACTTCATTTTTTTTTTAATAATTATAATAAGGTAATTCTAAAGATAAAAGCAAATTAAAGGAGACAAACATGTGCAATCAGTGATTTAATTAAATAAACAAAATAAAAAAAGTAATTAATTTAATTTAATTAAATAAACAAACAAAGGAAAAACTATAAATAAAAACATTTTCTTAAATATTAAAGTTTTATTTCCACTAATTAAAAAGAAATGTAAAGAAATAACACAAAAAAAACCGGATCATATTACACTAAACCAAGATAATATGTTCACAGTTTAACTATATAAAATTGTGCTGCATTAATTAATTAATTAATTAAATAAAAAATTTAAATTAATTAATTTTAAATATATAAAATAAAATAATTAATTATATTACCTTTTATTAATATAAATTCTGTAAAAAACAAAAATTTAATTAAGAAAAAACAAAATTAAAATTTAATTAAGCAACTAAATAATAAAAAATTATTATTATTAATTAAAATTAAAATATATTAAAAAATAAAAAAGCAAAAAAAAAAAGAAGAAAATACATTTTATTATTAATTAATTAAATACTAGATAGTTATGTATACTGAATAGAATTAAAAATAATATTACAAAGAAAAATTAAATAAATTTAATTAAAAGAATATACACAAAAAATCCAATGAATTAACTAATTAATTAATTAAAACAAAAAAGAAAAAAAAATGAACTTTATGCAAAACAACACACATACAGTCTCGTCACGAATATTATATTTAAAAATAAAAATAAATAATTAATTAATTTTAATTTTAATTTAAAAAAAAAAACAAACATAATTATAATATTAATTAATTAAATATAAAAAAATAAATAAATAATTAAATAAAAATTTCAATGTATATCATAAACAAAAAAAAAATCTTTATTTTTATTTTATTCTTTTGGTTTCCAGGAAGACTTATTTTTTGCTGCATTTATTCAGTGTTTTCATCTCGAAAAAATTTAGTAAAAAAGCTTACTTTGAACTATTTTAATTTTTAAAGCTTATGTTAAACTTTGAACTTGTTTTTCTTTCTCGTTAATTTGTTTTTTTTTTTTTTTTTGTTATCATATTTAGACGAAAAATAGAGTAAATACGGAAACAAAACAAAAAAAAAACAATTCTTTGTTTAGAAAATTCTGTATTTACACACTTTTCGATCTTTTTGTTTTGTCTATAGTCGATCAAATATTGACATTTAATACAAATACAAATACAAAAAAACATAAACACACATTTAAAAATAAATTTATTAACAATTATTTTATATTTTATTCCTTGGTATGAGCTTTTTTTTTTGTTATTGGAAAATTTATTTCACTTATTTTTATTAAAAAAATAAAATTTTCACTAAATTAAGTTAATTCACTTAATTAAATTTAATTCATTGTTATGTTTATTGAATTAGATAAAGCTTAAAAAAAATACATAATAATCGAAATAAAATGGTGGATGTATCAACTATACATAAAATATAGACAGAAAATGAAAAAAATCAATATTTTAATGCTTTTATTATGAAAAAATAAAACATAGTTTATCGTACATGATTATTTATTTCAATCGTAAAATTTTTTAGTTTATTTTTTTTTTTGAAATATATAAACAGGCGACAGGATATAGAGCATGTTTTAAATGAATTGATAAATAACGATTACCTTGTCTTTCAGCTAAGTTTATGTTACAAAAAATAAAAATTATTATTATTATTATAGCGATTATAATTTACTAGCTGCATACTTATACATTTTTTAATAATCATAATAATAGTATTAAATTGGTATTATTAAATAATTTAAATTTTATAACGTGCATACAATATCAGTAAAAAAAATAATAATACAGAAAAAAATCAATGGTTAGCACAACGAATAAATTATTATCAATCATATTATTATTTTTTTTATTTAAACTATTAGAAAATGCAATAGATAATAACTATGCTACACGAATACATTTATTATAAATTAATTGATAAAATTATTATATTTTTCTTTTTTATTGATTTTTATATAAAACTTCCATATGGAATCATTTATTAATAAAAATATTTATTTAATTATATATAATAAGGATAATGATTTTAGCATATTTAAACATTAATAATCGATAAATGTAATTAATTATTATTAAAAATAGTAACGTCATACCAAATTTTATGCAAGGACAACAATTGAGTACACTGATTAGTTTAATCTTAGTGTTTTGCACGATAAGAAACGTTTTCTTTAAGAATGTCTATCAATAAAAAGCATAAGCAAACGATAATACTAGACATTAAGAAATTCTACCACCAAGAAAATAATAATTAAAAGCTTGTATTATAAATGAATAAAATTTGCAGAAAAGTAAGTAATTTAAAAAAAAAATCCCTTTGTTTTTATGAATCATGTTAATTTGCAGTCTTTTTCAGAGATTTTCCATTAGTTTACTATAACTAACAGTTACGTGCATTGATTCTACAGTTTAAAAATGCATTTTTCATTGTGTTTTCACGAAAATAAGTGAAAAAAAAATTTTAAGAAATAAATAAATACGAAATAAGCATTAATTTATGATAAGAAAATAACCAAATATGAATATTGTTGTCGTCCTGAACATTAATGGTTACAAGAGAAAGTATTATTTGAAAAAAAAAAAAAAAAAACACAAAAATCCCCGTGTAAACAACATCAGCATTGATAATTTAACCTCAAGAAAAATAATCATTGAAAGTCTTATCAATAATTTCTAATCTATAAATGTTTATTTACTTAAAAATATTTCTTTAACATTTTTAATACATTGATCTCCATTTAGACGGTGATAATTATTATTTATAGCGGACGCGACCCTATACAGCATTTTAAAAAATTTTATTAATAAAAAATTATTATTATCGATAAAGTATTATCAATTTAAATTACATAGGAAATGCAATTGTCGATAATAATAATAATATTTTTATTAATTTATGTTTTTTTTTTTAATCAAATTCACATTGAAACGATTGATAAGAAAATTAAATAATTATTGACAATTTTGTAATTATTGATATGATAAAGAAGAAAAAATTACCGCAATGATTTTTAACCGTAAAGAAATTAATTTTCGCGGAAAAACAATTATAATTTGAATAAAATTTAGATTTTTTGTAGCAAGTGTTTTGCTTTCTTACATTTCGATTATATAATGATTACTTTTGTCGATGAAATTTGATTCGTTAACATAACAATTTATACATACAAATATCGTTTAAATATTTTTAAAAGTTTGAAATAAAAATAATTTAATTAAACATAGTTGTTTTAAGAATAATTACCGGTGAAAATTAACGTAGAAAATTTTTCGGAACCACAGTGATAAACAAAAACAAGTAATTGTTGATTAAATTATGTATATTTGCCATAAAAAAGCCAATAAATTCAGATAACTGTTCAAATTAACACTGATAATTAAGATATTAGTACATCATTGTTTAACGATTATGTTTTTTAACATTAAAATAAGCCAAGAGACAGTAGAATAATTTCATTGTATTAACATAAAAAATAAATATAAAATCAATTGACATTTAATAATCCGGTAAAAGAACAGAAATATTCTTACCATCAAGAAACATAAAATTGCATAAAATATTAATAAATCAAATATGATTATTAAAAAAAAAAGAGTAGAAAGTAAAATCTGAGTGATAAAATCAATTTCTCTACTAATACATTCTGTACGTTTTATGAATTATTGATGATAATCGATTTATTAACGCAAACATATTCTGATTTACTGAAAAAAAATTTCTTTTTTATAATAATTAAATAAATGTTTTAAAACATTTTTTTTTTTTGCAAAGATTACATTTTACAATTTTATAAAATTTATGTGAATATAAATACAATGAATATTTGTGTGGAAAAATGATGAGAGTAGTGTAGATTAAGTGTTATGTTTTATAATGTTGCATAAATTTAGTAAATATATTATTATTATTAAATATTATTTTAATTCTCTAACCACCTTTCTACTATTACGCATACATACATTCATTACGCCTTTATTGCTAATTGTATATTTAATTAATTTTCATACAAAGAATTAACATTAAACCGAATAAAAATCTCTTTAGGCGACATTAATAGTAATCATAAATAGTAAGAAATAGCAGATTTAATTCCATAATATCGCATTTTAATTGTTGTAATTTTTTTTTTTTTTGGTTATTAAAATTATAAAAAATAAAACAGCAGCAGCAGAGATTCTATTACTTTTCGTGGTTAGATGGTTGCTATTAAAATAAGATAATCTACATTATATATATGGGGGTGTAATGGGTGCAAACACATTAATTAATTTTTTTTTGTTACACTGCTTATTGTAAATTTAAAACAAAAATTTCTAAAGTAGTAAGGGTATGTTAACCATACTGTTACTAATATTTCTAATGTAATAAAACGCTCACACACAATATATGCTAATATTAATGGTTAATGGTTTTAAGGGTTTAAATGATATTTAATCAAATATTTATCATGACGATTTCTTCTTTAACATTTACACATGCTTTATGCTTTTGTATGTGCGTTTTCTCTTCTTTTTTTTTGCTGTTAAAAATTATCTGACTCTTAATTGTTTTTATTTTTATTTTAAAAATAATAATAATTA
Organism: Ptychoptera contaminata; assembly: GCA_963942525.1. NCBI lineage: Eukaryota > Metazoa > Arthropoda > Insecta > Diptera > Ptychopteridae > Ptychoptera > Ptychoptera contaminata. Next base: position 31,739,529 of record OZ012637.1, on the reverse strand, counting down.
TTATTAAAATCTTTTATTTGTATAAAATATAATTTAATTTTATTAATTAACTAACAGAAAACGCCAACCAAAAATAAAATAGAAACACATTTAAATTTATTATATTTAAACACGAGTGCAAAGAAACGCAAAAAAAAAAACAATATTTATAATTTCCAAAAATAAAATTAACATATTGGCTTAAAAACTGATTAAATAAAATAAAATAAAAAAAATTAAATACATTCATTTTAAAGAAGAAAAAACGTTTTATTATTAATTTTTTTTTTTTTTCATTTACTTAATTTGGTTTATTAATAATTTAAATAAATATTTAATATTTACTTAATTTAATTAAAAATAAACTAAAAATAATTTTATACGTATTATTTCAATTTAATAAAAATAAAAAATAAAAGAAAAGAAAACAAACGTTTTACACCTTGAAGAAAAACGATGCAAATATAAAGGTACAGTGGAGTTTTTTGAGTAATCACTAAGAAAATTGCTTTTAAGTTATGAATTATGAAAGTCTTTTATTTGTTAAATATATTGTTAAGTGCTTTTTAGTAGATAATGTGTACTTATTTTCAATGAAAAAGTAGATTTTTGACTCAGGATAAAGGATACAAAGAAATAAACTGCAGTTTCAGTGAAAATATGTTGTTATAGCATGTAAATGGTAATTAAAAAACATAAAACGCCCGACATAGTTAATTATTTTCCCTTAAATTTCAAATAAAAATACTCTAAAAAGCAATAAATTAAAAAAATTAACTTTAATCAATTAAAATATGTTAAATAATCCTTGTCCAACAAAACGCTAATACTTTAACGCTTTTATGCTATATTGGAAAAACATTATGTATAAAACAATACAAATTCCTATAAACAAGGGTAATATGTAAAATCTTTCAAAAAAATACCGAATAATAAAGTCTAGACATAAATTATGCAAAAGTAAAAAAGAAAAATTATATACAAAAATTGAATAATTCAAAAAAATCATATTCACTTCTTTACATAACAACCGATGTACTATGCATCGAATAACTACATTTCATTTAATTTAAATAGAAAATTTTACCGAAAAATAAAAAACGAATATAATCGATATTGATTGATTTTTAAATTTTAATGTTTAACAAAAACAACAGCAGTAAGAAAAGAAATATATAAAATTGATTTGACACAATTTTTGGAAAAAATGTGCTTTTTCTCCTATTTGAAAAATAAAAACGAAAAAACATTATGACTTTTTTATAATGTAAAAATTATTTGCTCAATATAAACACTCCCTGTGATGTATTTTTTTTTTGTCGTGTTTTTTAACATTATTACGTTACGTTGTTATATATTGTTTGTGCTTATATATATATATATATATATATATATATATATATATATATATATATATATATATATATATTTATGACATTTAAGAAATGTGTCGTATAGTTGCAAAAAGTATACACAAACAATTGTTGTTAGTGCTGTTGGAATGAATAAATAAATAAAAACGTGACTTTAGAAAAAAAAACTCTGGTTTCTCTACTTTTCCATATAATGTATTTTTTAAAGCAAGAAATACATAACGAGTATGAGGTGTTTGTAGGGAATTCGTGAAGTCAGCACAGTAAAACATAAATGGCGGCCATTGGAGTTTTAAACTAAACGAACAGAGGCAGCTATAATGGAAAAAATATCATAATAAAATAAATGTAATGCTATAAAGTGGGGTAAAAATATATATTAAAAAAAGAATGACAAGAGATGGGCGCAAGCAGAAAAAAAAGAAGAAAAACTGTCACCAACACAAAATTATTCACTAAAGAAACATAAACGTAGAAGAAAAATGAAAAAAAAAAACGCAAAATGGGGGCTGGTTGTAAAGAAGCAGCAAACAAACAAGCAAAAAAAGGAAATAAAATAGGAAAAAAAGGAAAAAATTGTGGAGTTGGAAAGTAATATTATTAGCACGACATGCGCGCTAACAATAGTCAATATTTTGGTCTCAACTAACGCACACAAACAAACAGGAAACGAGGATTAAAAGTTTTTTTTTTTTTTCACAGAAATAATATTTAAGAATTTTCCACTGTGCGGTAGGATAGTGGAGTTTCGGTGAATGGCGGCTGACTGACTTATTTTTCATGGTTTTTTAATAGTCAAATTATTTGTTTAATAAATAAAATGATACAAATTTAAGAATTAAAAAAAAATGTGTTTAATTAAATGATAAAACTGCCCTTAAAGTAAGTAAATATTTCGCCAATTTCTGCAAGGTCGTTAATACTTTAAAGGTAAATACAATTTTTATTTTTTTTTGTCCAGAAAAAGGAATGAATACAGAAATTTTATTTTAAAACTGAAAGATTAAAAAGCTCATTGTAACACGATTGTTAAAAGCTTCGTAGTTTCCTTAGGACGTAGATTTTAACAAAATATTCCAGTCATATTAATTATTAGAATAAAATGAAGGAAATCCTTGACACAAATCTTTATAATTTGTGCTCAACATTTCTTCGTTTATTTATTTAAACTTTAAAGCACATAAACACTGTACTCACTGACAATGATTAATCCAATTTTATTTTTTTCCTATGCATTATCTTGATTGTGGGATGTAAATTACAAATAAAATCGTACAGTACAAAAATAAATAGCAAAAAAGAAATGAAAACAACAAAAAGAAATCAACCCTATAGCCCTCATCCTTCATATATGTTGAATTCTGTATGAATCCACAGGTAATATTTACACACTAGAAAATTTGTTTGTATTTTATAATAAATAAATAAATGATTGTATTTTATCCATTCTACATCTTCATCTATTTAATACTTTATCACTTCAAAAAAAAAAAAAAAATAAAAAAACAAGCAGAAGTAGAAAAGTATAGCAAAAGTAGAATCTAAAAAATAAACATTTCATCATTTTATCGATCTTTACTTTAGTGACTTAAAGCAAGCAGCAAGCGGCTACACCAAACCATAACATAATTTCTGTGTAGAGGTGAACTTGATTGTTTTTACTAGCATTTCGTTTTTCTTTCGTTTTTGCCTGCGTTTTCTTTTATTTTCAATAAAAAAAAAGCACATCTTTAACTGTCTGTGCGCGAGTTTTTATAATAAAAACATTTTTTTTTATTTTTTGTTACTTATGAAGCAAAAAATAAATAAAATAAAGCTGACGTAAGCAGAATAAACATCAATATGCATAAATTTTTAGCAGAGCGCCTTTTAGTCTGTTATGCTACTTCTTATTTTTTTGTTCGTTAATTTTTTCTTCCATCAATATTTTTAACATAATTTTGCTCGTTTTTATGATATTTTTTTTTTCACCAATATTAAGAATAAATAATAAAAATATTCAAAAATAAATTTACGCAGTCATTGTCTGTCTCAAAAAATAAAAACAGCGGCAGCAACAACAACAGTTGGAAAAAAAAAATAACACTCAATCAAGGAAAAAATAAAAAAAAAATTATAATAATAATAAAAGCACAAAAAATACAACAACAACAAAAAAAATCTATTTTGAATTTTTATGAATGAAACATTTTATTATGATGAAAGGAATAAAAAAGCATTTTTTGTCTTCAAAAAACAAACGGCCTGGGCACAGTACTTAAGTAAATACGCTTTATTTTTATTATTATTATTAATAATAATTATTTTTCTAATATTATTTTTTTTTTTCACATTTTTATTTAAACAAAACATAAATTTGTTATAACAAATATATAAAAAAAAAAATATAACTTAATTAATAATATGAATAATTTCCGCTAAATTTTTAATGGTTTTCGGTGTTTTTTTTTTTTTTTTGTTTAAACGTGCTTTGTACAGTCACTGTCTCACTTGCACGCGTATTCACCTTTGTACAAAAAATATTTTTTATTTAGAATAATATTTTTTGGTTTAAGTAAATTAAGTGACAATTTTTATTTTATTTTTTTTCTGGTTAAAGCATTTTATGCTTGACAAATGATGTGGGCTGTTTTCAGAAAATTTATTACTTATTATGCGCGATTTCAACATTTATATTATACATTTTGTTTTTTGTTAATAAAAATATTTTTTTTTTAAACACTTCAATTCATTTTCTATTATTATTTTTCTGTTTTTAATAAAATTAATTATTAAGACCTAGTGATGTAAAATTCCCTGAAATTTATAAAAACAGAATATTCTCAAGAATAATCTCGAGAATATTCTAAAAATCTGAGAATATTCTACATAAATTTAAAAAAAAATGTAAAGAAATTTATCAGTGTAATGCAAAAAATCTGTTTATATATACATTGATTAAAAATTATACAATTCTTCAAATGCAAATAAAAGATTGAGTTGCATTTATTTAGCCCACTTGATCAAAAAAAAATCATTGATTTAAATCAAGTTTTACATATGTGCATTTATTTACCAGACATTCATAAAAACAAAGTTGGCTTGAACAGATATGAAAGAAGCTACTATTGAAACAATATTTTACACAATTTGGTGATTTTCTTGTTTATTTTCTGAACTAAAAAACCGTTAAACATTTTTTTTTCTTATGATTTTTTTTTTTCATTTTTCGACTGAAAAAAATAAATAAAAATTTATCAAATATTTTGTGAAAATATTAGTTTTGCTTTTTTTATATAGACATTAATTCCTAAACAATATTCTTTTTATTTTATTTTGTCTCATTTTTTCATATTTATTTTTTGCTATACCTAATGTTTTTTTCTAACCGTTTAGCATTTAATATGCGTTTCTATAATTTCGATCATACATACACATATAATGTTCGACGTATTTTTCTACTTAAATCATATTTAACTGATTCTTTTTTTTTACAATTTGTATTCAGTCTAACTTATTAAAAAAAAAACCAAATGAAAAAAAAGATAGTTTAACGAATTTTAACTTGAAAAAAAAATAAACAAGAAAATCACCAAATTGTTGAAAATATAGCTAACGTAACAGTATTTTTATTAATTATTAAGACAAAATTATTTTAATATATGTATGTATATATTTTATCTTAAATGCAATAAAATGCATATATGAAAAAACTCATTCAAATTCACGATTTTAATATGATTTAATTAAACGCAATTCCTGCAGATGTAGCAAATCTTATAATTTTTTTTTATTTTTATAAAAATAGATGAAAAAAAAAAAAATAAAAAGAAAGAAAAAAAAACAATTTTTATAATTCTAATATTTTATTGTAAAATGGTTTAAAAAAATGACGTAAATAAAAATACATAAATTAATTCATAAATAAAATAAAAAATATATTCCAAAATTTTGATTAATTAATCAGACTCGGTATCAGAAATTGTATCTAAATAATCATCATCAGCTTCTACTGACTCGATTTTATTTTTGCGACCACAATCTCTTATTAATTTTAAATTATGCGCTACATAAGTAAGCATTCCTGCCCTGTCTACCGTTAGTCTGTTTCTCCTAGCGGAATGCACAAATCCATATGTACTAAAACTTCTTTCTGTGGCTGCAGTAGAAGCTGGCATACTTAGGATTTTAACAGCCAGTTTTCCTAAATTAGAGCCGAAACAAGTGCCTTTCCACCATACTATTGGATCCACTGTACATGCTGATTTACTAACATATGGAATTGCAAAAAATCCTTCTGTTGCTCTATATTCAGCAAGTTCTTTTAAAATAGATTTCTGCATTGAAGCATCCATGATTGATGATAATTTATCAATAAATTCCAATCCCTGAATTTGGTCATTAGAACTTAACGAGTCGCCTCTAAACTTTGGATTTAAAATGTTTGCTGCAAAGTGAATAGACTTAACTGCCATACCTTTTCGCTTTGCAAAAGCAGTTTTTAGTTCTTTTTTTCCTGTTTGCTTAATGGGGATGCTGGAAGCAATTCAGTTAGCGATGCGTTTATGTTTTTGAAAGCTTCAGGAACTTCGCTAATCATAGGGTCATCTGATTCTAAAAGAATTATCCATTTTACAATTGACTGGAATATTTTAGTCATGATGTCAACTCGCTCCCAAAAACCTTTTTCATCTAAAATTATAGTAATCAGTTTTTGATCTAATACCTTTTCACCATCTTCTTCTACTGCTAATATTTTTAACGCGCTTTTTGATTCCAGCAAACTTTTAAAACATGCCAGAATAGATCCCCACCTGGTTCTTACTGGTAATTTTAAAGCGATGCATGTAAGGTTTTTTTCTTTTTGGATTCTTTTCAGTTTCGCCCTCAATGCGTGGCTATTGTTTATAATTTTCACGATACTCTTACAATTATATTCAATTTTGCTTGCTGTTTTGCATTTTAAAATGTCCAACACGAGCAAGTTTAACGTATGTGATGCACAACTGTAAACAGCAATATGCGGATATTTTTCGTGTAGTATGTCCCTGGCTTTTACCATAGGTGCCCCATTGTCCGTCACTATCCCATAAAATTTGTCCTGTCCAACTTCTATTAATATTTTCTCCATTTGTTGTGCAACATATTCGCCAGTATGTTTTTCCTCATTTGAAGCTAACGATTTATAAAAAAACGGTTTAGGTGTTGATAAAATAAAATTTATAATAGACTCATTTCGTCTATTACTCCAGCCATCGCATTGTAATCCAATAGCCTTTGATTTTGTTATGTTTAATGAAACCTCTGCTTCAACTCTATTGTATTCTTCTTGAAGTAAACGGTTTGATAGTACAAATCTCGATGGGAGGGCATATGATGGTCGTATGTTTTTTATAAAATCTATCCAATCCTTGTTATTTACGATAGAAAGTGGAGTGCCAGAAGAATATATGGCCCTCGCAAATAGCTCATCCAACTTTTCCCTTTCAGCTTCGTTAATAGAATCAAAATATCTATTAAGATTACTTTGAGATATTGTATTTGTATTCAGTGAAGCTATGCTGCTGCCACTTTCTTCAACACCGCTTGTACTTGTAGTATCTTAAAAAAAAAATAACTTAAATTGAATTTCACAATGTTATAATATAAAAATTCACCTGATAAACACACTGATGAGAAATTGTTGACAATAAATTCACATTTTCCTTTAACAAATAAATCTTTCACATTTTTTGGGCAATTTAAACATTTAATAATATGATTTTGAAGACGTGTTGCATTTTTTGAATATTGACTCGAACAAAACTTGCAGCTGTAAGATGATTTTTCTTTATTTTCTAAGAAATATTTCCAAATATCACTTTTAGGCTTTGTGGTTTTTTTATTCATTGTTGCTTTTCACTTGTTTTAATTTTTTTTTATTATTTAAACTACACAGATCAGACACTTTTTTGCAACTAATTTTTGTTTTGAATTTTATTAATTAATATGATTCTCTAATATTTGTTTTATATAATACTAGCTGGTGTTACCCGGCTTCGCACGGCAATAAAATAAAGTTTTGAATATAATGAAACCCCGTTTATGCTAATTTTTAAAGTCCCGACAATATTTAGTTTTTATATTTAATTAAAACCTCCGATTTGCCTTTTCCCATTAAAAATAAACATAAGTAATAAATTCCATAACCTTTTGACGTATTGTTAATGCAATTCAAAATTCTATTTCAGGGATGAAAATAAAGTTTTTATCAGAGAGCCTATATTTTGTTTTACGTATATGTTCACTTTCTAAAAGCCTATTTTTAAAAAATCAAAGCATTTTTAACACTTAATAGAAGAAAATAATAATTCTTTTTCGTTTATATGCGATTTTGAAGTTATGCCGATTTTTCTATACGACTTTTTAATATGATATTTTGTGTGGGAATTCCCGTTGAATATTGCTTGTATGCATTTTTTGTTGGGAATCTCTCTTTTATATGATTAGTATTGAAATAAAAACTAATTTTAAGGTATTGGTTGGATTCTTTTTAACTTCGATTCTATTTCACTTTACATATCTATTCTTTTGTTCTCACTATTAAAAGGGTTTTCAATATTTTTCACTAACACATACGCCGATCGCAATCGGATTTGGCATATTTTACGTATATTTTCTTTTAACCGAAAAAATTGTTACCTACCGATTTTTTACATATATAAATTTTTATGACCGTTTGTTATAAAAGATAAAATTTTTTTGTTTACCCATTTAAGGGGAAATATTTTTTTTAATTACGTGCTGAACTGCAGAATATAAGTGTGAGAGAAAAATTGAGAATTATTTCACTTTGAGTTTTTCTATTTGTTTTTAAAATTGGTTTTTACTAATTTATTTTAAAATAAAAGTAAAAGTATTGTTCATTAGTGCTTGTGAATTAATTAGTAAATAAAGTGAATTTATGAATCAATTTAAAAAAAGTTTAAAATTAGAACATTAGTTTTATTATTTTTTTATTAAAATTGTTTTATTAAATAGAAATAGTAACTAATTTTATAAGTGTGATTATTAAATAATATTCATTCATATGAATCATTCAAACAAAGAGAATTTCTAGTGATAGGTATGTATGCATATGTGTTATTATATTTTTGTTAAAAAATGTAATAAATTTTTAATTTTAGGATCTGGTATAAAAAATGGCGTAAACGATATAAATAAAATAAAAACGATATAAATATAACGATAAACGGTATAAAGGTATTTTAATAGTACTTTTTCAAAATAGAAAAGGAAGAGAGTGAGTTGGAATTATTATAATATAGTTTAGTTTCTTCCCCCTCTGCCTAAATAGTGTCAATTTTTACCACCTCTACAAAATGTTACAGAAACACACGAAAAAATCGGACTTTACTTTATATATTAGATTTAATAATTGTATGTATATAATATTATATACATTTCGCCCTTTCTAGTTAGTGTTTTAACCAATCATTTTTTTAACATTGCAATATCTGTAATATTTTTCATTTAGTATTCATTAATGTATTTCATTTTAGTAGTTTTTTTTACAAATTTTTTTATAGAGACATTCCTAAACATTTCTTTTTATTTTATTTTGTCTCATTTTTTCATATTTATTTTTTGCTATACCTAATGTTTTTTTCTAACCGTTTAGCTTTTAATATGTAAAATATTTTGTGAAAACATTAGTTTTGCATGTTTTTAGCAAGAAAAATGTTCAGCTCGTGGGCAAGTGTTAGCTACTACATTTAATTTCATTTCTTTTGTATTTTTTATTTGTATCAGTTTTACGCATCTTTTTTTATGTAGACTACATTCTATTTCTTTTATTTTTCATATTTATTTTTTGCTATGCACAGTGATTTTGACTAATTGTTTAGCCTTTATATACATTTCTATATTCTCAATCATGCATACACATATAATCTAATATATAAAGTAAAGTCCGATTTTTTCGTGTGTTTCTGTAACATTTTGTAGAGGTGGAAAAAATTGACACTTTTTAGGTAGAGGGGGAAGAAACTAAACTATATTATAAAATAGAAAAACTCAAAGTAAAATAATTCTCAATTTTTCTCTCACACTTATATTCTGCAGTTCAGCACGTAATTAAAAAAAATATTTCCCCTTAAATGGGTAAACAAAAAAATTTTATCTTTTATAACAAACGGTCATAAAAATTTATATATGTAAAAAATCGGTAGGTAACAATTTTTTCGGTTAAAAGAAAATATACGTAAAATATGCCAAATCCGATTGCGATCGGCGTATGTGTTAGTGAAAAATATTGAAAACCCTTTTCATAGTGAGAACAAAAGAATAGATATGTAAAGTGAAATAGAATCGAAGTTAAAAAGAATCCAACCAATACCTTAAAATTAGTTTTTATTTCAATACTAATCATATAAAAGAGAGATTCCCAACAAAAAATGAATACAAGCAATATTCAACGGGAATTCCCACACAAAATATCATATTAAAAAGTCGTATAGAAAAATCGGCATAACTTCAAAATCGCATATAAACGAAAAAGAATTATTATTTTCTTCTATTAAGTGTGATAAATGCTTTGATTTTTTAAAAACAGGCTTTTAGAAAGTGAACATATACGTAAAACAAAATATAGGCTCTCTGATAAAAACTTTATTTTCATCCCTGAAATAGAATTTTGAATTGCATTAACAATACGTCAAAAGGTTATGGAATTTATTACTTATGTTTATTTTTAATGGGAAAAGGCAAATCGGAGGTTTTAATTAAATATAAAAACTAAATATTGTCGGGACTTTAAAAATTAGCATAAACGGGGTTTCATTATATTCACAACTTTATTTTATTGCCGTGCAAAGCCGGGTAATACCAGCTAGTATTTTATATAATATTCGACGAATATTCCCATTTCACTTAAACTTAACTGAATTTATTTTTTCGTTTAGCATTTCGACGTTTTTTATATTTTATTTTTTAATTTTTGTCAATAAAAAAAAAGAAGTTAACAAAAAGATTATTTCTTGCGAAATAATCTTTTTTGAAATATACTGAGAATATTTCAATATTTCAAGAATATTCGTTTGAGAATATTCTTGGCTAACATCACTATTAAGACCATAATGATAAGTGCGATAGTAAAGAAAATCTAGAACAAAGGTCAAGAAGTAGCATAAATATGATTTTCAACATAAAATAACTTTTTTACTGTTGAAATCATTTTTCTGTCTTTTTGAAAAAGTAAAAATTTCATTAAATTAAATTAATTGAAAATAATTCAATAAAGTGGTAAACATATTAACTAACAGCATTTAATTAACTGACAAGGTCTATACTTTATTTGTATTGGATATTCATAATAAAAAAATAAAAAATCAAACATTTTTTTACGCTTCGCAATTATTCATTTGAATAATTCATGAATAAATAAATATTTTTAAGCATAATTTACCTTTTTCTGAATTTGTAATCAATTTTTTTTAAAAAATCTTCTTTTTTACCTTTTTTTTGCAATTATTATCGTTTCTTTTATCAACGACACGCATATATCTCATCAAATATGTTTTCAAGACATTTGGACGTGATTTAATGGAAAATTAATAGTTAATAATCAAAATTAAATTCTAACCGATGATTATTTAATTATTTAAATTATTTTAAAGAACTGACATTTTGCTTTATTTTTTCCAATAAATAAATTCTATTGGAAATTTGGTTAATTTTGTATGCAACACCTGTGCGTGAGCTGTTTCAAAGGTATAAAAATAAAACCTTTGTACTTTGGCACTTCAATAGTAAATAAACAGAAAAGAAAAGATTAGATACCTGAAGACGGAAAAAAATTAAAATAAATAATAATAATAAAAAAATAAAATTATGCCGCACACAGTGTTGGACAGTGATGTTGCTGGTTAAGTTACCTTAGCGGACGGGACTATAGGCACTTGTTAAAACCAAATAAATAATAAAAAAGTAAAGTAAACTAAAAATAATAAACCACAGCTGAAAAGGTATAAAAAAAAAATCAAATTTATTATTTTTAAGGAAATAAATAGATGAAAAAAAAAAAATTGTGCAAAGCATAACATGAGCAGATAGGAAACCAAAAATTGATGTCCCTTTTTCTAGTATATATATATATTTTTTCACTCTTATGAATAATTCATAAGAAGACAATAAATTCGTGCGTTATCTAACATAGCCGGTAACAAAACTAATATCAATCCAAAGTCACATAATAAATAATAGGCGAAAAAATATATTTATTAATAAGACCAGATAAAATAAGAAAATAATGATAAAAATATAAACGCTTTTTTTTTTTGTATTTAAGTATTTAGTAAATGAAGAATGCAATGTCATCATTGTTTTGCCATTATAATAATCAAAAGGCATCATAATATCTACATACATAGTCCCAGTATCAGCATGACAACAATTTGTTTACCAAACATCATACTACCCATCATTTTATGTAATAAACATTTTATCCCTATATTATATATCTATTTAAAATTAAAACAAAAAAAAAAAAAAATAACAACCCAACAACTTTGTTGCCAAATTATGAGGCAAATTTTATCAGCCCTTTTCTTTTGTTGTTGTTACCGTTCTTGTTGATATTATTATTGTCATCATTATCATCATCCATATAACACCCTGATATATATTTCGAGCGTGACCCATCGACAAGCCAATGGATTATATATATAAAATTGGTTGTACGGTTGTCCTATCAACTGAGAAACTAACATTCATCCAAAATCTAGTATATAATTTACGTTAAGAACACCCTAATACTATTATCAAAACCTATAAACAATTCCATTAGATCAAAAATGGTCGTTTTGTGTCGCGCATATCACACTATAAACATGCATATAAAAAAAAAAAATAATACTTTAACAAGATGTTGCTACAAAGTAGTAGACAAAAAAATTATTCATTTTCATTTCTCTTAGTCAGCAGCAAAATATGTTTCAACCAAGGAAAAACAAAAAGGACTTCTAGTAATCAGGACAGGGACACAATTATGCAAAGAACAAATCTTTATAAAATAATATTTTGTTAGAATCAGCGAAAAGAGGGTTACCGATCCAAAAAAAAAAAAAAATTTAAATCTACCCAAAATCTTATATAAAATTATTTTGCTAACGTAGTCACATGTGTTTCGAGTAAAGAAAAAAAAATCACTGATTATTTCTAATAAAATTTATAACGACAATTATTTTAATAGAAAATCTAAAACACTTAAGCAAACAACTGGAACATCAAGGATTTCACGTTAAGAAAAAAAAAAATGGAAAAAAATTAGCTAACAAGGCGAATTCTAATTCTTTTTTTTTTCTTTGCGTTTTTATCATAAACATTTTTATGTTTATTTATGCAAAATAAGAAGTGAAAAAAAAAATAAATATAAAATAAATAAATTAACGCTTCCGGTTGGTATTTTTACGGAAATATTTAAAAAAAAATTTTTTTTTCTTGCTATTTTGCTGCTTGCGTAGGACAGGTAAGGTTTGCTGTTAATCCGGTAATATTTTATTTTTTTTTCAATAATCTTAAACATGTTTAATGCGTAAAGTCATGTTTATTTGTGGGTTAGATAATTTTTTTTTTTGGTAAATATTCCCAACAAATCTAACGTAAAATTATTGAAAAAAAAACAACAACATAAATACGCTGTTAATGAGATGATTTTCCCATAAAACACATGTGAAATTAACAAAAAAAAAAAAACTTATGTTTTTTCTTCATTAAAATCACTAAATACTATTTACCAAATTTATTTAAATCGGTGATTTTTCTATTTTTTGTAGCTTCTTATTCTTATTTTTTTTTTCTTCTCTTTTATAAATTGAAAACATAATTTAATTAACAAATAAATGAGAAGAATTAAATAATAATAAATATATTGTAACCACATCACATCTCATTTCAATTGAACGAGAATTAAACGCGTCACGAGAAAATTGCATATGATTGTTTGGTCACGTTTTAAACTTGCAAAGTAATACATTTATTATTATTACTATTATTATTTTTTTGTTATCAGGTCTTGAGTGAATTTACAGAAGGCGCCTGTGGTATTAAAGAATAGAGATTAAATTGAATTAAAAGAAATAATAAAAAAAATGACTGAATGATTTTTCTACTGTGACTTTAGATTTAAACATAAAATAGCGAAAAAAATAATAATACATCTTTGACGAAATACGTGCTTGTTACTTAAGTTTCATGCAGTATTTATTTATTTAACTAAAAATAAACGTTTAAATCTCATCGATCATTGCACAGTACTGTGTACCAGCAGCAGTCATCAACAGAGCAAAACTAATAGCAATGCGTGTGTCCATCCTCAATACTATGGAATCAAGGTGTGTGCTTTGGCATTTAATTTATTTTTTTATTTTTTAATAATAATTTTATTTATTAAAAATTAAGAATTTGTTTCTTTATTTTTTTTTTTTTGTTGTTGTCGTCGCAATGTAATGTGAACTGTATGCGCGGCATCATGTTTTAAACTTCGCATGATGGTGCTAACTAGCTCTGCCCAAAAAATATATATAGAAAAAGAAAAATATTTTTTTCTTTTTTTTATTATTTAAAGTAAAAAAATGTTTATTTTTTATTTCTTACTTTAATGTAGTCGTCGTTGTTGCTTTTTTTTTAAATTAAATTAAAAAGAAAAAAAAAATTATATGACTGAGCAAAAGAGTTTGATGCTTTAAGAAGACTTTTTTTTGTTAGTTCTGTTGAAGAAAAAAAAATTCTTTTTCTTGTTTTTTCTTTTTTAAATTAAAAACGAAAGAATTGTTAAGTGAAAAACGTGTTTTTGTCGCCAATGTTATGTAAATAATTTGTTTGGTTGGTGCGTACCGCGAGTATCACATTTGAAAATAACAAGAAAAAAAAACCCTTTACAATCTTTAGAAGAGACTCTAAAGAAATTATAAAAGGATTTTTTTTTTGTCTTCTTTTAAAACCTTTTTCTGTTCTTTCTATATTTCACTTCTTCTATTTATTTTTAAATAAAATTTAAAAACAGAAAAATAATAAATAAATTGTATTTAGTTAAACTGTTCAAGCGTGAAAATTTTAAAGGTTTTTTTTTTTTTTTTAATTTTTCCTCTACACACTTTTCCTATATAGAAATAAATTAATAAATAAATAAATTACTTTTAATTGAAAAACACAATATTTTTAAATATTAAACACCATTTGATTTGTGGTAAAATAAAGGTTAAAAATTAAAAAAATAAAATAAAAAAACGTAAAAATATCATTGTTTAGTTATAAATTAAAAATTAAAATTAAAAGAAAACAAAAAAAAAAGAATAATTTTTATATAAATAAGCATCAAGACGTTTATAACATCCATGTAATTAACATGATTAATTCTTAGTATTTCTTTCTAATTACGTTAACCAAAAAAAAAAAAAATAATATTATTTAATAATTTTATTTTTTCTTCGTTAAATTAAATGTAAACAAGGCCTTAATGTAAAAAAAAATAAACTTAAATATTTATGAATATTTACATAAACCAACCAATCAAGTCTAATGATTAAACAATATTATATTAAAAATTATTTAAATCAACAAACGCTTAATATTATTATTAATTATAAGAATTAATTATTAGAATAATAAAATGTTGGCAAAATAATAAGAAAAATTGCTTTCAATTAAAGAATACAAAAACTGCATTTCGTACTTAACTTTAATAATAAAATTAATAAAGAATTTAATTTTCGTAAGTAAGCGTGTATATTTGCGAATTGAATGTGAATATTCTCAGATTTTTTTTTTTTGAATGACAATATATCACTACTTAATCATCTAATTTAGTTTAAAACTTATTAATAGGCGTTTTAAACAATTAATTATTGATAATGCAAATTTAATTGCATAAAAAAATCTGAAGAAAAATATAAATAGTTTTTTAATTTTTAATTTGAATTTCTATGCAAAAAATATTCAACAGCAAATGCAATAAAGTCTTATGAAGACATTTTCCTTTGTATGTTAGTAAACAGTGGCTATGTTTTATAATTATAAAACATAGCCACTAAAAACAATTATTAGCGAATACAATTTTTATTCATTATCATTATATTCTTGAAAATATCGTATATTGATCAGATTTGCATTGTCGTAAATAATGAAGCTGTGATCCGTGAAAGGGAATCACAAGCATACACAAAAAATGAAATGCAGTTCCATAATTCCATAATTTCAATATCAAATATCTTATTTAAATTATTATTGTATTAATTGGCATATATATCTAGAAAGATAAAATAAATATTTTACAAATAATTCTACATTAGACACTTTGCAAAAATTGTTGAAATAATTCTGATTATTTCTCTCACATTTTCCAATAAACTAAGATTGATATTTAGTTTATTTAAATTAATAAATTTGTCAATTTTGCAATTAATTTTATTACATTAATATAATATTACATAATTATGTAAATAAAAATTAAATAACAGAAAATAATAATAATAATAATAGTAAATCTTGTAACATAATAATCTTCTATAGCAAAATGTATAAATGTGTAAATTTGTTTTGTTAACTTCAATTTACTTAAATTAAGTTTAAATTTTCCAGTTAAGCTAAAGTAAAACTTAATTTATTTCAACTTCTTCTTCTTAAACTACTTTTTTTTCATATTTCTTAAACAATTATTATTAATTATGAGTAATAATATAAAATTATAACATTTTCATCTAATTTTATTTATTTACATTACTAATTTTAACAAATTATGATTTAATTTTTTTTTTAAGTTTGTCATTATGTTACATTGATTTCAATTAAGAAATATTTCTATTGAATTATAATAAGTAAATTTATAGAAAATTCATGTTATAGAGTCATCAGTATAAATATTCATATTTGTTTTTACAATGAATTTATTTTATTTTTTAAACATAAATGTTATGATCTCTTCATTAACATTAAAATGAATAATAATAATAATAATAAATAAGGGACAAAATTCGTCATTATATAATAATAATAATAACAACGTGAGAAAATAATAATTGTTTTCTTCTTATTTGATTTTAAATAGAATTAGAAATAAGCCAAAAACAAACTATTACCTTCTTTGGAGAAATATTTAAGTTTTTTTTATTATTTTAAATAAAATTAAATGCAATAAACATTTAGGTAAATAAATAAATACATGAATTAATCACCAAATTGTCAATATTTATGCTAAAAAGAAAATAAAAATTTAACTCAAGAAAAAAAAAATTGATATTCAATAATAAAAGCCATAAATAACATAAATATATATTTAATGTAAAAAAATAATATTAAAGAATCATATTTATTCAGTAATAGTCATCGCACTTATTTGTCTTTAACCAAAAAAAAAAAATAAGTTTTCTAAAGTAAATCAAATAAACAAAACTAGACATTAAATGACAAAAAAAAGTTACTTTGTCCAAGTCATACAAAACAAACGAAATATAATAATAATAAAGAAAAAAAAGCACAATTTTTCTTATCAGTAAATTATAATAAATTTTTATCATCAAAAGTTTTGTTTCTTTTTCTTCGTTTTTTCTAGTTAATAATAAGACGATATAAATTATTTATAACGACAACACAATATCACGTTCTATATTTGATATAAGCATAAAGTAAAATAAAATTATTAAGGTAAAAAAAAAACTAAATCTAAACAGTCAAAAATAAAACAATAAAAGTCATTGTCTTAATTAATTCGTTTTTTTTCTTCTCTTACATAAAAATAAATGTCTAAACAACGACTTTAGGAATAATTATGATAAGAGAATGAAAATTATTACATTAAAATTACAATTTTTTAAATTAATTAAAATATCTGTTATAAATTCATTCTTTGTTCCTGGTACTTCGGTGCCGGTTTCACAATATATTTAATAAGGAAAAAAGTAATAAAAAACGGAATTGTATACTTTAATATTACATATTTTTAAAAATTTAATAATTTAGGTTTATTATAAGTGCTGACTTTATTAAATTATCTCCGGAATTCTCTTATTAAAAAGACAAAAACAGATAGATGTTATCTTATCACTACAAACTATAAATCGTGAGATATCGTTTTTGTAGTTTAAAATATGATAGGAAAAACATAATAATGCAATAAAAAATATAGGCATTAAAAGTGATATAAGTGATAAGAATGCATTCAGATGGAAGTAGAGTTTATCTTGGAAGCATTTAAAGTTGAAAAGTAAACAGTAGAGTATGTCACCGTTTAGCGTATGTACACGTTTAATTCTTGGTTTTTAATAAATAATAAATAAAAAATAAATTATTAAATATATATCAATAAGTAAGTAAAAAAGACAAACCTGTATGCCATTCCATAAAATAATGAAACCAACGTTTGTGCTTCATTACTCTCTAAAAAAAATACAAAAATAATTACAATTCAATTAAAAAACATTCCCGAAAATATTTTAATTACCAAACAAAAAAAAGAGATGATGAAAAACTAAAGAAAAAACAATTTATTTCGCTACAAAATTTAATTCAAGAAACAAAACAGAAAATAATAATTGATACAAATTAAAATTTATTCAATTAACAAGTTGATTGATTTGATCGTTTTTTTTGCATAACTTTCTATTACAATAATTAAATTAGCGACAGACAATTAATTTCAACAGCCTTTTACAAAAAAAAAAAAAATAGGAATTAATTAAAAAAGGACAATCAATTAGTTAAGATAAAAAAAATATATAAAATAATCGATAAAGCTTAATTC
This sequence comes from Ptychoptera contaminata, assembly GCA_963942525.1. Classification (NCBI taxonomy): domain Eukaryota; kingdom Metazoa; phylum Arthropoda; class Insecta; order Diptera; family Ptychopteridae; genus Ptychoptera; species Ptychoptera contaminata. Next base: position 31,721,424 of record OZ012637.1, on the reverse strand, counting down.
AATTATGCTTTTATTTTGTATTCAATGATTATTCACCTCAGGAATTAATTGTTTCACTTTTTTCTTCTATTTTAATACAAATTATTCCCTTCTGTAAAAATTTAATAAAATCAATTAACACAAGAAACAATTTTTTTTTTAAATAACAATTAAAAATGAATTTGTAAAGGAAAATTATTATCATTAAAAAATATCAGTTATTCTCTTCATTTTTTTTTTTATTAATTTTGATCCCCAAAGTTGTTGCATCAAGTGACTCAAAGACAAAATAAAAAATTATAACAAGCAAACTGATAATTAATTTTTTAATTGTTCTTTATAAATGATAATAAACAATTTTTTAATAATAATTTTCTGTTAAATTACTGTTATTAAATCATAAATTAACGTCACCTCACATCGCTTAATAAATTTTTCCATAATATACATATAAATTTTTTTATTAACAAGTAAAGCTTTTGTTGAAATTAATAAAAAATTAAATTAAAATTAAAATTATTCATAAATTTCATTATAATAAGAAGAAAAAAAATGTAAGAAAATGACTAAAATAAAATATGTGTCATATGTTAGAAGGTGATAAAAATTTTGTATTTTTTATTAAATAAAATATTTTTAAATAAATATAATACTGATATTCATAATGAAAAAGAAATTTTATTATAACAGGAAGTGATAACAAAGCAATGACTTCAATACTATTTAAAGGTAATAATTACGTGTAAAAAAAACCATAAATAAATCTATTCCTAGTTGTTGTTAATTAAAAATAATAGTAAATCAATGCTTTTTATACTGTGAAAATAAATATTTTGTAACATAATTAGAAGAAAATATGTTATATTAATTATTGTATAAATTTACAAGAACAATTAAAAAATAATAGAAAAAATACAAAAGCTTTGATTTTAATACAAATAAAAATAAGAGAAAACCACCCTAGATTAAAACAAAATTTATTTATTAGAAATAAAAATTAAAACTCTCTGAGCACCCTTTTAATATTACTTAGAAATAATAAAAACAAAAAAAAAATTACTAAAGGAATTATTAATAAGTGTGGGTGTAAAATAGTATTGTACATTCTTACCACCCTTATTTACTTAAATAAAAAAATAAATATTTTATCCAGACTCTCCAGTCTCTGATACACAAAATATAATACGAACAAAGCTAATATGTTGCTTTTTTACATCTAAAACTAAGCGTTTTTCGTTTACAAAAACACATTTTAAAGGTGGTAAATACACCAACCGTATAACCAACCCTTGTTTTTACGAAAAAAAAAATAAAGCAAAAAATAATAATACAACATTAATATATATATAAAAAAAAACTGATCCCTTTCATTGTTGTTTATTGTATAAAATCCGCCAGGTTTTGTCGAAGGATAAAGTTTTTCTTCTTTATCATCATCATCGTTGTTTTATTGAAATTTCATTTATGATTCGAAAACGTTTAAAATAATTCACTATTAAATAAAATAAAATAAAAATTACATCTCTGTGATAGGGATTTGAATTGTTGCAATGTTATTAGGTCATGTTGTTTATATAGAAGGCTTGCTTGCTTGCTTACTTTAATAATGGAAAATAGCACAAGGGCACAATTGCTGGTCGAAATTAAATATATTTATATATATTTTTTTTTTTTGGATAAATAACACAATAATAGGGTGGCTGTATTGTGTAGGGTGGTGTTGATGTATGGTGAATTTTATTATTTTATTTTATTTTATTTTTATGTTAGATTATTTATTATAGGGTGACTGGCCTTATAAATATAAATATTATGTACGAAATTTTCATAGTTTTTATATGGAAAAATTTTTATTTTTGTTCATTAACCGTATATAAAGCTTATCCAGCTGATGAATAATAATTGGTGGAGAAATAACATTTTTATTTATTTATTGTTTATCATTATTAAGATGTCACAATTTGTCATATTGTGCACACATTTTTATTATTTTCTCTTTATATTATAAATTAATAAGTATTGGGTGGGTTGGTGAATTATTGTTATTTTTCACAATTTGTTTGTTGTGTATTACTCTATTAAGGGTGAGTATTTGAAAAATATTTAAATTTAAATGTTTTTTATTGTTATCATTATTAGAATGATAATTGATTCAATTAGTTTTTTTTTTTTAAATGTTTTTTGAACAGGTAAATTATCAGCTGGTTAATGTTTATAATTTTATTTAGAATAATAATTTGGTGTATTTACGGTATTATTATTATAATTTTCAATTAACCTTTTATTATATTAGTAAAAACAGCGAAAATTAGTGTTGACTAATTTTACTATAAAGTTATTAAAATTTATTTAAACAAACAAAATGTTAAAATATAACAGCCCTAATGTTAAATTAAATAGATTATTATGGAAATTATAGTGATTGAATAAATTTATATAATTAATTAATTATGGGAGTAATTTATGAAATAATCAATTAATAAATTAAAAAATAATAAATATAAGATTGTTTTATTATTTTGATAAATCAATCATAATAATAATTGTTAATCACATAATTAATTAAAAATATTACACAAATTAGTAGTATTGATTAAATGTTTTAAAAGATTATATTTTAAATAAATTAATTGTAATATAATTAAAATAATCTTGATAAAAGAAAATCAGATTGAAATGAAAATTAATAATATTTACAGAAAAAATAAAGAAAAGAAAACATTAAATGCCATAAATAAAAATTATTGATAAAATAAAGATATAATAAAAATAAATTGAATCAAAATTAATAAGTAATTGATGATTCGTTGCTTAATTGATAATCGTTACTCGTTAAAATTAAATTATAAAAAAAACAGCAACGATAGGACAACACAATCACCTGCTTACATAATACTTTTTTCATTTATTTATTTTTATTTTTATCGGTTGTATTTGTTTCTACTTATTTTGACATCACATAATTTAATATTTTTAATTTTGATTAAATAAAATTTAATTTACCTTATTTATTTTGTTTATTATTATTTTCTGCTACCGAAATATTACAATACAAAAAAAAAAAAAATAAATATATATTAAACGATTGTTTAATGTACGATTTAACATAAAAATAAATAAATAATGTAAACACAGGTAATTATATAATTATAAACAAATATAATTTGTTATTATTTTTTGATCTAAACAATCAAATCTGTGAGTTTTTTTATATTATATTTATTTATTTTAGGTTTCTGTGTATTTTAAAGTTGTTGTTATTTTTTCTACTATTATTAGATATCAGTCAACGTCTTATCATTAAATATTAACAAAACAAAGCAAAAATAATAATAATTATACAATAAATTTCTATTATTTGTTATTTATTACTTATTAATAATAATAATGATATTTATTGGAAAATAATAATGATAAATAATTAATGGAATAAATAGAAGACAACACGGGTAATATGACAAAAATAAGGCGTGATAAATATTAAATGACAGTACTAGCTCAAATAAAATTATCGATGCTATTAAACATCAATTTATTTATATAAATTAAAAGTTGTTACTTGAGTTGTGATCCTTAAAATAATTTTATAACCTTTTAAAATTAGTTTGAATACAAAATTACAAATCACAAAGTATACGATGAGCTTGGGATATTGTCGCTAGTAAAAGCAGTAACAGACATTGCCTCGATGCTGAATTCAATACAAATGTTTTATATAAATTAGCTAAAATTAAGCATCAATAAACTTATTTATTATTTTCAACAAAGGAAATAATACCGAACATAGACTGTCACAGAAGACAATTTATATTAATATTTATTTAATATACACGTATTTTTTTTTAATTAATAATTAATCAAAACGCAAATACAAATGTTAAAATTTTGATTTCATTAAAAATTCTACTTTAATTTTATTTTTTAATTAATTATTACACGTGTTTAATAGCAGTAATACCTTGTTAATGACATTTCATTTAACTTTTTTTGTGTTAAACAAATTAATTGCTTATTTGTTATTTCATATTGATATCAGTAGACATTTAAATGTATTTATTTTCTTCTTTTTTTTATTTGTGAAAATTTATTTTACTTTGAAAAAATAAATTATTTTTTATTTAAACATTATTTTTATAAATAATTTTTTGTTTTAAAGAAAATACATAAATTTGAATTATTTAATTAGATGAATAAAATTTATTTTAAAGGTAATAAAAGGTAAGGATTATTTGTTGGAATTCTTGCAAGAAATTAGAATGTGTAAAGTAATTGTGAATAATAAAGCGTGAATACTTGCGACACTTGCTGAAACAGAAGAAAAGGCGAGCATTGATTCAAAACTGATTGAATGGAAGAAAAACAGTGTTAAAATGCAACGCTATTAAATTTGTAATACAAGGAGAGATTATGCTGAAACTAAACAACAACACCTGTTTCGCTTTAAAAAAATAAAAATATATGAAAAAGAAGCTTTAAATCCATAACAGTATTTTTTGTTTTTGTATTTAATAAACATCATAACTGTCATCGTTTATTACTATAATAATTATTTATCAAAAAAATATTAATAATAAAACTGAATAAAGTACTTAATACTCTTGTTAAAATAAGCAAATAATCATATCATTGTTCCTTGCCCCATATAAAATATAAATCGTTTAACAATGCTATAAAAATAATAAAATAAAATTTATAATAATCATAAAAAACCACAACAAATAAAAATGTCATTCAGGATTAACGATGATAAAAAAAAAAATTAAAAATGAATAAAAATAAGGAGATAAATCTGTCAACAATTATTATGGACGCGATTTTTATTATATATTTTTTTTAAATGCTCAAAGCAAGTGCTGTTATTGTGGTTATTTAATAAATTGAATTGCAGCAATACATCCACTTATATATGTATAAACGAAATTAATATAGTCCTTGTGATTTACTTAAATAATATATTGACTAACTACTGTACGCTGAAAAAAACCTATAACCTCCACTTGTCTTTTTAGACAAATCTAAATCGAAACTACTTGTTCCTATTGCCAAGTACAACATGCCCCTTATTAACGTTAAATAACTGTCAGTCACTTAATTCAAATAAAAAATCAAAAATCACGACAGATGTTAATGACATAGCTGCAGGTGCCGACGCTATTGGCTTATACAAATAATAAAAAAAAATCATTTTTTTGATATTTAAAATTACTGTCTTAACCGAATAAAACAACAATAACGACCTTAGCATAACCCGAAAAAGTAAATTTGTTTTTAAGAAACGAAAAAACCATAGCATTTGAAATAATAAATTATTATTTTAATAATTAAATAGGCCGCAAAAATAAAAATACAAAAATTATTTGATTTATTTAATTATATTTATTTAATGTTTTCTCTCCTTATATTTTATTATAATTAATATGTAATCATGAAAAATTAACAGTTAATGAATTTAGAATACGAAACGCGACAAGGAAACAAACATTTTGATTAGAAAATTTTGTTTTTGGATTTTACTGCTGTTGCTACTGCTGCTATTTTGCGAAAAATCAACATTTTTCATTTATTTATTTAATAAAATTAAGAATAAAAAAAAAGAATTTCTTCGTGTTTCGTGTTTATAATTTATTTATGTAGTGACATTGACATTTTAATTATTATTTTCTATTGAAAAACAATTCAAGAATTTTTTTTTGATATTTATTTAATTAAATAATTTTTCTTAAATATACAACGGCTTGTGCTGAAATTCAGGGTAGTTTATTTTTCTGTAAAAGCTCAGTTTTTTTTATTTAAATTAATTTTAATTAAATAAATTACTTGCGGTTGTTTGGCCTGCTTAAATATTACTGACGTGTTATTTCGCTTGTTTCGTATAATGAGCCAATTCTTATGAAAATACATTTATGAGGGAAAATTTTTGCTAGAGACAAGTTATTTGTTTAATTTTTTTATTTTAAATAATAAAACAGTTAAAAATTATCACAAAAAAAAAAAAACTTTAACGATTTAAATAATTTTAATTAATTACATAACACCACTTTTCGGATCCTTATAGTTTTCCGCAACAAATTAAAAATCAATGAATTGAATGAATCAAACCCACCTCGATTTAAATATTTTAAAATATGTTACAAATTAATGATTAAAATTAATTTAATTAAAATATTTAATAATCCCACATGATGTTGTTCAAAAACATTATTTTATTTTATTTATTTATTAAAAAAATTAATAAATTAAATTTAAAAAAAAAATCGCGAAAAAACAACATAAAGTTTACCCTACATATTTGACCAAAAATTAAAATCCATTCAAAGCAGAATCCAATTTAAAAACGTTTGTAATATTTTTTATTAGACAAATATATGTATATATACATATATAGAGGATTATTTATTAATCTGATAATTAATTTATTTGATGTGGTTGGTCATCAATGTATTTATTCTTCTTTGTTTATTTGCTTATGCTGTCGATGGTTTTTATATGCATTTTTATTTACCTATTTACATGCCTAATTGTATAAATTTTGTTTTTTCCTTTTAATTTGGTAATTTATTTATTATTAGTGTGCTTTTCGATGATAAATTAATTAGAATATGAAAGTTTTATTATGCAATTCTACGACAAAAATAATTTAAAATGCTGAAATTGCTTTTATTGTAATAACATAGTGGTATGGTAGCTAATTTTTCAAATAAAATTATTATTATTATATAAAAAGCGCAACAGAATAATCACTTTATTTAGTTATTATTATTATTATTTTGTTGTTTTATTTGATAACATTTGATACAATAGAAATAATCATAATAATTGTAATAACAATACAAGAGAATGTGTACATATTTGTGTTTCTGTTTAATTTTTATTTAGTACACGCAAACTTCTGTATGTACATATTTATTAATAAACAAATATATATAAATAAACATAAAATTATCACAGTTTTTATTTTATTTATCTTTAATTTTTTTTTTTATTTCAAATTTAAATCAAATTTACCATTATCATTCTCATCATTATCATCACCAACAACAAATTATTTCTTTTCTTTACTTTACTTTACTTTACTTTTTTTTTTATTCTTTGTGTAAATACGTTTTTTTTTTCGCTTGCTTGCTTACTTTTTTCTTATTATTTTTGTGTCATCCATACACAAATATTTTCTAATAATATTTATTCACATTGTTTGATGGATTTTCTGTGAATCAAATTGGTACACAAATGCTTAATATTTTGTACATAAATATAATATAAATAATGTTTAAATCAATAAAATAATGTTGCGTTTATAGACAGTCGATGATTTTTTTTTTTTGTTAATTGGGTGAGAAATTGTATTTTTTCTTAAATTTCAACACTTGATCATCTGAATAAAATTTTAAGAATTTTTCACTGGATTAATTAGTAAAATATTAGTATTTTCTGTATTCAATAAAATTTGATATTTATATACAAATTAATAAGCATAAATGCTCTGTCAAATATAAGACAGTTATCTTATCAATCGTGTAAAAGGTTATGTACCTTTAATTAAAAAAAATACAAATAATCAAAGAAACACCCCGATTATATTTATGCTACATAATAAAGCATAAAAAAAAAGAATCAAAAATAAATAAAATACAGCGAATAATAATAACAATAACAAAAAAAAAAACCACTTGCCAAATATTTGTTAAAGTAAAAGAGCGAGAATGATGGACTTTTATTTATTTATTTATTTTAATAAACATTAAACAAGGCAGACAACATGTAAATTCACATAAAAAAAAACGTAATAAATAAATAAATATTAAGCATTAATAATAATAATAACATTTTTTTTTACTTGCCTTTATTTTATTTTTGATTTATATGAAGAAAAAAAAAATATTATTTTTTTACTTTACTTAACTTTTACGTTACTTTACTTAACTTAACTTAAGCTAATGTTAATTTTAATATTTATTTATATTATATTTATTTGTTTGTCTTTTTATTTCGTACACACTTAAAGCTTAAGCCAAACAACAGAAATAAATATATTATTATAATTTTTTTTCCCCTTTTCAAATAATTTACCTAACAAATAATAATAATATTAATAGAAACAAATTAAACACCCACTAGGCGGTATAATTTTTTATTTATTTATTATTTTGATTCGAATGAGTATGTTTACAATGAAAATATTTGTTAGAATTATATATTTATTTGTATCTTATATCAAATAAATATAAAAGAAGAAAATTATAAAACTGCTAGCATCGCTAATAGAACTAGAGAGACAGACACGACATAATAAAAGATACGACACCTATTCATCAGACATACTTTTTAGCAAACTTTTATTTATTTATTTATTTTTTCTCTTGTATAATCACTTCTTTAATGCAAAATGTGAATAGAAATATTAAAATAACAATAAGTGAAAATAAAAATAATATAGTAAAATGAAAGAGAAAACTAAAAAATCAACATATAAAAGATGATCAACATTTGTGTGCTGTGCGAAAATATTTATACAATAATTGTTGTAAAAATAATAATAATTCTTATTTGATAAAATATTATTATTAGTTATAATAATATGAATATTATTAATCATAATATTAGTTCAAATAAATATTTACGGTACATTGTTGCATAAATGATATTTGTCAATATTTATCCATATGTTGAATGTTAAATTGTTTTTTTTTTGATGTTGAATGGCGAAAAATTGATTATAATTATTATTCTTCTTGTTGTTTGTGTTTATTAATTTTATTGCATTTTTATGATCAATGAAAATTTCTATTTGAATAAATAAATAATTTTAGAAGAAAATTGATTTTATTTAATATGTTTAAGATGGAATGTATGTTTTTATTGTATTATCCTCACCAAAAATAGCTTATATTTAATTATTATTTTAACAAGGAAGTATCCGCTTCATAAACGGTTATATATGCTGAATACATTTAATTTAAAGCCTTTAGCCGCTGGTGACAATCGTATTTTAAACTCTATGATTAACTGTCGAAGTTCTAGTCAATTCACGACTTGGAACAATTTTTACTAATATCTATACGAAATAAACATTAATTAGAAATTTATTCTTTTTTACTACGATAAATAAAAAATTAATTTCGTGATAATATAATAATTTCTTTTTATTCATTTCTAAATAAATTTAAATTATAATTATTCGCAAATATTGAATTTTAACTGGTGCGGTAAATCTAGTGTTAAGGATAACAGTGTCTAAAGCTGAACAGTTTTATTGGTGAATAACTATTTAATTGCAGATGAAAGTTATGGACAAAAGACATTGGTCAAGCTATTTGTCAATGTCTAACTTTTGTAATATAAAAAATTAAAGATTATAAGCTGCATTTACACATATTGTGCATCTTAAAATATCATTAAATAATTCATAAAATAAATAAATTTTTGCAATTAATTTCTTTTTTCTCATTAATAAATCATACATAAAATTTTATCAAAATTAATTTAATTATTCCAAAAACACTAAATCCTCAATTTTATTCGAATAAAATCATAAAATATATTATTTAAACATTATTAAAAAATTAAACAAAAAAAATATCACCAACTTGATGCAAAAAAAAAGAATAAATAAAAAAGAACAAAAAATAAAAAACGCGACAACGATGTTATCGTTTATCTACCTGCTTGTTCAAGAGAAATTATTAATTTTACATTTTAATTAATAATTTTATTTATTTATTTTTTATTTTCATTAAAAAATTATTCGTAGCAAAATTATAAAATTCTATAATCATAATTATTATTTTTATAATAATAATAATTAAACAAACAAACACTTTATGTTCAGCAAACAACAAGTTGGATGTTTTCTATTGTTTTGTTATTATTAATATATATATATATATATATATATATTATATATACATGTTTAATTATAATAATAAATAATTAAGTTTTTTATATCGCGTCATATTTAATTACTTTTATAATTTTTAATTAAAAAAAAAAAAATAAATACAAAATGGAGAGCAAAACAAGACTTTTTTATTTTATTTAATCGTTTGTCTTCTTTAATGGCAATGAATAATCCATGTATACTTGTATTATATTAACACTATCGTTGCATTGTTATAAATGCATTACAATTTTATGATATGTCACTTAAAATGTATTTATTATTTTTACAAAATAAAAGATAAGGGAATTAAATGAAATTTATGGAAAAAAAAATTTATTAAAAAAGCTTTCTTTAGTAAAAAAAATATTTATATTATTTTTTTTTTTAATTTTATTATTAATTTAATTAAATATATTTTGTTTGGTTACACCTTGGCCGTATTTCAAGAATCTCAAGTTGCACATAGAATTTATGTAGATAAAAATATAAACATACAATATACATGTATATTTTTCGTTTTATCTAAACTAAATCCAACTGGGTGTGCTTAGGCTTAATAATTATTATAATAAAAAAAATAATAATAATAAATTATTTATTACTTTAACAACAAACGCCCAACCCAACAAAAGTATTTAAATTTCTTTAAATAAAACGCAAAAAAAATAAAAACCGAAATTAAACGAAACATTTGTGTCCCTTTAAAACGTTAAAATATATAAAATTTATTGCCATTGGGAAAAGTAACAATAATAATCGGTAAAATTTTATATATGTATAACATATATAATGATTGACAAATCTCTATTCTTAAATTAAGCTGTTACTACTGTTGATTAAAAATAGTAATAATCACCTTACTTAGTATGATTTTTTGGGTAATTTATATTTACTCTTTATACTTAATGGATTTTGTCTGGACGTCTACTACGTGTGAATATCATTTGTTATTTGTCAATTGTTTGACAATAATAATAATAATAATAATAATAAAGTAATAATAGTTAAATGCAGGCGGGATAATCCCTAATTTGTATTTTATAATAAAAGGAATTGGATGGGATTGTAATAATAACATAAAGAAGAAAAAACACAACAAAACATAAAATTGTCGCACGTGCTGCTAATGCTATTTTTGCTGCTTAAATAATTCCTTTGTTGTTCTTTTTGTTTCTTTATTTTAAAACATTTTTTTATAACGAAATAACTTTTCTGTTAAAAATCTTCATTTTTTTTTTAATACCGTCGTTTCTGTTGCAACAATTGATTATTGTCGCGATAAAGTGTATTCAATTAGCACATTTTCCACATTGCACAGTCACTAAATTAATAATAAAAAAAACATCCAAAGAATGATGCATCTAAAAATCTCTATTTTACTCTTTAAAAAGTCATTTTTATTAATAAATCACAAGCAAAAGTTAACTTTTTTTATCATTTATTTTTAGTATTTATTAATAAACGATGATCCCATATATAAGCGTTGGTGACCATGAAATAGAATTTTTAATGTAAATAAAATTTTATTGTGACGACAAAACATTATTCTTTGCAAAATGTAAATAAAAAATTAACCAACTTGTGAGATTTGCTTGTAAAAACAATTAAATATAATTATTAAAAAAGCAGCAAAATAAAAAAAAGTGAAAATTTAATTGCAATTGGACGTGAAAATTACACAAAAACGAAAGAAAAACATTGCAAAATTATTTATTCTCTGTAATTAATTTTGTATCACTCTGTTATTTATATAAGGTAAAATGCAATATGCAGTTTTTTTATTTTTAATTTAAGTCATTTAATTATTTTAATGTTATTACAACTTTGCGTGAAATGATTATGCAAATATTGGCATTTTTATTTTTCAACAAAATTAAATAAATAAAAGGAAAATGTGATGAAAAAATAACAACAACTACAGCATACTAATGTTAATTAGTAATTATGGGAACATGAACAGTCTAATTGCTTGCTCTTTAATTATTTTATTTATTTTTTCATCATAGAAAAATACTAAAATTAATGAAAATAAAAAACAAAATTGCAAAAGGAATAAATTTTCCACCATAAAAATTTATAATAAAATTGTACTTGTTAGTTGCATTTTAATTGTTTTTATTTTATTTGTATCAAATTTCGCACATTAACTTACGTTTGCACTGATTAGTCAATTAAAATTTTCGTTTTTCTATTTTCCTTGTAACTCGATTAGAAAGGCGAATAAATTAATTAAAAAACACGGTATTAAAGTAACGCTAAATTAATTTAACGTTTGATTATGTTAAATTAATGAGGGTGAAAAGAAAAGGAACAGAGCAGAACAAAAAAAAAAAGAAAAGATAAAACACATACAAACGTATATAAACAACCCTTATGCCACTAATAAACAATATTCATCTATAAAAATAGAAAAATAGGCGAGAATTTGTTACATATGGTTATAATCTTATAACTAAATAATAAAATCAAAACAAATTAGATTGAAATATATTGAACTAAGAAGGATTATTATCCCTTTTACACAGACATTTATAGTGAGAGCATATAAAAGAATAAAAATAAATTTGACATTAACAATCGTCTATGATAGTTCATTCAACATTTATTCAAGTTTATTTCAAAGCCTTACATCGCCGCACTCTGACATACACGAAAAAATATCTGTTTACTGTTTATGGGGTTAGGATAGGCATTTTACTTCTTTTTTTTTGGTCTCGTATTATTTCTCAATAAATTATAATGAAAAATGTGTATACACTTATTAGCTTTGGTTTGTTTTATTGTGTTGTTAATTTTTATACAGTATTTTCCACCCTTAAACTCATAACCTAAATACGGTAACAATACAAAATCATATATACGTTATAAATTTCTATCATCAAATCTGGTGATGCTTTGCCCAGTTATATTTAAGTTTATTATGTGTTTAGTACACAGATTCACGCCTCAGGTTATTATTATTATTTTTTTTTTTTTTATTTTATTTTTGCTTTTTCTCGTACAAAAAAAATCTTTGCTGGAATATAAAATACCAAAAAAAAAAAGGATTCATTACGTTTTATTCGCTTGAATTAATATAATTTTTAACACAAAAAAAAAAGTAACATCAATAAAATAAGCAAAATGAATATAAAAGGATTGATATCCTTTGTTTGTTTGATTTTTTTATCAATAAAAAAAATCCTACAATTACTGAATTAAAATTAAAAATTTTTAAATTCCTTGTAACATGTTGTTCTGAACAAAAAATCCATAAACAATAACCAAACTGGGAACTCCTGGTCTGTTTAAAGTTTTTAAAATAAAACTTTTTTTTTGCATCAAATAGAATAATAAATATATCCTTGCTTAACCTGGCTCAGAACATAATTCTAAGACACTATCCAGAAGAGTAAATAAACTGTTCAGAAAAAATTAAATTATATTTCCATACCACTTAAATAAAAACGCCACAAAAATTAAATAAAAAAATTACAATTTTTCTCGGTTAAGTAATTAAAAGGAAGAAAAAAATTAAATCCTATTTCGCTGTTATTGCTAAAAAGGAAATAAAAAAAAAATGAATAACAACAAGACCAGCATCAACAATATTATTATATTGATGATCATAGCCAATAAGCGGTGCAAACAAATAAATAAGCAAACAAAACAAGCAAGCAAGCATATAAATAATAAAACCAACAAAGGAGAATATACAATATATGTATATATATAAATACACAGAAAAAAGGTACCACAATGCTTTATTCGCACATTTAAATATATATCCTTCGATGTCCGAAACACAGTAAAATACAAAAAAAAAAAAAAGAAAAATATTAACGCAAAACAACAGATAATAAAAAGTATAAATACAGACACTGAGTTTTGCGAGTAAAAAGATTTTTTCTTTTTTTTCTCTATATATATAAATATATTGTTGTTATTTTGGTTGTTAATTTTGTGTATTGTTATTGTCAATGTATGATGAACTGTGGTATGTTTACCAAGCAGCAATAACAAGAACAACAACAAAATAAATAAATAAAATAAAAAGCTAAATTACAATAGAGATAAATAAATGAAAATTTCATGGAACATCAACTTATTCGCACATGAATAAAAATAAAAAAATTAAAAAAAAAAAACCAAACAACAGCCAAATATTTACATATCTATTTTTTGCATGAATATACAATAATTCCTTCCTTTTTTTTTTTGTTTTTCATTGTATTTCTCTATATACCATCTAAACTCTATCAAGAGTTAACATAAATGCAAACATACTGAAAACAAAAATAATATTAGTTACAATAACCATTTATGATTATTATATGGTGGTAAGCATAGGTGATTGTGGATTGTTAATAAAAAAGAATAAAAAAAAACCTCACATAATAAGTAGTTTTGTGAAACTCATGATTAATTTAATCAAATCAATTAATTTTTCCTGACTACAGTGTTGTTTTATTTTTTATTAATAAAAAAAAAAATATATAATTATTCTCTCAAAAGGGATGTATTTAGGTAGTTTATTAATTTTTTGTTTTTTAATCACCTTAACCACTGACACATATTAAATATAATTACTTATATATTGTATATAATTAATATTTTTCTTTTACTACTCAGAACCGGATTTCACCTGTGTTTTACCTGTGCCATCAAATAGTAAACAATTTAATAATAAATACAATACTGGTATAGTATTATTTGTTTATTTGCTGACTTTTTTGTTCATTTCGTTAGCAGAAAAAAAGGAGGATATTTTTCCACAACAAAGGTGAGTCCATAATAGCAATCATACAACGAAAAGCTTAACAATAAAAAAAAATGCAAAACCAGCAAAAACTAACTAAAATGACTATTTTCTTTTTTATTTATTTATTTTTAAATAATCACACATATTGGTAGTTCCGGTCAATTAAACATGTTTTTTCAACTTTAGACTTTTATTGAAGTGGATATCCTTGAGTTGGGTTGGTGTGTTGTATTTTTTTTTTTTTGTTTTGTTTTTTGCTTATGCATTGAAAATTTATTTAAATTTCGTTAACATTATTATTAACTAAACGATTGAAAAAAATATAGTATAATAATTATACGGAAATAAGGGATAATCCTATCTGTTACATGTTCAGGTACTTAAGAGAAAAAGGCAAACAAAAATAATAAGATAAAAATCCCTTAAAATGTTACGGTTTATTGTAATCTCGTTAAGTTTGCATTATTCTCATTAAAGTTCAATTGAAAAATGGTAAAACCAAATAAAATTAATGCACAAAAGTAATTCAATTTCTATATAAAGTATAAATAGGAAAGAAATTTTCTTATAACAAAACAAAAAAAAAAAGAAGAAAATAAATAAATAAAACTATAAAACGCGACAAATACGTTTGTCGGTAAAAATTCAAGCAATTTTTTTCTTTTTTTTTTACATTTTTATAGCAGGAAGTTTAGATAAACATAAAAATTTTATTAAACATTTTATCACACCCAGTGCATAGTTTTTCGTACAATAAAACAACCATTGAAAATTATTTTCATTTAAAATAGAAAACAAGATGTTCTTATTTTCTTTTTAACATTTTGGATAACAGTACTAACAAGCTAACAATGTAGTCGCGACCATAGGGAAAAACATCTTTTAATTAAAATGTGGCATTTGTTAGCGCAGACATAGAGAAATTTAGTATATTTTTTTTTCTTCGAAGAGAAAAGTTATGTACTAAAAAAAAATAAAAGAAAAGAAATAGAAAATAAAAAGACCGAAAATAGAAAACTAATTGTTTGTTTAATATTAACTTAGTTTGTTTACCTTATTATCTAAGCCCCGAAAATAGTTGTTATTTTTTTTTTTCTTAAACCATAGTTAATAGGTACAAACGATGTTGAGACGTAAACAACATTAAAAACTCAGCTTGCAGAGTGATTTAAAAGCAATCGAGGTGATATATGTTCGCGTTTTTTTTTTTTTTTTGTATTTCATTTTATTTCTTTTTTAAAACAGAAAAATATCTTTTAATGTCTGTGAAAGAATGAAAAAAAAAAGTGTATAAAGCTTTTATTTGTACAGACGAATTGAAAGAAAGCAACAACAATTGTGTATATTAAAAAACATTTCTAAGAAATAAGTACAGGAAATTTTTATTTTTGTAATAAAAAAACGCGTATTTTAACTTAAAGAAAAAAAAAATAAAATAACAATCTAAAGTAATAACACATCGCTGCGCCCCGTTATCTTGTGCAAACAATAAAAAAAAAAATGAAAAAATATTAAAGAAAATAAAAATAATAATAATAATTGTGCCTGAAAAAAAAAATGGAAAAATTGAACATTATCATATTTAATGTTTGTTTAAATGAGAATCATGTTGTTATTGTCGACGCCAGATAATTCAAAATGAAGAAATAAACAGAGTTATGTAACCTTTATGCACCGTGTTGTAGTTCTTTATTAGGCATATATATTATAAGCATATATATTTGTTTGGTTTAATTTTTTATTAGGTTAATTTGTATGCGATAAGTGTATAATAAGTAGAATCGATTATTCTTCGTTTCGTTTTCTGTAAGTATCTCATTACTGCTAGTGCTAATACTGCTGCGAAAGTTAGATATCAGGCTGGAATATAACGTACCGTTTAATTTACATGTCAACAGTAGTAACTTAAGACAGTACAAATTTCTTATTTTAATAGTTTTAACACTAAAAATAGCACATAATTTAACCTCTGAAATCTCCGAGACCATTTTGTCTGTATTATTTTCAACAGAAAAGAACTTTTTAAACAACAAAGGTTGCAAGCCACTAAAATAAATTATTATTTAAAATTTTTAATAAAAATATAAAATTATAATAAATATTAAAATAATTTTTAAATAAAATTAACAAAAAAAAAAAAAAAAACGCGA
Organism: Ptychoptera contaminata; assembly: GCA_963942525.1. NCBI lineage: Eukaryota > Metazoa > Arthropoda > Insecta > Diptera > Ptychopteridae > Ptychoptera > Ptychoptera contaminata. The sequence goes on along the minus strand of OZ012637.1, from coordinate 31,704,677 downwards.
TATAAATGTTTGTACTTTGTTTAATTTTTTTTTAAAGCACCAATTGTCGTCATCACTTTGATTATGGCGTTCTTTTAACAAAAAATTAAAATAAAATAATATTAATATTTTGTTTGTTCAGTTTTCCTTCCAAAATACACGCATAGAAACGATTAGATTTTATTAAATAAGAAAATAAAATAATAATAAAATTGTTTTTTTTTCTGTTGTCTAGCAAAGAATTTTACTTGCTTTTTTTATTAATTAATAATTAAAAATATTAATAATAAATTTTATAAAAGAATTTCTTGTGTCCACAAAATTTGGTTATTTTTTTTTTTTAATTATTATCAAGAATTTTTTTTTAATTTATTTAATGCAATAAATACGTATTTTCAATGGAGAGAAAAAACTTAATAAACAAATAAGAATATATAAAAATACCCGTAACAACAGAATTGCGAGCAATAATATCCACGGCAACATGAATACTACAACTTAACGACTATGGCAAACATCAGCGAGATTAGATAATGCTTTTTTGCACCTTATATCCTTGTACAATTTTTTTGTTCATTAACGCAACGTTATATTTACATATACCTATATCTGTTCTGTTATTAACTTTTTAATAGTTATTTACTTGAAATTAGCAAAAATAAAAAAAAAATCCGTACATTCGGCAATTTAGAGACAACAATAATCAGGAGATTGATGATAAACAACGGCAAAAACGTCAACAAGAATATTTAGGAAAAAATAAAAACATGTAGCCGCAGCAATGTAGAATAATAAAAATTGAGTTTTTTTCAAAGTTGCTTTTACTATGCTCTCGAATAGTAATTTTATGTAAAGTTATTATATTGTAATGAAGAATTTTTCTTAAAATGAATTAACAAAAAATTTGCTAAGATATTTTTTGCGAAAATAGAGCAGTAACTATACTTCAAGATCCTCAGTAACAAAGAAAATTCTTATAAACTTCATTAATTATAGTTAAACAGTTTTATATAAATGATATCAAATCCTTAAAATAAAATTTCATAAAAAATTGATTTAAATCAAGTTAAAAAATAATGTCTAATCCGAAAAATTTATCGTAAGTATCAAGAATAAGCTTTTCAAAATATTAAAACAAACAAGCAAATAGAAAAAAAATCTTTTATTTTTCTAAAAACATAAAAAATAAAATTGCAAGCGACAAGTCAACAACAAAGTTAAAAATAAGTTTTAAAAAAGAAGCTTTTCCCCATCTTTGTTTGTTAAACTGAAAAGAAAAGAAATAAAACAAAAAAAAAACGAATTTAAACAGCATTTTCCAACAACTTTTCCAAAGTTTTTACACAAAAATAAAAAAAAAAAGCTGCAATGTGAATAGAATAATTTTAAATAAATTTTACTTAAAACAAAAAAGAAAAATCATATTTTATTCAGCTGTATGCAAGCATAAAATGTGCAAACTTTCGACAGTAGAGAAAGAAAGAAAAAAATTAAAAATAAATTCCTTCATTCCTTTTATTGCATCCTTTTTTCTGCATTATTTTTTTTTTCTGTTTGTTTTTAATTCCTTCTAAAAATTATTCTTTCTTGTTTATTTTTTATTTTTCTCTTTTTTTTACAGCCAACTGTTTGCTTTTTGGTTGGGATGAAAAATAAAGTATAATTTTCTTTCAATTTTTTCTTTATTTGTAATTTAAATGCAAACAAATAAATAAATATTATTTATTATGAATTAAATGTTAAGTACTTAACTTAATATTGTGCGTTTTATAAACATTTAACTGCTCTAATATTGACTTTTATACTTTTTTTTTCTATGTTAAACAATTTAAAAATGAAAGCATAGAAGAAAAAAAATTAAATAATAAAACTTCATAACGTCCACAGTGAATAATATTAATAATAATAATAATAATGATGGAAAAGGAAATGGCTTTATTTAATTTGTATATTTCATCTTTATGCAAATGTGTATATTGGTCTAATTTTATCAAACAATATCTGTTATAATAATATTTATTATTGCTTTTATCATGTATATTATGTATTATTTTCCATTCTTTATACCATTTTTATATCACTTTTGATCATTTATTATTATTTATTATTATTATTACCTAAATATAATTTATAATAAAAATTAAATTGGTAAACAAAAATGAACAATTCACTTAACAAACATTTAAATCAAAAAAATAAAATATAAACAAATAAATAAACAATCGAAATAAAAGCAGCGAAAATTTTATTTACATTTGATTGAATACAAAAAAATAAAATAAAATAAAAATTAATGTAAATAAAAACCCCAAGGAATAAAGTCAATAATAATAATAATAAAAAAAAAAAAATTAATGTAAAAAGAAAAATCTTTTGAAAAACAATAAATGGGAAAAACAAAATTAATACGCAAATGACGTTAATATATGGCTATTTGCTGTATTATTTACGAATTAGATAAATATATAAATTGTGGTCGTTATGACTATAAATGCATATTGCTAATTTCTGTATCAATAATAAATAAAAATTAATTAATTTTATTCTTAAAAATTAAAATGCATCATTTAAGTAACGTTTTAACTGTGTTAAGCCTGAACTTTTATACCATTTTATTGCAAATATTAAGATTTTTTAAGCTTTTCTTAAACTCTTCCAAGAATCCAAAATGAACTCAGAAAATTTTTATATTTCACTACAATATGCATTATGTTTAGATTTTTCACATAACTAAACAAATATTTAGAAGCAAAACAATTTAATCGATCAGTTTAAAAACTTTCGACACCCCTAACAAGTAAAAATTTTCAATAAATATTTATGCATTTTTTGTTTTAGCGATTGATTTACATTAAGTATTGATTATTTTTTGAAAAAAATTTAAGATAAACTGTACGATCATCTGCAGTTCGATCAAAAAACAATAATTTTAATATAGTTTTATCAATTGTACTGTACTGCTGGTCCTGTATAGTTACAGGTATCGCCAGTGCTCTACAGTGCTTACAAGTAATTCTAACCGAAGTTACATCTCAATTACTTACTATAACAGCATTATTTTATTTTTACCTGGTTAAATTATTAAAATATTATTAATAAAAATATGATAAGGCAAACTAATATCTGCGGTGTATAATAACGCATTTAAGAATGTATCTACTAGTATCTTAAAGGTAATCGATGGTAAATAATCTAATATACTGTAATATAGTGTCGATAGTTTCCTATCCAAAAGAATAGAACGTTGATTCTTGGTCAATATTTTATTCTTTAAAAATAATAAATAAACCGAAAAATCAATTAACAGTGTCTGTTTGTTACTTATTTACTTCACATAACTGCATAAAATAATATTTATTTAAATAATAAAATTAATAACACACAAAAAAAAAAGTAAACCAATAAATATTATTAACATTTTCTTATTCTTCATTAAATATTTAATTATTTATTTAAATTAGTTTTTTGAATGCGACCATATTATTTACATTACCGCGCGCGTTTACAGTAGTAAAGTATTATTAATAATAATAATTTAATTTTTTATTGTAATAAATAATAAAAATTATATTTAAAGTTTGCCAAATAAATAAATATATAACAATAATATTTATGTATAATTATATTTAACATTTTATTTATTATTATTATTATTTGTAAATTTTTATTTTCTGTTTTCTGTATTTATTTACAAAAAGATAATTCTGTTGAGTATTTAGGAAAATATTGGTTTAGATTTTAAACAAACTAATTATGGGGGCTATAAAAAGTTCAAATTAATAAAAGTACAAAAAAAAAAAAAATAAATAAATAATAATAAAAAATAAATAAAAATAATATACAGAGTGTACATAAATAAATAAATAAATAAATAATGAAACATGTTTACTAACTAAATGTTTACTGTGTGTGCTTTTATTGTTATTATTATTATTTATTTTTTTAATTCGCTCATTCTCTCAATTTAACATTACAATTTTTTAAATATACAGAAATAAAAATTAAAAAATTAAATAAATAAACATAAAAAAAGCATTTTAATGGTTATTGTTGATAGTGATGTTAGTCAAGAATATTCTCAAACGAATATTCTTGAAATATTGAAATATTCTCTGTATTTTTTAAAAAAGATTATTCCGCGAGAAATAATCTTTTTGCTAACTTTTTTCTTTTATTGACAAAAATTAAAAAATAAAATACAAAAAACATCGAAATGCTAAACGAAAAAATAAATTCAGTTATGTTTAAGTGAAAGATAAAATATTATATGTGTATGCATGATTGAGAATATGTATATAAAGGCCGAACAATTAGTCAAAATCACTATGCACAGCAAAAAATAAATATGAAAAATAAAAGAAATAGAATGTATTCTATATAAAAAAGATGCGTAAAACTGATACAAATAAAAAATACAAGAGAAATGAAAATAAATGTAGTAGCTAACACTTCTCCACGAACTGAACATTTTTCTAACTAAAAACATGCAAAACTAATGTTTTCACAAAATATTTACAAATTGTAAAAAAAAGAATCAGTTAAATATGATTGAAAGAAGAAAAATACGTCGAACATTATATGTGTATGTATGATCGAAATTATAGAAACGCATATTCAATGCTAAACGGTTAGAAAAAAAAACAGTATGTATAGCAAAAAATAAATATGAAGAAATGAGACAAAATAAAATAAAAAGAATTTGATAAATTTTAAAAAAATAATAAAAAAAATGTTTAACGGTTTTTTAGTTCAGAAAAAAAAACAAGAAAATCACCAAATTGTGTAAAATATTGTTTCAATACTGGCTTTTTTTATATCTGTTCAATCCAACTTTGTTTTTATGAATGTCTTAATAATAAATAAATGCACATAAGTAAAAATTGATTTAATTAAATGAGTTTTTTTGATCAAGTGGGCTAAATCAATGCAACTCAAGCTTTTTTTTTTGCATTTGGAGCATTATATAATTTTTAATCAATATACATATAAACAGATTTTTTGCATTACACTGATAAATTTCTTTACTTTTTTTTAAATTTATGTAGAATATTCTCTCTTTTTTAGAACATTATTCTTGAGAATATTCGGTTTTTATAAATTTCAGAGAATTTTACATCACTAATTGTTGATTTAATTTGAATTCATTGCGATTTTGGAAGAATTACGAAAACAGAAAATTATTTCATAATGATTAATGTTTTCTCACTAAGAAAATTGTAACAATAATGTGGTTAAAGTCAAATTGTGCAATAATTCTGGGCTTTCTAAAGTATAGTTTCCTAGAGTTCAATTTTAAATTACGTGACAAAAGTTTTTTAGATGGAACATTAACTTGTTGGTTATAGTGAACGATAAGCTTAACTATAAATAATAAAGAACAAAATAAAGCATTAAGTATCGTTAAAAACACTTTATTGACTTGTTTAGGATAATGCTTTAAAAATTTATATATCTGTACATATACTTATATCATAGATCCTATGTTTCACAGCAATATTTGCTTATTAAATGTTAATTTTGAAATATTAAAATTAAACAGTTCAGTACTAAAAAACGCTAATCATCACGTATTCTGAAATAAATGTTTCCTAATTTACACTGGTAGAAATATTTCCTTGTTTAAATGAAAATCAGTATACCACACATTTCAGATCATGGAAACATATAAATAAAATCCACCATCTATCCCGATGAAAACCTGCATAGACTTTACATCATCTAACAAATAGAAATCCTTGAAATTAGTTCAGACTTTCGTAAATTATTAATCCACTATTTAAACACGTAACCGCCTTGATTTCTTTATAATTATTTTAGAAAAACACAATCTACAATAATTAAACTAAACGGTAATCAAACGGTACATGTACATAAGCTAAACTAAGTAAACTAATAAAATAAATAGTTGAGAAAAAACAATTACACAACAAAATTTTATTGAAAAAAAAATATTAAATTAAAATAGAAAATAAAAAAATTAAGCAATTAATGAATTTCGTATCAATGTTACCCAAGAATTTAATATTTTTTATTTCATAACTATTATCTTTGTAGCAATGTTTTTTTTTATTCAAAATTATTTACATAATAAAATATATATATATATATATATATATATATATATATATATATTTAACGTTACTATCATTATTACTAATGATTATTTCAATTAAAAATATTATTAATAATAGTAATAAAAAATACCAAAGTGATGCAAACACGCAATAATCACATTTTGCTGTTAATTTTTTTTTTTACCTATTTATTTAAATATAAAAATAAAAAAGGTTAAAATTATGAAATTCTAATTAAAAAAGGTAATATAAAAAACGAGAAAATATTAAAAACAGTGCTGGAATATGGGTTACTTATATGATATATAAAGAAAATCAACAAATAACCCCTTGTTAAACGTCTCTTTTTTCCTGCTAAAAGCAAAAAAAAAACGACACATATATAAAATATTTTTATTATTCAATTTATTTAATAAAAAAGAAAAGAAAATCCTTTTCACTCATCTTTTTAATCAAATAATTATAATTTTTTGTTTATGTAAATAAATATAATTGTTATATGAAAAGAAGGTAAAAAAAATATAAAATATTAATATAAATAAACGTAGAAGTAGCAGCAACAACCCAATTCTTCGTTGCGTTTTTATCATTATTTTTTGTTTTCGTATAAAAAGGAAACATAGTGTATGGCAACCATATCGTTGAGAAACGTTTGCCATTGTGTACTTAGAAAAAACATTGTGTCCGGATCACGAATTATAAATATTAGCAAAGTAAAGTGTCAACATTGGTTAAATCCTGCAAAAATATTACCATCGTTAGAAAGTAAAAATGAAGGAAAACAAAATAATAATAATAATTTTTCTTATAAAACGCGATTTGTACCTTTTTTTCGTTATGGCTCGGTGTCCTCTCGCACACATAAATAAATACTTTTTTTTTCCTATTTTCATCATCATCATCATCTTCATTCTTTCTAGTTATTTAAAATGCGGGAAACATTGGGTACATGGAGAGAATGAGAAAAAAATTGTCTTCTGTGATAAGAAGGTGGTAAAACAACAAACCTTGTTAAAAAAATATTCTATAGAAGAAAAATTTGTCTCTAGCGACGCGGCATAAAAACGCGCTCACTCAGCTTCAGGGGGTTTACTTCAACAATTATTGACACGTTATATTCATATACAAATATTTAAAAGAAAGAAAAATAAAATAATATAGAAAAAAAGCATATAATAAAAGCTCTATGAATTCGTATATATTTATGTACATATTTTGTTTTCAGAAGGATACCAGTCTCTACTATTGACTATAGTAAATATTAAAAAAGAAAAAAACACTTTGTTTGTCTGTAATCATATCATAATTCTATGTTATCTATCTTTTAACAAACACTTCTACATTTTTCTCATTTTTTATTTTATTAACTTTATCTCTATTTTATGTTTAATTATATATTAACGTAAATTTAAAATAAATTCTCTTAAAATTTTATATTAAAGAACAATTAAATTTTCGTAATATTTATATAAATAATCAATTAATAAACTAATAATTTTAGTGTCCGTATATATATGCACATTTGCTTTTAATATATTTGTTATTATTATTATTATTAATATTAATAATCATAAGTAGATTGAATTATATGTATCTATAAAGGCAGACAAAACGTAAACAAACAGCCCTTTAGTTATTTATCTTTAATAATAATAGTAATAATAATAATAATACTAATATATTTGATAGATAGTATCTACAAAGTGTATCTTAAAGAAAATATAATAAAAAACTAAAAGTAGGAACATATTATGTTATTTTAGAAAATAATGCACAATTTCATAGACGAAAATAACTGCATAGTACGTAAATGATAAAAGGATATAAATAATCTTTTAGAAAAACCACACTAATCCGGTACTAGAATGAGGACATCCGGATTAAGCAATTATTTTCTAAACTAAAAAAATTACCTTAATCTGTGGTGAATTTAATTAAAGGAATTTACAACAAGTAATTGCGGATTAAATCAAAAATCTTTAAAAAATATAATTTAATTGTCATATATAATACTTCAGTCTTGTAGGTAATTTCAGGTGATTTCTAATTGTTTACTGATTATTATTTTCATTTAATTCACTAACAACCAAGGTTGCTAGAGTATTTACACAGAAATAAGTTTTATTTTAAATCGAGATGTATGAGATTGGCTCTAGTTCTTAGTCAAAAATCCCTTCTTAAATCTAGATAGATTGGTAACAAACTATACTAAACAGAAAAATAGAGAATAACATGGATAAGGAAGTACAGGAAAAAGATGAAAATAATCTTTTTCATCATCTTAGTTTAATAAAAATTTTAATTAAAAAATAAAGGTTTATCAGTACTAAAATATTTTTTATATCGTAAGTTCTTAACAGTTATATTATAGTTTTGTAATTTTTAATTTAATTTGGAACAGAGATCAGGTTTATTTAGTGAATTATTAAAAAATAAAGACGAATGAATTTCTGCTGGGCGTTTATCTAACAAAAATAATGAATCCCATGTTAAAGATGGCATTTTTCATCTATGAATAAATTTTAACTTCAATTTAATTAAACATTTTAATACGATAAACTGTATGCTAGAGAAATTAACAGCATCAATTGTTTAAAATTGAAATTATAGTGGAAAAGTTAGTCTATATGTGTGAAGAGAAACGTAACAAAGTTAATGTAAAACAAATTTTAAGGAGGAATTTTAACAAATTTATTTTATAATTTGGACAATTTTTGTTTTATTTTCAGGAGAAAACAATTTGTATTGTTTTTACTTTTGAAAATATATTATTATTCTTTTTGTATAGTTGTACTCTTTAAAGATATGTATGACATAAAAAAATGAGAAAATTATCCTTGGCTTCGTAAACTAAGTGTTTTCGAAATTCATTTCAATATTTTAAAAAATAAATAAATTAATCAAAGTTAATATTTTTACCAGACTATTTTGCTATGACAAATTGATACAGTGTTACCCGGTACCTTTAAACGTACGTATGATATTATCAAAGGAAATATCTGTACAATTTTACATCACTCAAGTTAAATTATTAGTCGACCGAATCGACGAAGCATATTTTATTAAAATATCAAATAAAAGTTATTCAACAGAGAAAATTTTAGATCTTTTGAGAGATTTCGTTTTTATGTTTTTTATTAAAAATAGTCTTGATGCTTTTTTTTATTTTATTATTTGATGTTTAAAGGACGGCAACAATAATAGCAAAATATATTTTACTATTTTATATAATAAATAAATCAAAATATGGCCGACAACGTTGCCGCCGTTTTATCAAAATTTTATTTTCATATTTTTTAATATAATTTTGCGGAAAAGATTTCCTTCATGTTTTTTTTTGGTTCTTTTATACACACGTGGGTTATGTAAAGATAGAATACTGTACAGTATAATACAAACATATAATCCAGCATATGTACATAGAAATACATATATTTAGCAAGCAATCCGACATTGACGTCTGTTATCTCTTCTTTTATATAATAAATATTTTGCTGCTACTGCTGCTGATGCTAATACTGTTGTTGTTGTTGTTCTTATTCTTCTTTTTCTTGTATTTATACCCCAGAAGCATAGTTATTTTATACATATTATATATAAACATATTTTTAACTCTATATATAATATATAAATATGTGTATATATAAATATATAAAAGCATAAAAACATAAAAATGAAGGAACGAACAAAATTGTAAAAGGTGCGCCATCATATCACATTGTTACTATGGTTACATTATGGCCACCCTTTTTTCACGATCTCATGCCACATAGTTGTTACAAAAGTACATACATACAAACAATTTGCGATGATGCCAGCCAGAAATATAAAATTCCCCAAAGGGAATAAATGGATGTTTTGAGGAGATGGTTATACAATTGGGTTGATTGTTAGGTAGAGATAGTACCACCAGCACTATGTATGTTGAGTATTATTATTATTATATACGATTTTTCATGGTTCTCAACATTACTTACATAATGTACACAGAACATATATATTCTAAATATATGAATTTTATTATTAACAAGTGAATATGGTGATGATGTTGATGCTTTTTAATATATGTAACGCAAGTGATGCCAAAATTACTGAATACAGAACCAACCCATTACAGTTTTATTTTCTCTGTTTTTTTTTTTATTATACATAAATAGAGAAAAAAAAACTTTACATCACAAGTTAACATTCAACCTGTTTAGGAAAGTCGTTGATATTCACCCCTTTAGCATTTATTTTTTTTCAACATTTTGACATTTTATTTCTTTTGAATTTGTATATTTTTCTTTCGATAACTTTTGTGAAAAAGAAATGTATAAAAACAGGTTGTTTTTTTTTTCTCTTTACTTACCACCCTATATGTGTTAATATATGTAACATTACGTAACATTATGTAATGTTTAAGTAACGTAACAAACTTAAATTGTAAAAAGTATGAAAAGATATTTTTATTTTTGCGTTTTAACAGTTACATTACCCACTTTAAACATTTTACCATAAAAACTACCCTTAAATTTTGCCGAAATAAAAAAAAAGAAAGTATAAAAGCATACATTTAAATGAATATTATTACATAAGTAGAGTTGATATAGGCATAAAATGTATATAAAATTATAAATTTTCATTTATCTTGCTTTGTAATCGTCATTTAAAGGTGGCTGGTTGGATATACAGATAAATTAGAAAGTAGATAATACAAATGGAGTTTTTCATATGATTTTTCTTCATAAATTTTTTTTAAATAAAAAAAATCGCATTAATTAATTTCTATTAAATGTCATGTTTATGTCAATATAAACTTTATAATACGATCAAAAATATAATTTTAAAAAGCTTTTTATAAGACAATTTATAGTTAAAATGGTTTGAGCACGTTTTTATAAATATTATAAACTGTACTGTCTTCCAAATAAATATACAATTTTCTATAGTTTTATTCCAATACCAAAACCTATATTTAGTTAATTAATTTGTTTTTTGATTTGATTTTATTTATTTTTTTATCTCAATAAAGTAATTAATAATGCAAAACATCAATAGAGAAATAATAAAAAAAAAGTGTGTTTTTATTTAATTTTAGTATATATTTTTTTTTTTTATTTTTCATTCATTTTTACGCTGCTTGATTAACTATTATTTATTTCGTTAAATAATAAAATTATTTACATTCTATTTATGTACAAATAAATAACATAAATATATGTATACTGTTGTTGCTTGTATTTCTATTTTGATTGTTATTTTTTAATACATAATAAATGAAAAAGTAAAATAAAAATTAAATAAATAAATGGATTATTTATTTGTATTGTCACATTGTGTCGACTTCCAAAATAATTCTTTTTATTTCTTTCACTTTTTTTTTTTTATTATTGATGATTGTGTTTACAAATCAATATTATGTATAAATACGCATGAATTATAGATCAAATAAATTTATTTCTGTGATTTTCTATATACAATATAATAAATAAATCGATTATTTTTTTCTATTATTTAGATGCCTTTTTTTCTTGTTTAAAATTTAGTTTAATATTCAATTTGAATCATTAAATTGTTAAAATTTGTTGCTAAAAAAAAAAATTGTACATAATTTCTATATAAATAAACTTTAATTTATAAAATAAATAATTTTTTTTTGTTTTTATTTAAAATTTAGATTGAATTTTCTAAAAGGTCAAAATTCTATTATATGTATATATATTTTATATGCGTAAAGTGCATAAAATATGTTTATATTAGATTTCAAGTGTATATACATCGTTATAAATAGAATTTTGCTAAAGTATAGCATCATGTACATACAAATATATAATATGCTAAAGTAAATATAGTCTGGAAAATGATTTTTGGTTCAACTAGGATAGAAATAATAATAATAATAAAAAAAAAAATAAAACATAGAAAATTTCATGATAATGCAGCAACAGCAACATAGTTATTTTTTTTTTAGTTTCTCGCTTATATAAATATTACGTGTAGAAAACTCAATATAAATGGGCTTTTCGTTTAAATTAATCGAGTGGCCAACCAGTTAGTACAGAACATTATACATATAATACCATATATATGTATTACCAAAGGATATTAGTTAGAAAGGAATAAAAAGAAGAGAAATTAGCAGTGGCGAGGTTTTAAAAATCAAAAAAATAATAATTATTATTATTATTTAAAATTTAAAAGAAATTAAATTAATTTTCATACTAAAATAATAGTAAATTTGAGTAAAATTCTTAACAAGAAATGGAAATTTATGATTATGACGACGTCACTGCGATTAGTAACAACAGCAAAAAAAAAATTAAAATAACAAAAATATAGTTAATGTAATGTAAAATTGCACGTATGTACATACATATAAGCATATAAATATATAACTATATATATATAATATAGTTTAATAGAATTCATCTATATTCATCTCTTACACGAAAATAGCATAGCTGAAAGTACTGAGCCAACGAGTAAGGCCAAATGCCCAAACCAAAACGTTCATCTAGCTAACCTCATCACATTATAAACTTTACAATATTTGCTCGAAAATAAAATTAAAAATAAAAAGAAGAAGCACACACACACGAAAAGCTTTTAGAAAACATCAAAACACAACAACAGCAGCAGCATCAAAAATAAATAAAAACAGAAAATTTCTGCATACGGAAAAAGTTTTAGAAATTTTGTTGGCCACAATTTTTAAAATCAGGAATTAAAATTTTTGTTCGAGATTGTTGGTTGCTGTTTGTTGAGTAAGTACAACAGTAAAAAGTATATATTTATTTAAATTTGTTTAGATTATTTCCTATTTTTCTTCTGCTGATTAAATAATCATGAAAATGTTGCGCAACTAGATGACACAATAAGTAACAAACCGTAAAATAACTACTTTTTAAAAAAGAATGATAAATTATAATAATATGCGATATTAGGGAACTGATAAGTACTTTGTTCTATTTTCTATGGACTTATTAATTAGATTAGCATGTTATATATAAAAGTTTTAAGAAAGGTAGATAACTGGTATATGATGTTAGCATTATAAATGAATATTTGATTAACTAAATAAAGGATTGAAGAGTTTTAAAAGATCTTAATATTAAAAAATATTAAAGAAACAAACAGTTGTTTAAAGAATATAACAAGCGATAGTTAAATTATAGAAACATCATCAATGCATCTGTAAATACATTATTAAATAAAATAATAATAGTTAATACTGAGATGTAAAATAAATTACTTATTACACTTTGAACGTGAGTAAAGTGTTTAATAAATGCTTTTTTTAACACAAATACCATTTGCCTCAACGCACAATAGTTATTTTCTGAAACAAACAAAAGAATTTTTTTTTTAAATCTGCATTATAATCAGAAGGCAAATGAGTTTCAGCGTCATTTACAAAGAAAATTTAAAATAGAAAATCAAACTTAACACTAATCAAATAAATATATTTAATAATATTTACTAATTAAATAATTACCAATTATTATCCAAAAACTAATACAAACAGCACGTGTTTTGCCTTTGCACATAAAATACAATAAAAAAAAAAATCAATGCATTATCACTTTTTCTTTTAACACTGAGTTAATAAAATAAACAACACCGAAGAATAATAATAAAATAAATAAGCGGAAAAAGAAATATTATTATTAAAATAAGAAAAACAAAATAAAAAAAAAAACGTTTGATAATAATAGAACAAATAGCCAAAACAACAAGAAACAAACAAACAAACCAAAAAGCAGAGAGAAAAAACAGAAAAGCTAACCATAATTGCAAATAAAGGTAAGCAAAGCAGCAAGTAGGCAAAATGTAATAAAATATTTTTAAATATGAAAAATTATGAATATGGAATTCCATACGAGAAGTGTACACTTCCTGATATTTATTTTTATTTATTTTTTTTTAAGGATATTACAATGTAAACAATTTATTCCTTATTTTCCTTTTATTATCATTATACGAAAGAAAGAAAGAACCGAAAAAAAAATAAAAATAAATAAACAAATCTCTTTTTACCTTTCCCGAATTTCTATTTTTTTAGGCAACTACAGCAGAGTAATAAAATTCAACAACATCAACAGCAAAATATATATAAGACAATCATCATCATCATGATCACCTTTTTTCCTTGGTTTTTTTGTTTTTTATATTTATTTTTATTTCGTTATATCCCTTTGTGTAGCAGCAGCAGCAGTTTGTTTATTTTCCATTCACCCAAAAGTGTTGTTTTTTTTCTCTTCTTTCTTTTTAATTTTCATCAATTTACCTTTTAAAAAAGTGCTTTTTTTTAATTTTATATGTGTAAAATTAGGCCTAGAGTTTTTTTTTCACTTGCCCATATCCTTTTTTGAATTTTTATTGCTATTTTCACGACATGTTACAAAAATTAACGAAATTTCTTTGTTAAATTATAAACAACAAAAAAAAAAACGCTTGAAAATCATGAATGGTCAGGACTTTAGGACATTCAACGCACACAAGAAAAATATAATTATTAATAAAAATAATAATAAAGGGTGATAAAAAAAAGGTTAGAGAGTAAACACAGTATGCAATACGATTATTATGTTAATGTTAATGCTAATGTTGATGATGCTTGTCTGCATTTTAAATAAATTTACTTTTAGATCGGTGGTGTGTGCGTGTGTGGGCGGACGCAGGTAAATTGTTTTCACAAAAAAAGGAGCAAAAAAAAATTCATATTTTTAATGAAGTAAAAATGAAAAAACAAAAAAAAAAAAAATTACATTATAAAAGGCTTGCCGGCAGGTACAAGTGTATTTAGGTAATAATATTTGGCGCTAAGAGGTAAGACTAAAGTAACATTTAAGTGCGAAAAAATAAAACAAAATTGATGATATTATTATAAACTAACAACAAAACGCACACACACACACACAACGATAATATAAAGGATATTTTTGTTAATTATATAATTTTATGCATGACAGAAATGTAATTACCAGTAAAATACATTGGTAGAGAAAAACTAAATAAAAAGAAATAAAGAAAATTCACTCATTTAGCTTTTTGTTAAATAAACAATGTAAAAATAATAATAAAAACTGTCATTAACTGAACAAACGTAATGTATGGCTAGTTTGTACATTTATATATATATAATGTTAGCCTAGATTATCCAAAGTGTTTATTAATGATCACTTTGTGTCCCTTTGTTTTTATTTGTTCGAAAAAAAAAAATAACCCAACTAAAACACAGTTATTTATTTATTTTTTTTTTATTAGTTTCATTTTATTTGATTCTATCTAGAAAAGTTGTTATGTTTACATAAAGACAAATAATAATAATAATAATAATAATAATAATAATAATAATAATAAAAATAACTAAAATTATATATAACAATCACACGTAACATGGATAAAAAAGCGTTCTAATTTTCTACTTGATACAAATTAGGTGTTATTTCAGAAAATGAAAAAACATTTTGTCAATATTTTTACATATTTATTCATTTATCTATTATCTTTTTATTTAGCCTTAATTTGATTTGGAGGGTATCCTTTCCTTTTCCTTTTTTTTTTTATTAACTTAGTACAAGTACTGTAATTAAATAATATTATTTTCTTTTTAATAGCATTGCAACAAGAATTTAAGGTGCGTAAACCAATGTAAAGAATTTTGTTTTACACTTTAGTCATTGAAAAAATAAAAACTAAAAAAAAAAAACGAATGATAGGTGAATACAACATTGGTAAACATCCCTTTATTTTCTGGTATTCAGATGGGCCAATTCCACTATTAAGTCCGCCCATTTGATTTATACTTTTCTAACATATTCTATTTACTTGACAATTTTTTCTTTTTATTCCATTTCAACGTTTATTTTATACAAAAAAAAAAAACTGATCCACATATGTATGTAATTTAAAGTAAGGAGAATAACAAAACAAAATAAAGAAAATCAAAAGGTAAAAGTGAATAAAAACGGAAAAAAAAAATAACAGAAAAAGTAAATTGACTTGCGATGAAGAATGAGCATAAATGTGTTTATATTGTGTAGAAAGCAGCTACAATAGCAACATAAAGTGGTGAAAGGTGATATATTTTTTTTATTTTTACTTGTATTACCAGATCGGTTGGGTGAAACAATATTATTTTTATGTAAAAAATGTACACCTTTTAGAGTTACTTATTTTTATTTTATTCTTATCAGCGTGATACTTTCACTGTCATTCGTGTCTATATTTGTACTTAGTTTTATTTTTCTCGTCTAATGTGATTTTTTTTTTTTTTTTGTTAAGGAAGAGATAAGGGATGTTTTTTTTTCATATAAACGTGAGACATAGTGACAGTATTTGACTGACTAGAGATATACATTTATTTTATGTATTTTCGATTTGTATATACATATTTTGTTTGTTAAAGATTGGAACTTTGATATTGAATATGTTCCAATCTATATGTATATGTTATGTAGGATATTTATTGTTTGTTTATACATTTAATGTTTATATGTATATCAGGGTAACATAGATAAATGGGATGTGGGAATATTGTTTATTTAACAATTCGGAAGATTGCCTGTGATTATGGGGCGACAAAATGACAATCTATGTATATTTGTTAAAAAACATAACATATTTCTATAGTATTTCTATGTATATAGACTTTCTATGTTAAAGTTAAAGTTTATACAAAATGAATTGAAAATAAAATAAAAAAATAATAACGAAACTAACATCAGAATCAAAAACAACTACAAGTTATAAAAGAAAAAATAAAAATAAAATAGAAACATAACGACGTCTTGACAAATATTCTATATTCCTAATAGCAAATAAACATAACCATACGACAGTAAAATTTATTCATTAATAAATAATATATATATAATACACAACATACATGTATTTATGTATACATTGTATTTATTTATATTGCTTATAAAACATTTATAGATAGATAATTAGTGAGAAAATTGATTGTTTTAAATTAAATGGTGAGAATGTTGTTTATATTAAAATAAAACCAATTCGATTAAAAGTTACAAATTCAAACGTGATATGTTTTTACTATAAATTAATTATTTTTAATGTCAATATTTATACGTACGTTTGCATATTTATATATGTATGTAGTTTGTATTATAGAAAATATTTATATACAGATGATAGAACAACTATAAGAAAGTAAAAGAAAATTTTAATTAACAATGATAAAAGAAAATTATATTAGAAAATGTCAGCAGTGCACCTTTAACAAAGGTAAAACATCAAAAAAAAAAAAAAGGAAGACATTATTCTAATTTATGTTTAACTTTATAATGTTAACTCAATTATCTAGGCATTTATTCAAAAAGATTTTATTTATTGTGAATTGCGAATAGATTTTTGATTTAGAAAATTACTTTAGTAAAGAAACTAAAAAATATCAACAATATTATCGAGACAGCACTGTGCAGTAAAATATTTAAATAAAAAATACATTGAAGGAAAGAAAAACAGAGCATAAAAAATGCAAAGAATAAATCTGCACACTCCCAGGTTGCCGGTTGACTCTTGATAAAAGCTTTGTTTAATTTTTATTTTTTTATTTTTGTAACAGAATTGATAGAGAAAGTTTACAACATTGATGTTGTAACAGGCGAAAAAGTAAAAATACCTTTAAGTTTGTCTTTTTTGTTCGATAAACAGTCATCATTTTACTTTTAAGGGGTCGGTGGGTGATAATGTGAACAGAAGAATATCATATTCTGTTATTTCGATTTTTATTATTTTGTTTTCTCAGTCCTCATATGATCATTGTCGCTTATTTTTTTCCTTTTTATTTATATTTTCGTTGATATCACTTTGTATTACCAACGGCAATAATGTCTCACCTAACAAACATTTTATTTTATATTTTTATGTTTTACAATAGGGAATGTTTGATTACATCAGGTGTTTTAATAAGAATTTTACTACAATTTTGTGATTAGAGATTTTAATAATGCGGTTAGTTGTTCTACGATGCCAGAATATTATATATATTTTTTGTAATAATTTTTTTTTTTTTTTAAATTAATAAAATCTGAAATAAAATTAACAAAAAAAAAATTAATTAAATTGATAACCATAGTCGTGACAATGTCACCATATTTATAATCAATTAAAAATCTATATCGATATAGCCGTATTTTAAATTATATTTTATTATTTTTATTATATCGATTTTAATACAGTGATTCCAACGATGCATATATAGATTTAATGATTAATTAAAAAATAATTAAATTATTTTAATTAAAATTATGTAATAAACGGAATTTTTTATAACATTTTAACAGGTAATAGAATCTGTTTATTTTAATCATTTTTATAACGTTTTATAACAGAAAAACAAGATTATTTAAATGATTTTAAATGAAAAATACAATTAAATAAATATTTTCTTTTTCATTTATTTAATTATTAATGAATGCGATTTTATAAAATTATTTACTAGGAATTTTTTCAAAATATCTTAACAGATTTATTGTTTAATTATTTTTTTTAAATAAGAAATATGATTATCATGTATCTATAGTATCATCAGTAACCTTGCCATAAAGGCAAAACGAAAATTTTTATAAGGTGCTTTTGACAGTTATCATCGTTCATAAAAAAATATAATTATATGTTTTGCTTCGAATCCATTATTTACTTAAACTAGTAATTGTTAATGATTATTAAATTATAAAATAATTTATTAAAATAAATAAATGATTTTTTTATTTTTATAAAATTAATTCAAAAATATTTTGTTAATTGAATTATAATTAAATATTTCATAATTAATTTTATCTTTAAATATTTAATAAATAGAGAATAGAAAAATATATGCATATTTTAAGCTAGTGGATACGTAGAGGCCAGATATATATGAGAAAAAAATAAATCAATAAACTTTGACACATTTTACTAAGTAAATATGTAAAATAATTTTTTAATTTAAAATAATTTTGTGTAAATAAATTATCGTCATTTGCTGGTAAATTTTTACACCAACTATAGTTACTATTTCTTAATAAAAATAAATAAATAAAATAAAATTAAAATAAAATGCTTATTGTGGTTTGCTTTTTTTATTTAAATTTTTTGAACACAAACAGGATTTAAACATTACGTAATTTCATTTTTTTTATATTTAATTTAAACAAAGTAACAAAAAACCATTGATTAATCAATTCTTTGTTAATGATAATAATTTTTTTTTTATGAATGTGATTGTTAGGAGACTAGTCAGTTGGTTCTTGGTAATAGCCAACAAAGCATATATTGACTAGTAACCAGCAAATCATACCAATCAATAGGGAATACACTAACTAAATCAGTGCAATTACACCCTATTTTCATCTCTTTATTTCAATTTCAATTGGCAAACAATAACAGATGACAAGCGAGTTAACAAATTGTTTATTAAAAGTTAAAATGCGAATAAAAAAAACACATACACACATTATACTTGCTTTCCTTGATTTAATATTAGATGCAGTTTTCTCCTTATTTAAATTAATTTTAAAGTAAGTAAACAATAGATGAGAAAAAAGGACTCAATTGAGTGCGATTTTGAGTAGAAAATTTGTTAAAATCCACCCTACTTGGTACTACTTGTGCAAGTCACGTGGCTAAAACTATTTATTTTTTAACAAAAATGTTTTTTGTTTTCTTTACGTGTGGAAAATCCTTTAACCAATCGAAAATTGTAAACAATTGATGTTTTTAATGTTTTAATAACAAACAGAATAGTAAATCAAATGTATTTTGTATGTTGTAATGTTTTATTAACTCTATTTTGATTTGTTGATGCTCTGCCTATGCGTCCTGTATGCCAGTTAATTTATTATTTTATTTAAAGTACAAGGATGGCTAAGTAAGTGTAGAAAAATCTGTATAAAAGAATTTTTTTTCTTTTTTTGGAAAAAGTAAATAAATAAATAAAATGAAAACATGGAACGTATGCAGGTGTTTACAGATAACCATACGCCACCAACCACCCTAAATAAAATTATTAATTTAATTTTTTCTTTATTATATATTTCTACATAAAAACTACCATCAGCCATAGAAATTAATTACAATTACTACATATGACGTGTGTCAATTTGTTTATTTAGATTTTAATGTTTATCAAAAAATAAATTTTCAACAAAAGGTTTGAATTGATTTTATTTTTTTTTTACTTGCAAAATGTTGATAATATGTGATGCTGATGGTGATGATGGTCTATGTACACAAAATAAATATACTTAAATGTTTTCATTTCGGATTAATATTGTATTTAGATTTAATTATATTTTTGATCCGTAGGATATACTGATAGACATGTATATCACACGCGTTTTTTTTTTGCTCTTTTATTTCCTTTATTTAAAAATGTATTTTAGTTTTTTTTTGTTCCTTAGTCTTTCGTTTGGTAATAAAATAAACCAAAAAAAAAATCATATCATCGACTCAGTTATTTTCTCTAGTAAAAAAAACCTATATGCTTGCATCTGATGCAACATTGGGGTCAATATAGTATTTTTTTTTATATTTTCAGACAAAAACGAAAAGTAATTATTATTATTTAAGCAAATAAATAACAATGCGATCGTGAGAATGACATCTTTTACCAGAAAAAAATTGAAGAAGAATTAATATTAATAAATAAACAAACATTTTAGCAAACAAACTGTAGATGAAAATATAGCAAAAAGAAGAAAAAGAAAAAAAGACGAAAAATAAAATCATGGAAAAATGACACAAAAATCTATTTACAAAAGCAAAAGAACTGTTTGCACTCGCATTTATGTATTTGTGTTAAACGTGAAGGACTTTTATTATTTATATGAATTTTTATTCCTTTTTTATTTTTGTTATCAGTTTTTATTTTTATTTATTAAAATGTGTCACAAACTTTCATTTTCAAGAACCCTACATGTCGTTCACATATTGATTTTGAGTTGATTTTATTTTTACTTCTTTTACGTAAATACTTTTGTGTATTTTAAATGTTTTACTATTTTTTTTTCACCAAAATATATGTTCTTCTATGATGAGAACAACAAGGTTGTTAGTTGTTTCTCTTTTTTTTTATTTGCATTTTTGCGGTGGTTTTTTTTTGTAATGCAGTGATTTTTTTTTATATTTATAAACGACAAATATGAAAGCTTTTTCATCTAAAAAGATTTTACCTTTATTTTTTAATGGCAATTTAAATGAAGAAAATATTTTCAAATTTTTTAAATAGGTATTCAGTTTTGCCTGTATTTGTATCAATTAGATAAAACAACATATTTAGCTTTATTGATTTGCTGCAAATTATTTAGCCACGTTATTACTATGTACTGTAAATGAATTAAATATTAAGAATTACATAACCCGGGAACGCGTTTTCGTAGTCTTCGATTATTTAAATTTCCCAACGCATCAACATAAAGTGCATTTTTTTTTCATCTTTTTATTGGAACAAACTCCTTGTTATAATATTCAAACTTAAAAAGCTACTAGTCGCAAAACAAAATAATAATTTAAAAGATAAAAATAGGTACGAATTTGCAATGATACATTTAAACTGATATTCACCAGCCAACAAAACAAAACAAAAACAACATAATAAAAATAAAAATAACAAGGATCTATGTAGCTAGCGAAAATCCTTTTAAAAAAATATCCTCCGTAACAATAAGAAGGAATTATAAATTATTTTTTATCCGATTATGCTTGCTTTTAATTTTGCTCAAATGCTCCGTTGTAACTTGTAAGCTTGTTATGATAATTGTTTATCCGGTGTCACAAGAAAATATATGTTGTAATCGCATCATTTATACATAGAAAAATTCAGGGACGACTACAAATCCAATTAGCAGGTCAATAAATTAATAAACAACTGTAAGACACGACATTAATTTAACAAGCGCATTAAAAATTAAAATTTTATTTTATAGTGAAAAATTTGATTTTGTGCCTAGTCTGACTATTGGATTATTGCCATAATTTAATGTAGCAACAACGAACGATGCCTCAATGAACATAACAAACAAATTTAATTTATAAACATAAAATTATAAATAAAAAAAATCAAGGGATTTTACTCGTTTAATGCATAAATGTATGCATAATATTGAATATTTATAAAATAAAAAATTAAAATGCGGAAAATTATGCGGTTTTTAGCATTAAATTAAGCAAATACAAAAAAAAAATCAAAAATAATGCTATAATCTTTCAATTCTGTTTAATAAGTAATAACGAGGACAGAATTGTACAAAAATATATTTTTATTTATTAAACAGAGAAACAATAAGTTGAAATTTTAATAATAAATAAAAAAAAAATTGTATCACCTTTGTCACAACAGAATGACAAAGAATCTTTTTTTGTTGGCATTGCATTGGAAATTAATACATTTATTCCACCCTTAGTGTATTTTTATTTTTAAATGTTTAATAAAATATAATATCCGAGTAGCAGCTACCTAAAATAAAAAATAAAATCATTAAATCACTGGTAACACCAAGGATCATAATAAAAAATTAAAAAAAAAAAAAACCATCAAAAGTCAACCAAATAACACAGCGGGTACTAATGTAATTGCGTTTAAAAGGCATGTAATACCTATTGTTATTGCACAGCAGGATATGTGTCCTTTAAACTCCCTTAAATACCATTTTATTATTTTATTGTTAATATTCCTATACAACATTCGTACAAATACTTTTATAAATAATTATTTAACGTTACTTTATGAGTTGAAAAAATTAAAAACAACTATTTTCCTAACGAGGAACAGTAGTTTCTTATGAGTTTTTAATTGTCACCAGTTAGACACAATAAACTAACAATGATCAAAATATATATTTTATTATTATTATTGGTTTTTTCTTTCATCTTTTTCTTGTTTCATATTTTCACTTTGTTTACATATAAACTTCCGCCTTTTGTATTATGGTCACATATTGTATTGAATTTTTCTGCTTTTTTATTTTCATTCAATTTTTCCTTTTTTTTTTTTTGCAACATATTCGGTCATATAGACAGAACACAATATTCCCCCTTTTTATTATTCATAGACATTAGAATTTAAACGATCAATTACGAGATTTAAAAAAAAAAAATAATAATGAAAGAAAAAAACGCAACATTTCGTATAATTCAGCACAACGGCAAACATAAAAATAATCGCTTATAATGAATTGGGTGTTTTATGATCATCTCTGATTTATAGAAATTTGATTTTTTTTTTTTTTAATTTTTTGTGACTTTGTTTTATTTTTTCTCGTTATTAATTTGCCCACCTGCCTGATATCGTTTTTTTTTTTATTAGTATTATTTTCTCACCAAAAATACAATACAATGCAGCTTTTTTAACCAGTTAAATAATAATTAATTATCTTTTAACAAAAAGAAATTTATACAATTCACTCAGTTAACAGATTTATTAACGAATTTTTTAAAGAATTGGTGTTTTTTTTTTGTTTATTACATTAAAAACGGTAATAAAGTCATCAGAAGAAGCCACTTATGTTTAATTTTTAAACCTTTAAACAGTATTTACTTCCTTAAAATGTGTTTAAATAAAACCATAAATTATCTCATTATCAATAAAAAAAAAATAAAATTTTGATCCTAATCAAACAAATTTATTTTCTTTTTTATAAAACATCTTGAGCGTCACGTGGATAAATCTAAGATAAAATATTAGAAAAAAAAGATCAATAAGTTAATTTTAAATATTTTTTATTATTTAACGAAAAATGAAAACAGGAAAGGACACACGCGTGATTTATTCAAAGAGAAAAAACTGTTTTCTTATAACGCAAAGAAAAAAACCTTAAGACATCGCCGATAATAGAAAAAAAATATATATATAAATAAATGACATGACATAAATGTATGATGATGATGGCATATAGAAAAGAAAATAACAAATAAAAAAAAATTATATTATGTAAACATTAAAATATCCTATTTTTTCTATATTTATTGTTGTTTTTATTAGATGGCTTCAGAAACACACCCAAAAGAAAGAAAGAATGAAAAAAAAGGCACACATGGTCTTTTACTTTTTTTTATCAATTTCATTTTTATACATTTTTTGACTGACAAATTTATAATGACTGATCGGGTTTTCGCTGTCTTTTTTATTGAAAAATGAATTATTTTGTCACCCAAACTTCTTAAAAGATACAAAATATAGGCATAATAATCATAAAAATAACAAAAAATAGGAAGTAGAAACGTTAAAAGCTTTAATACCATCATTGCTGGAGGCGCAGCTTTGTCACAATTTTTTTTTTTTTGGACTTATATGGATATTTCTTTCGTCATTCTTTGTCTTGTTTTTTCCTATTTTATTGAATATTTTTCTTCAAATTTTTATTTTGTTTTGTTTTCTTTAGCAAAGTTTTCTTATATGGTTATTTTTTTCGATTGTATTTTCCTGTTTTCAGCAGATTTATTATTTTTTTACTGTTGTTTTCTTGATAGCTTTAGGGGACTAAACAAACATTTTATACATTCATTGGACGATGATAACGACAATGGATATACCGGCTCCTGTTCTTGTTTCCTTATTTTTCTTATTATTATTTATTTCATATATAAAAATTTATATTAGACAGAATCCAGATGATCTCTTAGATGGATGCGCGCATCTAAATAATCCTGCTTTAGGCAGTTCTTTACCATATAACATAATAACAACACACAGATTTCAATTGCATCGATGAAAAAATAAAAAAAAAACTTTACATCCTTGCTTTTATTGAATATTTTAATAATAATATCAAAATATATCTTTTTTTTGTTATGCAATAATGTAACAATGCTAATAATCCGTTCAATCTAAACTAAATAATAAACAATACATTTTCTACTTATAAACTTAGAAAATAATTTTTATTTCCGCAGAAAAGCTTAAGTAAAACAATTATTTAATATTTAAAAATATTATAAAAGTACTAAATTTGTTTCACTACATCCGCTTCTTATGTACATGTTTTTCTAAAAAGATACCAATCTACATCACGGAAATTAAATTTCTTTTATAATATTGTTTGATTATTTGTAATTTCCAATGAAACTGAATTTCGGATTATAAACTACATTATCTTGGATGGGTGGCAACTGAATGTGTACTTTTCTATTAAACATAGTTGATAAATGAAAGAATTAAGCAAATTTCAATCGAAAAAGTGTGCATTTTTATGAAAATTGCTTAAAATTATTACAAATCTTAATGATAAAAAAGTTAATGACCTATACGTTTTAAGACTTTTCTTTTCATTTTAATAGGACGAAAATCTTTATAATACACTCCAAATAATATATTTTGTAATAATAAAAACACTGCTACAAGCAAAATATCCTTTGTTAAACCAAGAAAAAATATAAATAATAAAATAAACAAACAAAAAGGATATTTTTCTTCTATTAACAAACAATTTGTTGTCCTTTCTTTTATTATTTATTCATTTATTTATCCAGTATTGCAGCATCTTCGTAATATTATTTATTTATTTTTTATATATATTTAATAAGAGTGAATGCAACATTGTAATAAAAAAATATCATCAAAACACTGAAATAATAAAGGTAAAATATAGAAAATTTTTACCTTTTCTTATTTATCATAACAATAAAAATCCTCCAAGAATACAAACAATAGCAAAAAAAAAAAAAATGATAATATTTTTCTAACAAACAATATAAAAATAAATAAATGTAAAGAAAATATTGTTTTGTTGTGAAGGCAAAAAAAAAAGAAAGAAAACACAGAATAGAAAAATTTGTCACGCCAACTTTAAATTGTCATAAGACAAGATGAGACAATAAAATCGGAAGGAAACGATCGTATAAATAAATGACGCGTGTTATTGTTTGCAATACAATATTTATGTATGTAATTTTTTTTATTATTATTATTATCTTTTCAATTTCAATTTCAATTGAAATTATTTTTTCTATTCTATTTTTACCTTACTTTACTTTACTTGACTTTGTTTTCTTAACTTATTAATATTTATTCAATTTCTTTTTTTAATATTCTTTTGGATGCTACTACTGTTACTTTTATTATTATTATTATTATTATTGTTGAATAATATTTTTTATGTCATCAAACATTTATTTATTTACTTTCAATTGAATTGCTGGCTGATCTATTATTAATATATAAATTTTATTTAAAAATGTTATTAGACGTTTTAGAAAACCATTAAATATGCTATTTTTTGACTTAATAGTATCATTATATTGCTGTAAAATTAAGCAAGTAGTTAAAATTAAATTAAATTATTTATAATTCAAATTATTTTATTAATTTGGAAATAAAGAAATGTATTTTATTTAATTATGTATTTGCTTTTGCTTTTATTGATTAGTTCGAGAGTACAATCCTTATTTGTAATATAATATTCCAGATCTAGCTTAAATAAAATTTTGAAGAATTTAGTAAGCTTAAATTGATTTAATTTAATCTTAAAATATTTTTAATTAATAAGACTTAAACTAAACAAAATATAATATTTACGCAAACGATTTTTAAAGCATCTTTAAAGAAAAATATTCCTACATTTGGTAAGCATAATGCTGTCTTTTAAATATCAATTTCAACAATTATTTATTTTTCCAACATACATTACTTGTAGATGTATTTATTTTACATAAAAATAAATCAAATAAACTACCTTAAAATACCTCACCAACTATCAAAAACATAATCCGAAATACCAGCCATAACAGCCACCCAAAACACCTAACAAAAATTAATAAAAAATTACTAAATTGATTGGGAATAACTGAAATAAAAAAATTATTCCTGTTTTTGTTTTTCATTACTTAAATATGGTTAAAAAATAATTCAATTTTTATTATTAAATATATATATATATATATATATATATATATATATATATATTTTTTTTTTTTTGTTTTAAGTAAATAAAAATTACACAAAACAAAAAAAAAATTAAATAAATAACGAGCATAAAAGAAAATATGTACACAACTGCATAAACACGTAAAAAAAAAAAATATTGATTGTTTAATACGAAAATGAAAATGAATAAAAAAAAATTATTATTATTATTATTTTAATTGTTGCTGTAAATACAAAACATTTATTAAAAAATAAAATTTCGATGGGCGAACAGTATAAATTATTTAACAAAAAAATGATAAACAATATAAAATAATAAAAAAATCCACCAACGGCATAACCATTTTTAAAGAAATGAGGCGTTGAAAATTTGCTTTTATTTATTTAAAAAATTAATATAAAATAAAAAAAAAAAAAATTTAATTTTATTTAAAAATAAAAATTCAATAAAATATTAAACAAATAATAAATAAAATTGAAATAAAAAAAAAAACAAACTTTCATATAAATATTTTATTTAATAATCATAATAATAATAATAAAAAACGCGAAATATTTACTGAATAGTCTTAATCCCAGAGACTAAATAGTTATTAAAATACGTTTATTTTTCTCTAGTCACTTGCTGGTGCATTGTTTTCTCCCCCATATATATTTATGTAAACAATCAATTTGATATTGGTATAAATTACGATAGTAATCTTGGACAAATCCTTAACACTCAATAACCTGCGGGGTTTCTTAATCTATAGCAATATAGGAAAAAAAATGACTATAAGTTTCTTTTAACAAAAAATTACACAATTGAAAAATCAGTTAGTGCAGTTTTATTAATATATTTGTATTTTTCAATTGGTTATGTTGGAAATGCCTGACTACATTTTCCCCCAGTAAGCTGTTTTTTTTTTATTTATTTCTAGGCAATTCTTTCATTAACAATAAATTGTTAGACATTATTTATAAGCCTTTAATTTTGAATTTAAAGTAAACTTTTAGGATTTCTGATAATAAATACCTTAAAAACGTACTTCTTGAATTTACAGACTATATTTCGTATAACAAATAAATAAGTTCTCCCTTCAGATAACTATAATCAAACCCTTGGTTAGGTTAAAAAAGCATTTTTTCTTTTATTTACTTAAAGAAAATTAAAAAAAAGTTAATTAAAGTAATAATTAATAAAGATAAAATCCACCAAAAAAAAAGAATTAATAAAGGAAAAACTTTTACTCTGATTGTGGTTTTTATGGTTTTTCATTAAGTAATAAAGATACGAAAATTCACTGTGTACAAAAGTATATATTTTGTATCAAAAAGTTTATAACCGAATAGCATATGTTATAGAGAATTTAAATAGCGTCATTAAAATGTTCATTTAATATCGTGTAATAGTGCAAAAATGTGGGAGTAATTTTAATATAGGATAACTATGACCGGATATTAAATAGGAATTTAATTAATAAATAAAAATTAATGAAAAAATAAATAAATAAAACTAACCACAAAAACTTATAACTAAGCTTAAATCCGGGTTTATAAATAAAGTTTATGCTAGAACAAAAGTCATTTCTTTAAAACTGATTAAAATAAAATTTATTTAACCAGTGGCTACGGATGTATAAATTTTACCATGTTAAGCTACTCACCGGATTTAATCCTTTTAACAAACAAAAAGAAAAATTTACTAAATAATTTTATTTATTTTACTATTTATTTTTTTGTCGATTATTATTATTATTATTATTATTTCATTATTTACATTAAATAAGATTAATCAAACGTTTATCAAACTTGACAAAATATTCATTAATATAAATATACAACAAAAAAATCGACAAGGCATATAGTAACAAAATAATTGAATAAAAATTATAGACTAGATTATTGACAGTGGAAAAAAACAACGAAATAATGAATTTAAATAAATATTTATCTGGGAAAAATAAAAAAAATGAGAAAATTTTGAGAACACGAAAAGGTGTTTCTAGTTGCCTTTTTTTTTTTGGTTTTCATTTTCGGAAATATAAATAAAATTAATAAACTTAGTGTAAATTTACATTAAATAATAATTTTTTTACTTTTTTTCATGTTTTTTAGTATATATTATTTATTATTATTATAATTTGTGTGCACAATTATTTTCACATCATAAAAATTATTTAGTATGATGGTAATAATAATAATAATAAGGTAAAAAAAATATCTACCCAATATATATGTATTAAATATATTTACTTTTTCTTTATTGTTTATTCATTCATCAAGCATTTAATAATTATAATTATAATAATATTTGTGCTAAATAAACGAATCTATATACATAAATTTAATGGGAATATTAATGGTAATTTATAATAAAAATATTAATTAACTAAATATTATTAAA
Source organism: Ptychoptera contaminata (assembly GCA_963942525.1). Taxonomy (NCBI): domain Eukaryota; kingdom Metazoa; phylum Arthropoda; class Insecta; order Diptera; family Ptychopteridae; genus Ptychoptera; species Ptychoptera contaminata. Next base: position 31,675,390 of record OZ012637.1, on the reverse strand, counting down.
TAATAGTAATTTATGTTTTTAGGATATTTGTGTTTTATTTTTATAAATATTATTAATAATTATTTTTATTAATGAATAATTAGATTTTTTACGGTAAACTACTGTAACCTTTCTATTAGTTTCATGGAATTTTCCGCAAAATTCTTTTAATTTGTCGCAAATAATTATTTTTTTTAGAGTAAACTAATTAAAATGTTAATGATTTCGTTCCTTTAAAGTTTTTTCTTAAAACTGTATTTTAAAATATACCTAAATTACCTACATTTTAGTTCGCATGTTACCTATTTCAAATTTTTTATTTAATTTATTAAAAAACATAATTGTAAACAAAAAAAAATTTTTCAAGATTGCATTTCTAACAAAACAGATAAATTGTATATTTATTAAATAAAACTACAAAAAAAAAACATACTAGTAGTAATAATAATAATAACACTGCAATTCACCATAGAAATTTCATAAAATAATTGTATAATCAAACATACTATCTGTACTCGTACATTGGTAGTAAGATAGAAAACTCTGGTAAATAAATTACAAAGAAAATAGAAAAGTAAAGCACATCATACTATATACTATAGTTATATGCTAACACATACAAATATTTGCTAATAATTTATAAAACGTTTTCCATTTAGTTATTTTTTTCATTTTTCGTTTATGAGAAGTAAATAAATATAAAAAAAATAAAAATAAAAGGAACTATGCAAAATGCAAAAACAATTAAAATAATTAATTAATTATGTAATGTAAATTGTTTGAAAAAAAAAACTATTTATTTAGTTATTTGCAAAAATGAACAAAAAACAAGTACAATATGTGAAAAAAATGTTTCCTTTTCGTTTGAAATCACGCGAAATTATGTTATAATATTATTGAGCAGCAAAAAAAAAAAAAATAATAAATAGGAAAAACTCTGTACAAATGTAAACTTTTAACTAATAAAAGCAAAAAAAAAAATATTATTTACATACTGCTGTTGTTTTTATTTATAACATGTGTATGCTTAATATGTATATGTCTGCAAGGTGATTGCTTTTGCATTTTCATCATAATATTATAGAGAGCAAAAATTAAAAAAAAAAAAAACTTTCTTAAACATCAAACAAAAAACTGTTTACTAAAAAAATTCAATTTTATTATTTATTTTTTTTAATTTAATTCCTTATAAATAGCAATTATTAACCTGCCAAAGGGTATTTGTATTAATTTTTTTTTTTCAATTTTAAACAGTAGTCACACAACTCAACTAAACTGAACGTTTGCATGTTAAATGTCCGTTTATAGTGTACCGTGAAATAAAAGTTTGAAATATTTATTAATATTATTTTTCGTCTCTATTTGAACATATGTTGCAATAAAACTTCGGCAAATAAACTAAAAAATAGTATTTTAATATTTTGTTTTCTGTTTAAATTTAACAACAAATGAGGTATACGCATTTAAGCATTATTTACTCAAAGTCAGTACAATAAAACTTATAATAAAAATAAAAAAAAAACTACGAATATTAAATATAAATAGACAAAAATGCAATGGACACCTGTGTACGATCTGTCTATTTACTTAATTATTACAATTAACAAAAAAAAAAAAAATAAAAATATTTTCTATTTCAAAATGCACTTTCGTATAGAAACAGCAAAAACAATAGAAACGAAAAAACAATAAAAATTCATCAGGTGAATTATTATTATTAAAACAATAAAAAATTAACACTTTTTGATGAATTTATTGTTGTTTTACTGTTAATTCCACTCTATTCGTACAAATAACCGTATGTGATTTTTAACAAATTTATTAATATATAAAAAAGTTGCATTTAAAGTGACATAAGGTATCACATTGTTACTTTTAAACGCGCTATAAAAACTAAAAATATAACAATCAAACATCACGCACCCCAACCATATTCATAATTTATTCTAATTAATTGCTTTTTTGTTCTGTGATAAATTCTCTATACAATATTTTTTTTTTAGTATTTAAATAGAGAAAAAAATAACAAAAACATAGAAAATATAAAAACAAATAAAATAAAATATTTAATCAAAAAAAAAAAAAAAAAAAACTAAAAGTTTTAAACGTAGGGGCGGGTTCAGTATTTTCAATTAATTGAATAATTTTTTTTCTACTGACGCAAATCACTTAATTATGAAAAATATTAATTTTTTCTTCACCTGTGTTCGTTGCGTTTATTTATTTGGAATTCGCTTATTTTTTTGTTATGTTGTGCAGTCAAATAGGGGAAAGTTTATTTTTTTTGTTTTGATTTAGCTTTTTTGATAAAAATTAATACTTTTTTTGTTTTGTTTTCAGGTATCATGACTTTGACCAAATATTGCTTGTTAGCAGTTAATTAGCTGCTTAAAATTGGGTAAAAATTCAGTTTTTGCAGAAACTTAACTGTGGTACGTACCTGGCTTGAAAATTGTTAATAAAATGATGTAGTTTGATTAAAATAAAAAATTTCCATCAATTTAAAACATTTCTAACATTCAGTTTTATTGATTTTTTTAACATTTTAAACGAAACTTTAATGCCCAAAAAAATTAATTCAAGCTTACATTAATTCTAAATCATTATAATGACATTAAAGTAGCAAAAAAAAAAAACTGAAATACATCGCAGAAAAACCAAAACGTTTATATAATTTTTTAACCAGTAAACGTGACAATATCTTTCGTACATCGAATAATAATATAACGAAACAAGTTTATAAATTGTGTGTGCATGTACCAAGTTATTTAATATAATTAAATATTCTCATTTCAATTTAAATTTAAAATTAGGAAGCAGCGGATACAACAAAAAAAAAACACTGCACATTCAATATAGAAAAAAAAGCATTAAAGTAAGTTAACGTACCATAGCAAGCGTAACGTCAAGTTATAAAAATTATTCCATTTAAAAAAAAAAAAAAAAAAAACAGGAATAAAAGGGGTAAATTGAAAAGTAAATATTTTATTAAATATTAACATCAAATTATCTCAAACACGCCATTCTCTGTATCATCAATGCAACAATTCAAACAGGAGCATTCATAATTTTTTTTTTTAATCATCCAACAGAGTTTAGGTATGAGATGCAGCATTTTTGAATTTATTTTATTATTATTTTTATTAATATTATTTTATGCTCATCATTATTTAAACACTGGAAAAAATAATAAAAAACAAAATTTAACATAACCATATATAGTGAAAAATATGTAATAAATATTTAATTAAAAAATTGATTTAATTAAAATAAACACCAAAAGTTGTAAATAAAATATTTATGCGAATTGAAAAACGCTGCTGCTACTGACGCTGCTGCTGTGAGTATAATTTTTTTTTATAATAATTATATTATTTTTTTTTTCATCATAGAAAATTAATTTTTATTTAAACAGATTTTTTTTTTTTAATTTTTAATTAATTCATTTTCAATTAACAACCCTTTATTTAAGTGGGTGAAATAATTTTCCTTTTTTCTTTTTTGTTATTCCATGGAAACTTCTTTCAGCTTAAAGTTTAAAAGAAAAATTTTTTGCCAAAAAAAAACAAAAATAAAGAGAAAAAAAATAAACTTTTACTTCCAACTTATTCATCTAATGATGCAGAGTAAAGTATAATAAATATTAAGAAAATTCATTTGCTGATAATTATGATGGAAATTATGAAAGATGAAATGGATTTTTTTTTTTAACTCTCCTCCACCCATTCTAAAGAAACAGACTATCTATAGCGTACATAAGTTAACTCTTCTATATTACGTATACTTTTATTCTACAAACGTTTATAAGCAAACAAACATACAAATGTACATATCGTACATATCTATATTCGTTTTATGTTGCTTAATAATGATAAAGTTAAAAGCAGAAATGCTATGGGAAAGAGAAATGTTTTTTAAACAAGGATTTTTTCATTTTTTTTTTTTATACTTTGAAAAGATGAAAAGCAGGCAAAAAAAAAACAAGAAGAAAACAAAGAAGAAATAGCAAACTTCAATTTCAGTTTTTTAACTTGTTATATAGATTAAGATTATATAAAATTATAATGAATAAAGTAAGTGTATATTACAGTTACAGTAGGAACTCGTAAATCGTGGAAATCAAAATGTATTCATAAAAGTCCAATAATTCAGCAATAGCAAAATTATTTATTTGATTTATATTAAATAAATTAAATATTATCTAGATTATTAGTAAATAAAATTTATCATATTCACAGTGAACAGTAATGCAGTGATATTACTATCAGATGTTCATTTAATTCGCGTTTAGATTAAGTATACTCAATATCCATGCACCTGATATGCTCGGATTCTTCGTAAAAGTGAATTCAGAGTATTTTTTCACTACACTCCAACTGCATTACAAAATGAAAGAAATTTCTCAATCTCTGATAAGGATAAAAATTTCCCTATTTTGAGATATCTTAAAAAATGTAATAAACCATGACAGCATATATAGGCACCTGCCACATAAATTGAGCGTCTAATGTTAACAAATTCATAAAAGATGGTGAAAGAAATTTTCCAAAAAGAAAAAAACAACAACTAAACTTTTATCACAAATTTTCGAGGCATCAAAAGAGTTTTCATTCGCCATTCAACATTGTATCTTGTATTATTAGTCGCGATAAATTATATCTATATAAGACGTTTATACTTTATTTTATATAAGAAAAACTTATTATCGTGGGCACATGGTGTGTGTTTTTTATTATTATTATTATTATTTTTTGTTCATTTCTACTCTTATTTTAAGAACTTATAATATTTTAAGAGGGCGTTAACGTTAATGTTAACGTTAACGTAGTTACTTTAGAAAACTTTATTAATTAAGATGAACGTCGTTCTCGTTGCCATTGCCATCATTTACTTCGTCGTTTATGCTTGTTTATAGCGAAACAAAATAATTAAAATTGGTTATGGTATTTATGGTGTGTTTTTTGTATTTTTTTTCTCTTATTTATTATTATTATTATTGTTGAAGTAAAGCGTGCTATAAACTTTGTTTTAATTTTTCCTCGTAAAATTTTCTTTCTTATTATTGTTGCTTTTCGTTGATTTTTCTTGACAGTTTAGCGTTTTATGAGAAACAAAATAAAAACATTAAATAGAAAAAGGATAAAACAATGAAAATATAAATAAATAAAAAAAACAGCAAAATCAAATATTATAATTCATTCATTGTAATATGTGCTTGCTGGCAAAGCTTATTGTTTCATTTTATATATAAATTTTTCTTTAACAAAAATTTGTTCATTGAATTTTTTTTTTAATTATGAAAATGAAAACGATGAAGACGCTAAAATTTTTATTTTTTTTTGTTTTTTGGTTATCTTTGTTGAATATTAACAACAAATTAAAAATAAAATAATAATACTGGGAAATTTATTTTCTGGATTAAGAACTTTGTGTTTTAAAGTTTTTTCATTATATATCCTTTACCACCATTGGCAACAGCAGCAGCAGCAACAGTAATAGCAGCATAAAGTAGCAATTTTTTTTTTTTTTTTTTTGATTAAACAAAATGCGAAAATTATTTAAGAAAAAGTTTTTTATTTTTTGTTTTTATTAAATAATAAAATTTTTAATTAAAAACGATTTTTAATGTAAAAATTTTTAATTAGAGAAATATTTTGTTTTCGTTCTTCCTTTCTAATCCTTTTTGGTGCTAGTTTTTATGGTGAGTAGTCAGGGTGCAATTACTGTTTTTTCTTCTCGTATTTTAATTAATTTCTAATAAAGTTTTTGCAATGAAATACTAAAAAAAGGAAATTTAATGCTTATAGGATAGGTATATTAAGAGATTACTTTTGTTATTTTAGTAAAATGAAAACTCTACGATTTTTTTATTTTTCTTTTGCTTATAAAATTTTTACTATAAGGTCATTAGTTATCAAAACGATGCCAAAAATTAATTAATGATTAGTGGTCTATTTAAAGTAAAATCACTAATAGTTTTTTTCTATTTTGTTAATTTCTATTATGTGTATAATTATCTAAAGCATTATACAATCTACTAGATCTGGTCCAAAAAATCGCTGTTCTTTCGCTTACTTTTATAATTACTGTGCTTTTCCATTTATTTAATTTATTATTAACTTAAATAAATTGCATCCCTTATTTAACAATAAGAATAAATAATTATTTATTTTTGTTTTAAATAAATAATATAAAAAAATATATTTAAATGCCGAAATATCCTTTGATTTAAGTAAATTATTTCATAAACTTTTTCAAAAATAAAAAAAAGTTTTAACATCGCTTTAGCCACAATAAATAAAAGAAATAAATTTTTTAATTAATTAATTCTATTTTTTACTTTATTATTATTTAATTAATTAAAATTATTATTTGCCAACAAAAGCAACGAAAACATATTTATTAAAATAAGACGAGATATTTTTTTTTTTTAATTAATTCAATTATTTAATTGAAAAAAACAAAAATTCAAAATGGATATGAAAAACAAAAATTAATGGATTTTACTTAAGTACTAAATACTCCGCCTTCTTTTTTAAGTAGACAGAAAAAATAAAATTATAATAAATTAAGCTTAACTTTATAAATAATTTTTTTTTTACATAAACGCGGCATGGTTACAGCACTTTGATCAACGGATGCTGTGTGTGGCTTTTTGCTTTTTTTTTTCTTTTACTTTTTCCTTTTATTTATTTAAATTTTATTTCAAGAAAAATAACAAAGTTTTGAATGACACAAATACACAAAAACAATTAAAAAAAATACCTTTTAAGCGTTAAGCTTAAATTTATTTACAAAAAAAATGGCCGTTTTACTTAAATCCGTTTTTAAGTAACATTTCATTATGTTTTTGTGGAATTTTTCTCTTAAATGCAATTTTTTTACAGCATTAATTTTAAATAATGAAATTTTATTTGGAAAATTAGTCATCAAATTTCTTTAATAATTTAAATAAAATACAATATAATTCATAAACGCAACAAGCAAATTTATACAAGGAAATTATTCAATAATAAATTAAAATACAAATAAATGTGAAAATAATGTCATATTAAACTTTTGATCGATTAATATAAAAAAATGTAATAAAAAATACGAAACAAATAGCGGTTGTCAAGTGCGGTTACTATTATGTTAATGTTGGAATTCTCTTGCATAATTGAGGATATTTATAATTTTTGCTTTATCAACAATGTTTTGAAAAGTATCGCAGATTCATTTAAAAGTGTTATTTAATCTGTTAGACATCGTGGAAACTCCAGGAGTATTCTGTTTTACTATTTCTCGATGATTTCTGTAAAACAATGTACTACTGCATAAATAATTTTAAAAAACCGCTAAATAATATTTAAATTTTTTAAGTTTTAACTCAATGTTGGATGTTTGTTTTGCTCTAATTCTTAAAATAAAGCATTAATAAAATGTCATTTTATAAAATTCTTCATTCAATTCTAAGAACACACAAAACAATCAATCGTTTAAAAAGAAATTCCTTAACATAAAATTATTAACGCATGACAAGTACAAAAATAAATGTTTAACAATCACTGAGATAACATGATAACATAATAATATTAAAAAAAAATATATATAAAATTGACTGCAGAAAATTATATAAAAACGTTTGTTTGTTTATGAAAAAATAAAAAATTAAATGAAATTCAGAAAAACAACATAAATCTAATCAAATTAAATTGCAAAAAAAAAAAAAAAATGTAAAAGAATAAAAAAAATGAATGAAAATTAAAAATAAAATGAGGGATATACACACATATAGATAAACCATTTTATTATATTCGTTTTATTTTTTTATTATTATAATTTTATTATTTTTTTTTTATAATATCAAATAACTTAATGTAATATGATGTAATCGAGTATATGAGTAATTTTTTTTTAACTTAACGTAGAAGCACGTCAATCATTTTAAGGCATCCATCATGCTTTCAATCTTATTAAAAAATAAAAGAAAAAGCAAATACAATAACGACGCGCATTTAAAATAATTAAATTGTTAACTCAAGTTGATTAATTTATTATATTTTTTTATTAAACATTTTTTAATTAATTTACAACATTGTATTGCATTTAAGTTGATTTTGTTTTTATTTTAAGTGAATCAATTTACTTAACGTCATTTAAATTAAATTTAATTATCACGGAAATAACTCGTTGAAGCTCCTTTCGAAAATCTTCCAAACGCGTCACGAACCACACTCTATAGTAAAAGTCCTAAATTTATTTATTAATCCTTTTAAGTGCAAATGAACAGAATTATAACAGATATAAAGAACAATCTGGTTAACACTACTATCATATAAAGTTTCAAATAATTATCAATAAATATTCTTTAAGCTTTAAACTCTTATTTAAGGTTACAATCATTAAAAAAAAAAACAAACCATTCCCAACAGCATGATCAATATGCTTAAACAACGGTATGAAAATTTTCCAATAACACTCAAACACTTTCAATTGACAAAAAACGATAAAATATTTATTTCTACAGTTTTCCCAATCAAAAACAAAAAATTCATTTCCACTTATAATCATCATTGAAATGGAATTATATAAATATTAAATCAATAATACAAAAAATATATGTAAAAAACTAAAAATAAAATTACAATGTTTTTGTAATTGAAAAAATTTACCATCGACAACTAGAAAAGAAAAAATACGAAACGAATCTTTAATTTATAAAAGCAACACTTGAAATAATTTGTGTAGTGTTTTGAATACAAATTGCAACAATTATCACAATATACAGTACTCTATGCATATAAGGGTTGGTGCTATTATTTTATTTTTTTCCTCAATTGTAGTTTTATTCATACTGCTTAAGTGACTCAATGGTATAAATGAAAAAAAAAAATAAATTAATGAGACAAACTTTAAAATAACAAAAATACATCAAAGACAGAAGTAAAAAGTGTGTTTTCTAAATATTGTTATTAATTTATAACAATAATAATTACAATAATAATAATAATAATAATAATAATAATAATAATAATAATAATAATAATAATAATAATAATAATAATAATAATAATAATAATAATAATAATAATAATAATAATAACAATATTTATCGCCCTATTAAATTGATAGTGAGGTTACATTGTTCGCCCACAAATATTAAATAAATACTAGAAAATATAAAATGGGAAAACTCCTCAATTGGCTCTTTAAACTAACCGAATATAAATTAAAAGCAAAAAAATAAAACTCAACAATTATAGTTGAGTTTTTTATAGTGCTGTATTCCGGCGATAATATTATTATTTTCTTAAGCATGAACAATTTATTCGATAGACGGTGGTTTAAAATAACTTTTACAAAGCAATTAACTATTATTGCATAATTATTAAGAAGTGTCTACCAAAATCTAACAAAGTTTCACAAAAAGTACAGAAGACTGTCCTGTCCCTTCGCTTTCTTTTTTAAAAAATATCATTGCTTACCAATATCAATCCGTCACTGTTTAAGTTTAAAAATTAACCATAAAAGGGTGACTTTAATTCACCACCAAACAATAAAAAATATATATGTATTTTCTCTCTTTTATTATTTTTATATTGTCAAAAAAATTTTTTAAACACTTCATCGTTATCGTATGTTTAAAAATAAAAATTTATTACAAAAATAAACGAAATCACCATCATCACCAGTTACAATTTTTAACATGGGTTGGTTGGAATACTTGTGCGACCTTATTATTATTTTAACTAGTCCTTTTATATTCATCTTTTAAACATTTTTATTATTTAAAAGAGTTTTATTGTTATCATTGTATACACTTAACACTTTTGATACAAAAAAAAGCTTAACACGAAAAAACAGTATAGAAATAATTTTATATTGACGTCAGACCATTAACGACAATATTAGTGCAACATTAATATGTTTTTATTGAAGAAAAAAAAACACATTATCACGCAGAACTAATGAGGTCACGTGTGTATTCTTATAATACACGCAAATATGCTTAATCATTCTACAAAATTATCAAACGAATCGCCCAAATGTCTACGATATTTTTTATCAACAGAAATACTAAAAAAAAAAGTTTTCTTATCGAAAACTATTGCTAATTAAATTCTAATTAATCAAAACGTAAATTATAGCTAATAAGTGATAAAAAATTATAACGTTTTTTATAAATCGAGTAAAAGCCCGACAAAACTAGCGAAAAAACATTTCTATAAATACTAAATACACAAATAAAGGTAAAAAGCGATACGTCAACATATTAAAATAATAACAGATGTCCAAGAGGATTTCATTTGCCGTATAAATGCCGTAGAATATGACATAAACAGAAATAACAAGAAAAAAAAAATATAATAATAGAAAAAATCCATAACAACCCCGACAAAAGCAAATTTTCCGTTCAATTCTAAAGAGTTTTTCATACTTCAAGTATTTCAAGCCGAGTAAAAAAAGCACTGTACATCCCTAGCCCATTATTAACATCTTCATCATCCGTCGTATAGTCATCATACACAAATAAACAAACAAACACGAAGCATCAAACATCATCAAATGCGTCCTTACTTTACAAAGGAAATAAAAAAAAATCTTAATGCAACAGTGCCGCGGCAGAGTTTTTACATTTTTTTTTTCAATGACTTTCTTCAGGATGTTACTTTAATGACTTTTTGTTTATTTTAAAAACCTTTAATAAGATCAATTAAATCCCTGTACTGTTTTTAATAATATTGCGAGTTACCTTTAAGAAATTTCCTCAGGGTATTTGCTTTACAATAAAACTATTTCAATTGGATAAATCCATGAAAATTGTCAGCTTTCGGGATTCTTCTACTAAAATTTGGGATAATGACTTTTTTTTTTAATATAATGTTATTTTCATTAAAAATTAAATTAAGGAACGAAATGCAAAATTTTAATTTCAAGGTAAATGTTAACAGTGGGTGATAATAAAGGCCAAACGTTTACAGAACATTCAGGTTGATAATGAATAAAAATAGAAAACTAGACCTCAGAATTAACAAATTGTTAATACATTTGATGCGTATCAAACAAAGATCAAATAAAGTAAAAAGAAGAACCAAAAAACTCATGTCTTTGGGGAAATCAATGAAAGCAGCAAAGTAACTAAAATGTCAGTAAAAAAAAAGATAATAATAAGAAGTATAAAAACCCATAATAAGGGATGATGATCCTTATTTTTATTTGAATTTCTCTTTGTTTTACTTATTTATTTGCTTTTTGTACAGCATGAAAAAAGATAGAAAAAAAAGAAGAGAATCTCCATCCTTAGTGTTTTTTATACAAAACTTATAACTCCCCTATTATAACAGAATTACGATTGTTTTTTGCTTTTAGAACTTTATATTATTGATCAAAAAATTTTTGGTTAAAATGATGAGAAATTTTGTTTTTCTCTTTTTCGTTGGGTTAAAAAATAGATGTTTGTAGGTGTTATCATTGTTTTTGTCATAATCAATAGTTTCTAAATTATTTTAATTAAATATTTTAACAATATAACGTAATTCATGATGATGTTTTCTTTGTAATTTGTTTTCTAATAAAATAAATAATTAATAAAATTAAAACATTACACACTTAACATACCAATGTATTCCAATCTTGACAACATTTTGTATTTTCTATTTATTTCTAATTTAAATTGTAATGTAACAAAAAACACAAAATTTCATTCAAATTTTGCAGAAATAAATTATTTTAATAATGTAAAGTGTCTATTCTTAATCAATATTTTGTCACATCATCACTTCACCTTGTATATGAACATACACGTACAGGTGGTGATAAAGAAATAATTCTTAAAGTGATATAAGATAAATTTAGGAAATAACAACACTATCAATTGTAAAAATTACATAAAATTGATAACAAAGTAACGACTGTGGGTGGATAATAGTGGTTACAAAAATTGCATAAAACAAGTAATTTTATTGCTCAATAAAAAAAGAAAAAAGCTTTACCCGTAAGCATTGCAATATTATTTGCAGCAACTATATCTAAATAAAAATAAGAAGTACAATTATATCTCGAATAATGTTTATGCTGTACATCGGCTATAAAAACAAAACGTGATAGTATTTATCGTTATAAAAGAAAAAGAAATAAAATTTTTCTATTTTTTTGTTCGTTAATATTTTTTGTACTTGCTTGTTGTTGTTGTTTTTATTATCATTGTCGTCGATGTTGTTAATGTTGTTGTTGCACAGTCTTCTTAAGATGTTTACTCTTTATAAGCAAGTAAGCAAAGCACAACCAGCTTCGTATATACATATATATATATAGTCAATTGGTGTGGGGCGGAGCCTAAACAAACAAACATGGCCGTTTTATGTTTTTCAGCAAAATACAGAAAAACAGAAAGAAAAAAAAAACAACGAAGACGTAGAAAAATACAAAAGAAGAAGAAATTTTTTTATAAAAAAATAATAATACTCAACTATAATGTATATAAGCGAATAAGCCGCATATATACAGTTAAATAAAATAATACAACCAACAACAGCATGGTTTTATAGAGGATAAATAAATAAATAATAAAAAAAAAAATATATATAAGAAGAAGGATAAGACGCGCATCTTTGCTTTCTTATTTAAAAAAAAAAAAGAAAAGAAAAGAAAAATTTTTACAAACTTTTTCCTACAATTTTACCTTTAAACAGCCGGCTGTAGAAATTTTGTTTTTATTATTTTGCTATAGTTTTGTTGATGCAATTTATTAATACAAACAGCAATAACAACAACGACAACACTTGAAACCATCATCATCATCAACAACAACAAAAGTAACATCAACAAATAAACAAAGTAAGTAAGACATCTGCTAAGTGTTTTGATACAGTCACGGAAGAAAAAATAAATCTCCCCGTTTGATGATGATGATTTTTGATAACAATAAATAAAAATAAGCAAAAAAAAAACATCTCCTTTTAGAACTGCAAAAGTTTTCTTCTTATAAAATTACTTAAAAAAAAAAACTCTTTTTTTAACAATCCGCCATATTTTTTGGGTAAAAAAAAAATGTAATTTGAGATGAGTAAAAATAAAAAATATGTAAAAAGCCTAAACGAAACATAATCATATTATTCGCTATATTTATATTTATATATACATATATGTGAAAATAAGGGGATAAAAACTTTCATATGTTGCTGCTGCTGCTTGTGATGACGGTGGTGATGGTATTGTTGCCGGTTGCTATTCATTGCGCCTTACAAACATTAAATGAAAAAAAAAAAAACGAAATAAAAATCATAAATTCGCCTCAAAAGATATTAAATTTCATATAAAGGGAAGCATATTTTTTTTTATTTTCTTGTTGTTTCGACGACATAATAATAATAATAAAGGATGTGGCAAGGAATACAACGATATATGCGTAAAACATATGAGTGAAATAACCAAGCATGTAGTGAATGTAGGTGTTGAGTGGATGAATAGTAATAAAGAAAAAATTATAAAACGCATAATAATGATTTTTTGTTTTCCTATCATGCATAATCATATGTATAGCAGAGAGCAAAACTCGCAAGATAACCATTTACAATGGCGTTACGGTAAGGTAACATAAGAAATATCAATAATACCGGTACCGCGAATATTAAATTGCTTTATAAAGTCATTTATATATTTTGTAAAAATAAAATTTTCTACCAACCTCACACTACCTTTACTTTATATAATTTTTGGTTAAAAAAAAAATTAATTTATTATTCAAAACGATAAAAAATCTTTTATATTCCAAAGAAACTTTGTATGTATTTGTCATTTTATAATAATAATAATAATAATTATTATTATTTTTATTTTTATTATTGATGAAGTAATTGTTGATTTAAAAGAAGAAGCAAAAAAAAAATTTGTGTAAGAAAATTTATGGAAATTTTTTCAAATAAAAATTCATAATCGTAGGTGGTATTTTTGGTTAAAATTTTTTTTGTTTTCGTCTTCTGTTGAATAAACAAAAAATGTTCACCGTTGACTAAGTAGAATAATTGACAATAATTAAGCATGAAACGATGATTTAAGTAAATTAATTTAATTAAAGTAAAGTAAAGTTGAAAGCTTTTTTTTTTAAAACAGAATACCAATAGTACTCGATTGTGATGTGAGTTACACTACAAATGGATTTACATTACTTTATTATTATTATTGTTTTTCATTTATTTTTACTGGTAAAAAAAGAGTTAACAGGCCCCACAGAAAATTGAAATTATTCTAGAACTTTTTTTTTTTTTTTTGCTAATTATGATTTTTGATATTTTGTAACGACGGCTAGAAAGAATTTTCTTGAAAATAAATATCGCTTTAATTTTTGGATAACTTGTTTATAATTTTATCTATTTTATCCGTTTGACTACTGTCAAAGAATTCATCTTTAAGAACATGAAGAATTTTTAAGATAAATAACTTCTACAGTGTATAGTAAAATTCACATGACTACATTACACAATCTTTAACTAATTAAAATCATCATAAGCGATCTGATTAAATTTAAAAAATCACAATTAACGCTCGGTTAGAATTAATTAATTAATGAATTAACATAGGTACAAAAAAAGCAATAATAATAATAATAGTTTTTCAGCTTAAATGAAAATGAAATATATATCAAACAACCAATTGTGTCACGTTATTAAGCTTAACAAATATTAAAAAAAAAATCAAAAATAATAATGAAAAACACCGAGAATAAACATCGGCTAGCCATTAAATTATTATTTATTTATTTTTCTTGACTATATTGTTGTTATTTTTTCTCTGTGTCTTTGTCTTTATTTCTCCATTGATTCTTCTTTCATAAATTTCACAAATTTAATGATGCGACCATTTCTATTTTGATATAAAAGAAAGAATAGAGAAAAAAAAGTAAACGGACCACCCATAGTCAAACAAAAACAATCTACTTCGTCGCCGTCATCAACATCATCGCCATTGTCGTTCAACCGCATCTCAGTGCCATCATCTCATTTTTTTTTCTTCTTCTTCTTTATTTCACCTTCTATATTGCCTTCTTTAAACATTTCTCTTTCTCACACATTAAATTATATGTTTAAAGAATCTTCATTTTGTTTGCTTATAGGTATGTATATTTTTTTTATTAGGAAGAAGCACGTAATCATGCCGCCATTTAA
Organism: Ptychoptera contaminata; assembly: GCA_963942525.1. Classification (NCBI taxonomy): domain Eukaryota; kingdom Metazoa; phylum Arthropoda; class Insecta; order Diptera; family Ptychopteridae; genus Ptychoptera; species Ptychoptera contaminata. The sequence continues at coordinate 31,660,265 of OZ012637.1, read as the reverse complement.
GATCAAGTGGACCATGCGACACATTAAATATGGACAACATAGTTAAGTGTTATTTGTACTGATTTATTTTCTCTTACTTTTCTCTCATTACATTTCTATTCATTTATTCTAATTATTATTAATTTATATTTAATTAACAACTAAAAAAACTTTTTAATTAAATTATTTTCACACAAAAAAGTATAAAAACTGCGTAAAACATATCCAAATATAAAAAATGAGAATCCTTTTTTTAATGTAAAGCACTGTCGGCATTTCTCTGTGTTTTTAAATTTCTTTTCTTAACATTTAACTTAAGCCTCCTCAACTTAGAATGAATTAACTAGATATGACGAAAACATTAAACTTAAGAGCAGAACACACAACTTCAATACTGTAGAAAAAAAATGGTTAAAATTTAAATTTTCATTTGAAGACATTACCGAAAGTGTAATAAGCACACAGAAGAAGAAAAAAAACACTGATCTTTCGGGTTACTTCTGAAGTTAACAAATAGAAAAATCTTTTTTCTTTTCCAATATAAAAGCAGTAAACAAATGTCTTCCGTAGGAGTTTATAGTTACATTAGTAAAATTTTGTTGTAAAAATTATCGAATTAAAATATGTCACAGCGTCTAACAGTTTTATTACTAAGCTTCAAAGATAAACACAGAAATAAACATTTATCTTTTCTTTTTCCTTATAAATATGAAACATCGAAAATCAATTAAGAAAATCCGAAGATAAAACAAAAAAAAATCAGCAGAGTAAAAACAATGATGATATTAAAAATAATAATAATGTCGAAACATATTAAATGCATTTAATGTATATAACACTAAGTTACCACCATTTATTTGACGGTATCTACTTTTCTCTTTGAACGCATGTTGCAAGGTTACGACAGGTAAATAATTTTAATTTTTTTCATTAAGTAATAATTGTGATTTATTAAAAACAAAAATCCAAATATTTAATAGACATTTAACCCCTTGCGATACAACTAACGCTTAATTATTTAGCAAAATCAGCGTTTTTATACTTTTTTGCTTAACACCTGTTATATAAGAAAAATTTTTAACTCCAAACTGATACTAGATACTAAGACAATTGTCTTTACCTTTTTTAAATTTAATAAAAAACTCATCCTCCTCGCATAAATTGAAACCATGTAAAAAAGTATCATCATTATTTATACGTGTATGAATGAGATGGATAAACCACTAACGAAGAAAATTACAAATAAGCTTAATTTTTGTGATATTTCTCGACCGCGCTAAAGTGAAACCTTGTATAAGAAATGCCGCGCAAATCGGGAGATGAGTGTACTTTACCAGTTCACTGTTAGACGAATAAATTTAATTCTATTTATCAAATATTTTTATACCAAAACTCTTTGTTTTAAATAATTTAATTTCTCATAAAATTCTTCCAAAAGAAGAAGAAGAACATCAACAACAATAAGAACAACAACAGTAAAGTAACATCCGATATGGAAACAGTGAAACGCACAAATAGTATCTGCAAATAAATTTTCTTTAATTAAATAAATAAATAAGAAAGAGAATAACTAGTGAGTAACTAGAATAAGGCAGATTTCATAGTGAATAAATAAATAAAAAATAAAAGCAAAACAAAACTAAAGCCACATTAGAGTGAGTATATATCGACTCACTTAATCTCTATTGACAAATGTTACATAAATCAATATTTAACTTGATCAACACTTTTGCCTCATCGACAATTTTTATTTATTTATTTATTATTTTTTGTCATCTTCTTCGTTTTTACCATCATCATCATCAGCTTTACCATCGTCGTCACTTTACATTAGCTTTGACAATTTTCTTCACTTAAATTTTTAAATTAATTTTTTATTTGATATTTTTTATAAAATTTAAATTTTCAGTAAATTTTCTATTAAATTCGGTTTCATATTTACGCTTGATTACTTAAAGAAAGCAAAAATTATCTGTTGTATGTATTTTCTTGAGGAAATAAATGTTTTGTAAATTACTTTATGGCATTTGGAATGTAAAATTTCAGCAACAATTCTTTGAAATAGAATTTATTTTTTCCTTTTGCTACTTTTTAGATAATTTAATTATAATTTTCTTGATGATTTTCAGTAGAACAATGTTAATTGCTTATGCTTAATATCTATAACAAATAATTAACCAAAGAATTATCTGCATGTTATCTATGCAGTCAAACTAAAGAAAGTAAATTAATTTTGCATAACTGTGCAGATTTATCAAAAAAAATTCACGGACCACATCAATCTGCATCAATTTTCATAGTATTATCCAAAATAAATCAAGATTTGTAAAAAAAATTACAAATTAACTGACTTGCAGCGATTATAGCAATGCAACTACATATAAACTTATTACTTACTGAGATTTGAGGATAGAAAAGATAATTAAGTAAAAGAAAATTATTTATTTAGAACACAATCATGATAAGTGCTTTTACTTCTACTCATAATTGTAAAGATAAGATAAGATATAAAGAATATTCACATAGAATTCATTAAGAAACCTCGTTTAACAGTTGTTAGCAGTGAAACATAAAACATTTCTTGATAAAATATGCTTAAGCGGCACAGAATGACGACAGACAACTTCTTAGAGAAAAGCAAATAATAAAAAAAAATATATATAATAAAAAAGGGAAGAAAATTAACAGGAATTAAGTTAAAATTCCCAATGCGACTTAAATATAAAAAATTGAACTAAATTTAAATTACTTAACTCACGACTTTAACTCAAATAAATTTTTAACTTTTTAATATTTAAATAAATATTTATTTAAACCAAAAAGAAAAAAAATGAAAATTTGTTTTCTTCTTTAGTAAAAATTTTATTTTTAAGGTTATGTTTGCCCTTTCTCTACATTAATTTTATTGAGAAATAAAATCAGCTTAACTGTCTTATCTATATACATTATTTTATTTATAAATTTATTTTTATTCCTTATTTTTTCAGCTTTTCTTTTTTAATAATAAAATAATAAATTTTTATCGCGTTTTTATCGTCGGTTTTTTTTAACGTATTCATCGTGAGTTCATTGTCTCTGCATTAAAGAATCAAAATTTATATTTTGCTAGTGGTATAGAGTTCAGATTAGGCTTTTTACAAAATTTATTTAATTGTGCTTTTAATTAAATGAATGAATTAAATAAGCGGAAATTATCTGTGTTTAGGTTGTTGTCAAAAACGCTTTATAAAACTCCTAATGTTAAATCTGAATATTGGTATTGTCTGGAGTTCGGAGTAAGCGTTTAGTATTCATTTTCAAAACGTGCCTAAAAACTCTTTTAATATAAAATGAAGAAAGAAAGGTTCCTAAAAAGGTCAAAAAAATAATTAATCAACAACTACTCTAGAGCAAAAGCACAACTTTCAGTCAATAGATATTGCTTATAGATCTTAAAATCCGTGAAAATAAACTAAATTAATAGGAAAAATAAATCATTAATATTAATAATCACAAAATGAGCTACAAGTATGCATTGAAAAGTACCAAGAAATACATAAAAGAAAACCAATTTTTAATGAAAAGAAATCACATGCCTGATTTACATAAGTTTTTTCTATTTTTCCGATTGACAAGATTACCTGTAAACATTTTGTTTGACTTAACGAAAGAAACTGGACCCTAGAAACACTAAACATCGAACACTTTTAAAATAAAATTAATATTGAACAGTTCACCCTTTAAACAGCAAAAACTCCTTGCTAAAAGTAGGATCAAAACTGCATCTAGGTGCTTGTAGTTCAAAAACCCACGTGAATACAAAAATTTATTAATTATTTAAAGTAAAAAGAAAAGACTATTTTCGACAAATCGCGAATTTGTGACTTTAATGCAAAAATATTTGCAAATACTAATACACACATACACTTACTTTGCACATTAATGGATATAAATAAATAAATAAATAAGTAGATTGGTGTGTGGGTGGCTGGTTATACTTTTTGTTATTATTATTATTTTTGTCGTACAGTCAAGAGAGTAGTATATAGAGTAGATAGATGGTAAATATTTACCAAATGGAATATTTGCGCGTTCCATCATAATTCAAACAAATGTGATATTTGCAGAAGAGCAATCATTTTAATATGGACTAGGAAGATTTCGTTATAGTTGAAAATTGGGTAGTGTGCGTTAAATTTCTTAAGCGATGTGAGCACACATCAACTGGCTCCACATCAATGAAAATCATATGAAATATTCGCATAAAAAAGGATGGTTGTGGCTATAATAACACCACACTGCAAAACATTAATGTATTTCTCTGTATAACTACTACCACTACTGCACGCAATACCATTCCATAAACACACTCATACTAATAAAAAAAAAATAAAACTCCTAAGCAAACACCATCTTGTTGTGTTTCGTGTTCAATTTTCACTTTGATTTAATTTAATTTAATTTTTGCTTATTAAAACTTAATTTCGCTAGTGAATTTTTCCCTTTTCGAAAATATAATTATTAAAAATTAAGCTAAGGGCGGCGGATGAACAAAAAATAAAAACTTTGCTCTTTCTTTGCTGAAAATCAATAGAAAAACAAAACAAAAAATAAAAAGCACACAATAAAGAAAAACGAAATTCCATTCAACCCGTTTCAATGATGGTTAAGTTCACCCCCACACACGCTATTCAATCAAATCATTTTGAAATGTTTTATTTTTTTTTTTTTAATTAAATATTTACTTTGTTAATATTTATGTTTTTCGTTGTTGTTATTATTATTATTATTATTATTGGCTTATAAGTGCTTCGCGGATATAAAATTTATTTTATTGTAAAATTTTATTTATTGATCAGCATAGTAATTATGAAGGAAAATAAAATAAATTCAATGTTTTCACGAAGCAATGAATCAATATTTATTATGGGTAAATATTTAATTCGATGCTACCGCCATCTGTTTTACAATAGTTTAACAATTTACCAAAAAAAATTACAGTTATGAACAGCACCAGGTTTATAATAAAATTATCGTTTTTTCTTTATATGCTAAGTATTAATAAATCTTTGCTATGTTTGCCTGACATCTATTATAAAAAAAATTGTAAACTAAAATTTCTTATAGGTTTCTGCATGCAGTAAACTTTAGTTTAACTTCTTCTGTTATTACAATATGCAGAAGAATGTACTCAGCTGTCATACGTTCGTGTTTTTATAGGTAAAAATACGATAAATTAATAAATAATACATGTAATTATATAGTAAAGTTAATAATTAAATTAGTAAACTTTTTAAATAGTGTTAAAATGGTGTTTATGTTTTATAAATAATTTTAGTTTTGATTATTTGTTTACGTTGTTTTTACTTGTTTAAATAACTTCAAAATAAAATTTTGTGCTTTTGATTTTACCTAATTTTCATGTTTAATTTAATTTTACTTTATATTTAATAAGTGTTGTAATTTATTTTTAAAAATTAATTAATTATTGATTGTGCAATAGTGAAAAATAAAATTGCTAAAATCTTACTCAAACATAACCTTAATTTAACAGATGTGCGGCTTTTGACTTACCATGGAGCAAAACGTTAAAATGGACAAAACAATCATCGATGTCGGCAGTGGTTTGGAGTTTGGATAGAAATTTTCATTTAAATTCCGTTAATCATAAACGACGAAAAACTGCTGAGGAAAAGGTAAAAAATATTTATTAATAAAATTCAGATAAAATTTGAATGCAATTATTTTTTTTCTTAAATACTACAGAAATCACCAAAACTAATTGAATATTCACCAAAAAAATTAAAAAATAAAACTTCAGTATTAGGCGTTGTAGATATTTGGCGAAATATGACCGTTGAGGAGTTATCTATATCAATTGGAAAGGAACTTGGTTAATTGAAAATTTCTACTAATTTACCAAAAATACTAGTTTTGACTAATAAAATTTCTTATTTTAATAATAAAGAGCACATTCAGGAGGTCATGTTGTACGTAAAGGGAGCAAACGATTTAAATCCAAATGCACGTCTGGAGGATATTAAAATGATTAAGGATATAGCAAATAAATGCGGAATGAAAACAAAAATTGTCTCAGCACCAATTAATGAAACAATTGAGCTTAAGGTAAAACAACAATAACAAATTTTATTGAAGGAATTATAAAAATAATATAAATTGTAGGATAAAGATGTGCACAGACGTCCACCAGCAGATCCAGAAAATTTATTGTATAGACCCCCGGTTGTTACTGTAATGGGTCACGTTGATCATGGCAAAACAACTTTACTAGATTCTCTACGCGGTGCTTCAGTGGCGGCAGGTGAAGCAGGCGGAATAACACAACACATTGGGGCATTTATCGGTAAATTCCTTAATAATGTGCAATTGTAAAAATTTTGTTTAGTTTTATTTTTTAATTTATAGTCACTCTGGATAATAATGAGAAAGTTACATTTTTGGATACTCCCGGTCATGCAGCTTTTAGTACAATGAGAGCACGAGGTGCTCATTTAACCGATATAATTGTGCTGGTTGTGGCTGCTGATGATGGTGTTATGGAACAAACTAAAGAAGTGGTTAAACTGGCGCTAGACTCTAATGGTAAAAGCATAATCTGTTTAACTACTGAGCAAAATGTTTAATAGAAGTTTTAAAAAATATTTAGTACCGATAATTGTTGCTGTTAATAAAATTGATAAGCCAGAGGCAGACATAGAACGTACAAAACGTGGATTATTACAACTAGGATTAGCATTAGAAGGTTACGGTGGAGATACCCTTGTGGTTGGTGTTTCGGCACTACAAGGAACCAATTTAGATGAATTGGCAGAAGCAGTTAGTACACAAGCGACGTTAATGGGTCTTAAATCAGAATATACTGGTTTAGTGGAGGGAATTGTAGTTGAATCAAAAACAGATTCCAGAAGAGGGTAATAATTGGGTTTTAAAAAATAATTTCTAGATAATATTAATGCTTCTTATAGAAAACTTTCAACGGCTATTGTCACTCGGGGAACATTACGAAAAGGATGTGTCTTAGTGTGCGGTCAGTCGTGGGCTAAAGTTCGTGGTTTATTCGATCATAACGGTGAACCAATAGAAAGTGCAACACCAGGGACACCAGCTGAAATTTTAGGTTGGCGAGAACTTCCATTTGCTGGCGATGAAATCTTAGAAGTTGAATCAGAAGTAAAGTCTCACATAGTTTTTTTACAAACAATTTCTCAATAGAATTTCATTTTTCAGAAAAAAGCTCATTCTGTTATTCACTTTAGACAGCAGCAGGCAAATATTGAAAAGGCTGAACAAGACGTGGAGGTGATTCGGAATAAAGAATTGGAACATTTGGAAAAGTATCGAGCAGAGAGAGACGCTCGTCGTTTGGCTGGTCGGTTTAAAATGCGTCGTGTAGGCCCACGGGAAAAGGATCACGATCCAAACAGTTTAAAGCCTCGTGTTAACTTGATTATTAAAGGGGATGTGCACGGAAGTGTCGAAGCAATACTTGACGTCCTTGACACATACACAGAGAATGAACTTTGTCGATTAGATATTGTTCACTATGGAGTTGGTGATGTGTCTGAAGGTGACATAGAATTGGCCACGGCCTTTAACGCGATTATTTATGCATTCTCTGTAAAACCTCCGACTAAAAAGGTTAAAAATATTATTATTAGGGAATTTGATATATTTTATCGATTAGTAGATGATTTAAAAAGCGAAATAAGTAGCAAGTTGCCGCCTCGGGAAGTCGAAGAAGTTTTAGGTTTGTCCATGAAATTATAAACACCAATTAATAATTATTCTCTATGTTATATCCAGGTGAAGCAAATATTTTACAATTATTCTCAATAACCGAGGGCAAACGTGAAGTGACTGTGATGGGATGTCGTTGTACAAAAGGTTTATTAAAGAAAAACGCCAAATTTAAACTAATGCGCGATGGTGAGAAAATTTACGATGGAACACTGGAATCAATGAGACATTTAAAGAACGAAGTCGATTCAATAAAAAAGGATGTCGAATGTGGCCTCCGCTTACAAGATCAAAGTGTTTTAATAAAAACCGGTGACACACTAATCTGCTATAAAACTGAGTTACAACCGCAGACAACAGACTGGGATCCTGGATTTTAGTTTTTTTCTCTCCGTTTCTTTTTTTTTTAATTATTTTTCATGCCCATATAGTTGTAAATAAAAATAAAAATTAAATAAACAATAAAAACCGTTAAATATTATCATTTAATTTCTTATTTTATTTATTTAAAAATATTTGCGCGTGGGAATTCCTATATAGAAAAATTTATTTAGAAAATAATTTTATTTATTATTTAGAAAAACGTGGCATAGAGATGATTCTCCATCAAATGTTCTTATATATAAATTTTTGTGTTTTGTTATTCAGATTATTTTACTTCCTTCTTTAATATAATTGTTATTAAAATTCTAAACAACCAAAAAAAAAAAAACTATCCTTGAAATTTAAAAATAGTTTTATTTTTTCTGGATTGAACAGAAACTGAAATATTTTGGGCAAAAATAGACTGCGGAACAAATTTTTTATTTAATAAATTTATTAATTAAAATAATTTTTGTTAAACGAAGATGAAGGCAAATGAAAAAATTAAATTGAAAAAAGAAAAAACAAAAAAGCTACAATCAAGCTTTGATTAGGCGGATGTAAAATTTTATCAACAATAACAACAACGTTACCGGGAATTTTAGAATCATTTTTGGCCTAATTTTGTTGCCTAGAAAATTATTATTTTTTTTTTTAGTTTTTGTTGTTTTTTTCTCTTTTTAAAAGTTTTTTTGTTTTTTGTTTGTTTTCGATTCGTTAACTGTGCCAAATTTTTGTTTTATCTGCATTTTTTTTTTGTTGGGGCGAATAATAACGCGCTGATGTACGTGATAAGTATGGATCATTCTAGAGAGCAAAGAATTTATTGAAATAGCGTAAAAAATGTCAATTTTGAGATTGGCAACGATTGTGAAATACAAGGAGGAGTTTTTCAATGAAAATAACAGCAAATAATTGTTGTTTAGTAATTTTTTGATAATTTCACAACAATTCTTATACGAAGAACTTTTCCCCTTACACTTAGGAGTACTTATAATAACGAAGTATTTAATAAAAATAAGCCTGTCTAAATGGGAATACAGTTTTTCTCAAATAACATTGTTTATAATAGGATCTCTTTTATCCTATAAAATTTTTCAGAAAAGAACACACACTTTAACTTTTCTATAAAACACCTAAACTGGCGATCAGATCTTATTCTAAAAATAAACCTACATAACTGACTTATATCATAATTATTCAAAGAAACAATAAATATAAAAATCCAATAGCAAGGAAAATATAAATTCATTAACAGAAACATGAATCTGCTAAATAATAACGGAGAATCATTAAACAATCTTTTGTAAAATGAAAAGAAAACAACAAAAAGAAATAATAATTATTTTTCCAAATGTTTCTAATAAATAAAGAATATTTAAATAACATTCCTTTAATTGTTTTCTTTTAAATTAACACGAACCATGTGCAATGCAAATAAGTCATCTACTTACGCAGAATTCATTCTTAGACAGAGAGTCAATGTATTTTATATTATTTTGTATTATTTTGAATAAATTAGCTAATTATTATTTTGTTATGTAGTTGCATTTGGTGCCCAATTTGAATTTTGTATTATTTTTAAAATATTTAAATAAAATTTCACTTTGCCAGTAAAATCCAGGAGCATTCGAAAATTTCAATCAAGCAAAAAAGTTATTCATAAATTAATTCACTTCTAATTGAGAATCCTTATATGATTATATGAAATTCCTACTAAAGCACGTATAAAATAAATAATTAAAAATATTTAAGAGGTCATATAGTCTATTGCACATCAAAATAAACTACAAAAGCCAGTGGATCATCTGCCAACGTAATTAAAGCACAATTGTTATGGAATTTTAGTTAGCAAATGGTAACAAAAAGACAAAAAACGAATTTCAACGAAAAGTTGATTTAATAAATTTTTATCGTGACCACACATTTTTGTTTTTCGATTTTTTTTTTTTATAAACAAAATCTTTTTTGTTTATTTTTGGTTATCGTCTACGCAACTGTTGCTGCTTCCTGGTTTATGAGGTTTGAAAATAAAAAACAAACAAATAAATCTTTTGGTGAAAACAATAACATTAAGCCCTATAAAAAAACAGAATAAATTCTATAAAAGCAACAAAATACTAAAGTTTACAATTTTAAGCTTATTAATATTTTTATTAAACTTTCAGGAAAATTTAAAATTTTGTTAAAAAATTTCTTCTGAAAATTTTATTCTGAGTAAATTTTTGTTTATAAAATCAGCAGCTGTGTCGTTCTGATTATTATTATTATTATTATTATTATTATTATTATTATTATTATTATTATTATTATTAAATAGATTTATCAGATATGCCTGAATACTTATAAATATTCAAGAGACTATATGGTTTTTAATATTATTTTTCTAGTATACAAAATAGAATGCCGGTATGTTCTGGTATAATCTATTGGTTCCGATTTATTGATTTAATTTAATAAATATACATTTGCCAATATCCGTTTAAAATTGAATTTGAGTAATTACTAATTGTAACAGTCACTCACAACTGTTTTAAATTATAAACTTTTATTTTTATCGGATATGTTTGTTTTATGTCAGAAATGCAAGTAAATCTATCAGGAAACGTATACTATTAGCGAGATGCACAGTCGTGATGTAAAAAACCTTCTGTGATATAATATTTCAATACTTCTGTATTGATTCTTTTGGAAAAATCAATAAATAATTCCTGAATTATAAACAATAATCCTCTTAAAAAAAATTCTATTAACAAAATTATGCTAAAAACAAATGTTAAAAAGTCTTAAATAATTTTACCTAACAATTCTTAAATATCACCGTAAGAATTTCAACAATCAATTAATTTCAAAAAGAAAACAAGAATCTGTTAGTAAGAGTATGCGGTTTTATTATTTATTTCCATTAATTCTGTCAACATAATTCACGAATGGATAATTTGATAGACAAGTGACAATGTAATTACCCGACAGTAAATTAATTATAAAAAGTAAAATAACACTTTTATGTATTTGTATCAAAGAAATTTAACCAATTATTTAATATAAACAAAATAATTAACTTATTAAACGAATATTTTCGTTTTTTTTATTTTTTTTTGGATAATAAATTAAAAAAAAAAAAAAACAATAATTATAGTGTGTGGGTGGTTGAAATAAAGAGTTTCAAAAATAAAAACAAATATATATTTATATGTATATAAATATATATATATAACTCGCGTGTCTCATTCAATGTTCATTCATAAGTTTTTTTTCTCTCTTATATTTATTTATTTTTTTTATATAAAATTTTCCTTATCATTTTCTTTCCGTTCAAACATTTATTAAATCACAAAAAAATAACTAAAATAAAAAATGAAGAAAAATTTCAACAAACAAAACACTATTTGTTGCGTTTATTTAATTAATTTCATTTGTTTTGTGGAAACGATAAGGAAAATTTGAAATTTTATTTTTTTCCATTTTACAGCCGTTTTGATTGTCGAATTATTTTTTGTTTTCTTTTATCTTAATAAAATTTAAAAGAAATATTATGTAATTTCTTGAACTTTATAAATTTTTTTTTCATTATGAATAAAATATAATTTAATGAATGAAAATTATTTCATTGATGAAATTTTCATTGATGTAAATCTTTTTTGTGTTTGGTTTAATGACTGTTAAGAGGGAATTCTTTTTTTTTTTGTTTTCAGATTTTATTCAGCGTAGTGTGGATTTTACAATTGATGAAATTACAATAGAAACTTGAGAAAAGCAATTTTATCTGTACTATTAATATGTAAACTTCAGTGAATAGCACTTGTTCTTTCAGAATAATAATCAGACAATTAATTAAATGATATTGACCTTTGCAAAAATATGTATAAAAATGCAGATATTTTTTAAAGCTTGTAACTATTGTTAAATTGTTTTTATATGATTTTATAGTTAATTACGTAGCATAAAGTAAAATATAGTAAATAAAATGTTTTTAGTTTCCTGACATTCAACTTTATCATTATTTTATAGTAAAATTTCCTACAGGATATAATGCCTTGAAAAGTCTGATTTACAGTTTTGTGTCTTTAACAATTAAAAGGAAAATATTGTCATCGAGTTTGTTTTTATTATTTAATTTTAAAAATATTATCTTACTTTCTAGATTTTTAGTTTAAAACCTAGAAAAATACTAAATCTGCAAGTTTATGATTTTTATTTACTTAAACAAAAAGCACCTAAATTATTTAAACATTTAAACGATTAAAACTTTTTAAAACTGTCAAATAATTCAATTAAATAATAATATTTGATATTGATCTGAGAATCGTGTATCCTTATTAATAGAAATAAAATTTTATATGATAATAAATAAGAAAACAATAATAATAATTATTATTATCAAAGAGAAACTGGTTATTGCTGAAAGAATTTGCATCTGTTTCTTCAAGTAAATTCTTTATATCTTAAAAAATAAATAGATTTGTATATGCGCTTTGTTCTGTTGTTTTATGAATAAAAATCATGTTACAGTGGTTTTAATTATAAATCTTTACGCATGTATTGTTCACTTACTATCTATATGACTCATTGCGTGAGTTTTTAATCAGTTATTAGATAAAACATATATGATTCACTAAATTATGCAATTCAAATGGTTGCTTTAAATTCGAATTGTGTGGTAAGGATTCCCAAAAAATTATTAAACAATAAATTCTGTTAATACTTTGGCATTTCCTTCATATATTCAGAACTTTAAATAAATAAAATAATTGCAAATGCAAACAATAAAACAATAATAATCGGCAATATATTGAATGAAATTAATAAATTAAATTCTTAAAACAACTGCATTATGCAATGATTTTAAATTAAATTTTTATGTTAAATTTATTACTTTGTCATTTAAAATTGTCGCTTTAATATACAAATTTTTATATTTTATTTATTTTTTTTTCACCGACTTAAATATAAACAAAGAATAAAGATTTTTTATTTTCGATTGAATTATTATTTACGGATTGACATTGAAAATAAAAGTGAAACGACAAATACAAATATATAAAAAAAACTACTTAAAAAAACGTAAAAAATAAAATAAACGCAACGACGAACAAGTAAAACCGTTTATAAAATTTGTTTTTATTGTCTTTTCATTATAATTATGTCATCGTAGTTATGAAATATTCAGATGAAGAGAAAAATATCTAATTGTCACTCTGGATGATTAAATTTAGTCTGTTATTTTAGGCACAAAACATTAATTATTAAATTTTTTTTTACATATCTATAAATGTCATAAATTAATTAAATTAAAACCGATGAAAAAAAAAAAGCACACACTTTGCAAGGCAAGTGTTTTAAGAGATTGAATTAACAGATTGCTTGCTAAAAAAAACATGAATTACAATTTTTTAAATGTTTTATTTTTGGTTTAAGAATTATTATTGAATCATTTTTTATTTTGCTTAATTTTTTATTGTATTTTAAGCACGTAAAATCAATTTTAATGCAAAAAAAAAAAATAATAATTTTGCTACAGGGTGATATAATGAATTTGAGCAATAAATTATTTATTAGCAGAGAGATAACAGAAGTCGTAGCTATTTTGTAGAAAATTTACTGTTTATCGAGTCGAAGATCATCTGTGCAGTAGTTCTATTCTTCATACAGTTTTTTTTTTTTTTTGTAAATAATTTCCAATTGTTAAAAAGAATTTTGATTTATTTAAAGCAAAGAAAAGAGAATCATATCAGATCTAATTTTTTCAATCGTAAATTAAGAATATTTTTTTTAATGTTTGTATAATTCTGCAAGCTTAAATGAAATAAAACAAATAATGTTCTGAGAGAAAATTAAAGCTTTTTGATTATAATAAAAAAAATATCTGTAAAACATTTTGAAATTTCTAGCACCTTGTACGAGTAGCGTTTATAAAAAAAATATTACCAAAATTCCTGTTATGTCGATGCAATGTAAATGCGTTATATTTTTGGAGTTGCGGATTTAAACTTTTCACGTAACATAAATGGTTAGTGGCAATAGTGGTGTGTCAGGTAAGATATATCATAATTTTGTAGAATTTTAGTGTAACAAACGCTTTACAAGAAATCGGTAGTAAGTAGTAAGTAAAGTCAAAGAAATAGTGATGATTTATGAAGTTCAGATAAAGATCATGTTAAAATCGCCTTTAGCTGGATAATATTTACCCATAATAATGTTTGTACAAAGATAGGATTTTTACAAATTATTTTTTTATTAAATTTTCCACAATGAAAATTTAATTAAAAATACAAATTCATTATTATTATTCATTAATATTGTTTAAATGTTTTTTTTTTATTTTACATTTTATAAAACATGTGAAAAAATTTGTTAATCTTCCTGTTTCCGCAAAACTAATAAAATAAAAATATATTTCTATTTTTATGATTTTTATGTAAACCAAACTAAACTAACTGTTTTGATTAAATAAGAAAATAAAAGCAAAACACACACAAAAAATAAAATTATAAATTAAATTAAAAATAACAGAAAAAGTACTTAAAATAAATAAATTCTTAAATATGTTAATCAAATAAATGAAATCATTGATTGTTTTCTTTTTTTAATTTTTATGATTTTTATGTTGCCAAGATGTGAATTATTTATTCTTCTGTTCGTGCCAGCAATGCGAACCACCGAGACACGTTTTTTATTTAATTTAACTAATAAATTATTATTATAAGAAAATAATATTAAAGGTGAAGCAATGATCTCACCAATGATCAAAAATGAAAAATATTAAGAATCTGTGTGAAAATTTTTTCGCATAAACATAAGAATTGAACAAGTTAAACAATAAACTGACTATGCTGAGTGTCTTTAACTTGTTAATATTCATCTTTAATACTTTTTTTGTATGCTGTTAAACCTCTTTTTATATTTATTTATAATATTTTTGTGCAATTTTAAAGTTGTTCTTTGTATTTTCTATTCATTCAACAATAAATGACATTCAGGATTTTCTCACTGAACCATTAAGAACAAAACAAAACGATTGATTGCATTATTTGAACCCACACATTCTAATGCAATTTTATCAAACAATACGTTTGCAGAGTAAATTATTTCATTTATACTTCAAAGCATCATCGAACGCACGTGGTGATTGTTTAATTTTCTTCTTTTATTTATTTTTTAATTTAACAAAAAATTGCAACACAATTCGCACAGAACAAGTGAAATTTATTGTTAGTAATTTTATTTATTTATTTATTATGTTTATAACTGGATAACTCTGGCTCTTTTTTTGGTTTATTCTGTTTTTTGTTTTTTTTTTTCATTATAAAATAAAGGAATAAAGAGAAAACGATACAGAAGTGACTCTATGGCCACAATACGCACGCATACAGCCTGTTGCTTGCATTCAATTTTATTACTTTTAAAATAATAATAATAACGAAACGATTGATGTTTTATTTTTATTTTAGAATTACATTTTTTTCTGTTGCGTTTTTGTATTAAATACGCACACGAAGATTATTTTTTTTATTGTGTAAAACAAATCTTGCATTTGCAGATGCATTACCAGCACCAGCATCAGTATAAGCAGCAACAGCAGTTTAAATGAAAAACGATAAAAAAATAAATAAAAGAAATAGCATAAAGCAACAAACTAACCATGTATAAATCGAAGAAATCGCTTATAGTTTATTTCATTTCTATATAGAAAATAAAATATTTTCTTTTAAAAGATCTTCTAGCTGGACGTAACTGCGCGCTGCTATTATTGTTACTTGTCCATTCGCCTTGTTCTTTTCTCATAGTTTTTTTTTTTAAGTATATTTATTTATTTTTCATAAATAAAGTTGCATTGGTTTAAAGCTGCATTATTGCTGGCGAGAGTACATGCAGCTAATATAAAGCAAACACAACAAACATGAAAGAAAACTCAACTATTCGATCTTCATCAGTCTTCAAACAGACTTAAGACGAAAAAGTCGTGAAAAAAAGAAAACAAATTATTTCAAAAATTATATTAATAAAAATTATTCTCAATTTATATAAAACCAAAAAAAATAATTTCTTTGATAATTGAATTAAATTTAGGCAAAAAATAAAAAATTATCTTTGAAAAAAAAAAAAAATCTAAAAACTAAAAAGGAAATTAATTAAAAATAAGAAGAATTTTGTTTTATTTTAATCATTTTCATTAAATAAAAAAAATATATATATATATATAATTTGTGTTGGATAGTTTTGTTTGTTTTAATTATTTAAAAGTTAGCGCGCGTAAGACTTAGTATTATTGTTAACATTACAACATTGCCATTTGATTTGGTGTTAGGTTAGCTATGGTGCGCGAACTAAAAAATTAGTCGCTTGCTGTCTGTCCAAAGGATAGCACACATAGAATAGTGTTAGAAGAAGCATAAAAAAAATTACAACTAATAATAAATAATTAAAGTTTTTAAAGACTTGGAGAAACAAAATTAAAAAATTATTAAAACTTGTTTTAGCAAAGTGTGAAATGGTGGATTAATTAATTAATTAAAAAAATTTTTTTTTAATTTAAATTGTTTTTATTTTAAGTGAAATATTCCTTTTTGTTTAATTTTAATTGAAACTTTTTTTTTAAACGAGAAATAATTAACAGAAGTAAAAAAGTTAAACGAAAACGAATTTAAGTGATTTTAACAAAGTGTTCATTTTATTTTATTTATTTAATTATTTAATTAATTAACTTGTGATTTAGTCAATTCTTTTATTTTTTTTTTTTTGTAATTAAAAATAAATTATTTAATTATTATTATAAAAAATAAAGAATAATAAATTTCTTTTGTGAAAAGCGGCCAATTTATGGTCCTTTATTAAGGATGGATCTACTCGCAAGGCAATTGCAGTGAGTTTGTTTTTTTTTTTTTTTTAATTTAATTTTAATAACTTTTCTGTTTATAATTAATTAATCTTCACATTTAAAAATACATAATTAACAAACATTAAAACTTCAATTATTTGGAAATAAAATTTTTTTTAAATAAAAATTAAAACACTTAGTCCGACCTTCAGGGTTATTTAGTATTTTAAGTACTGTTTCGTAGTTACACAAGTACAAAAATAAATTTTTATTTAATCTTAGACGCATAAACTACCTATTTATTTATTTAAGTAAATAGATAAACAAAAAATCTGTATAAATTCGCGTTAAAAACAATAAAAATAAATATTTGAATAATTCATTTAGTGTTGTTAACGTTTTACGAGGTAAAAACATGAAAAACGTTTTTCATTTTTAACATTTTTTTTTTTGTTATTTTCGTTAAAAAAAACATAACAATGATTAAGTGGATAATGATAGCTTTTTTTTCTCTCTCTGAAAATTAATTAAATATTTGCAGAAGATGGACAAAAAAAAAAATCAAATTCCGCAACATAATTAATACAAAATAAATATTTGGTGGTAAACACTACCAGTTTTCATTATTATTTTTTGTTAAATAATCATAGTATTATTGGAGAAGGTGTAGAAATTTTAACCATTTAATTTTAAAAATCAAAAAAAAAATGAATAAAAGGGTTGGGCGCGACAATGTATGAATTAATAAGAAAAAAACTTTATTTTTCGTTAAAACTACGCGATCATCATAAAATAAATAAGAAAAGAAAAATTTAATCAAATAAATAACGAACAAGTCAGTGTACCTTCTTGTTGATTTTTTATTACTTTAAACAAGCCGCGATCGTTGCACAAAAATTTGTTATGCAATTAAATTACCTTTTTTATTTTTGAATTTTCTTCCTTAAGGTGTTTGTTGGTATTATTATTATTTTAGTTAAAAGAAACCCAAATAAAACTAGAAGTACAACCTAAGTTATAGTCAGTATAACCAAATTAAAATTAATTTTCTAAAATGAGAAGAAATCAAAAATAAAAAAAAAATCACTTGCTTAAGGCGATCTTCGTGTGATCTTTATACGAATAATTTAACAACAGATCACAATAGACCGGCTTTTTTTTATTATATAGTGTTTTTTATTTTTCATGCTTTAATGTTTATAATTTTGTTAATTTACTAAACGAATGATGTTTATAAAAACGAAACTGAATAATAATAATAATAATATTAAAAATAAATGGTTTTGTATTGTTTATATTGGAGAATTCATTATTTTATTTTTCCTCTTTAATTTAATTTATTCCGAAAAATAATACTACAATAGACAATGTCCTATATTTAATAATATAATGAACATAATTTAGTATTTATTTTATAATAATAAATGTTAAATTGCAATGTTAGAAAACGACTTAGAAAATAAAACAAATAATTGTTGTTTATAGGAAGTATTTAAGTTGTATAAAAATTATTTAAACATCGATCATCAATATATTTTTATAAATTGCCAATTTTAAATGTTTATTTTCTTAAATAAATAACATTTAACATACAATATAATAATAATAATAATAATAATAAAAATAAAATACAATTTAACGCATTGTTACTATGATAATTATTAAAGTAAAATCAATTTTGTTTTTTTATTATTGTATTTCTTAAATTTAATTCTATTTATTCTAAAAAATTTTATGTTTATTTAGTTAAAAGATTTTAAGCAGTTAAATTTTGTGTTCTTTATAAATATGTTTACTCTTACTCGTTATGTATAAAATATTTATTTATTATATAAAATAATTTAAAAAAATAATATTTTGTGAATAATTTAGATTCAGAAAAATTATTATACTTTGCATTGTACAGTGAATTTGGTGATTAAAAGCAAGAATACATTGTTTAAATTAAATTATAAACGCATAAAATTTAAACTTTTATGTTAAAAATGCATTTCGGAAAAGTTTTTTAAGAAATGTTTTATCTTCGACACGCAAACCACGCATTTATATAAAACGCATCAAATTTTATTGTCACTCTTTTAAAAGTAATCGTTAAAATAATTAAAATAACTTCAATTAGTCCCTTAACTCTAATATATATTAATTGCAGTTTAATTTAAATTTTAAAAAAGTAGCAAACACACCACAATTCTTTATTTAACCATGAAACTGTTTCTTTAATTTCTTATTTTCGCTTAATTTTCATTAACATTGAAATTTGCGTGCAAAAATTTATATTTTTACCAAATAAAAAAAAAAATACAATAAAACTGCATTCGTGCTTATGCGAAATTATTTTTTCAAAGGAATTAAACATGAAAATTAATCATCAAAAAGAGCATCATCATCTTATTTAACAAGATTATGAGAAAATAATAATATTTAATTTTCGTACAAACTAAAAAGCAAAAGTGCAAAAAAAAAAAATTAATTCTGTTTTATTTTTCATGAATAATTTCGTAAATATTTATTCTTAAGCAAATATTATTTAATTAAATAAAAAAAATTAAATGTACTTTTCATTATGTCATCAACATGAAGAAGATTTAAGCCAAGAAGAAAACATGCAAGAAGAACAGCACACACAAAATATTGTCTTATTTTTTTGCGTATTTTAAGACGTTTTGTGTATTTTTTCTTACTTAAATTTATTTATTTTTTTTGAAATTTAATTTTAATTTTTAATAGTGTAAGTGCGTGTGGCTTTTAATTTTTTTTGTTCAGTTTTTAAATGGATAATAATTCTTTCAGCATATGATCTCGAACTAAGTAATAACGCGAATAATTGTTTTTTAACAATATAATAATATTCACTAAGCAAATTATATTTATTTTTTTGTTCATGAACTCTTAACGCATTAAGTAAACGAGTTTACTTAATAATTTAATTTAGAAAAAAAAAAATATTTTCGTTTTAAATTTAAGAAAATGTTTATAAATCGTGTGCCACAGTGAGCAGCGGCAGCAGCACTAAAACATGCGATTATATACGATCATTTAATAAAAAAAAATTAAATATTGTAATTTCTAGTGAAGCAAGCACACATGTAGTGTATTGAATATTTTTTTCCGCTGTGAAAATAGTAAAATTTTATGAAAAGGAAAATTGCTGTGAAAAATAAAATTTTTTAAGAAAATAAACAAAACGATCAAGGTCGCCTGTGGGCAAGTAATGTACGCTTGTCAAATTATTAAACAATAAGAAATAATACAAATAAATAAATAAAATCATCGTTGCCTTAAGGAAGTAGCAATACACATCTGACGGCGTTCAATGGCTTGTTGTGTTTTTGCCTTTTTTGGAAATAATTGTTAAAGTTGTAATGCCCTAATATTAATTTAACATGAATGAAACTTTTTTTTTTGTATTCTGCACGTGCTTTAGTTATTTCTTTTTCTTCTTATGTCTTGCTTTGTCTTTATTATAATTTTTTTTTATTGTACAAAAATTTAATGACTTTATTGCTGCGCCTACATGCTGCGTTCATGTACTCATCATTTACTCGATCCACTGTACAAATAATAACAAAACAAAAATTATAAAACTTCCAACGGAATGACAATTATTTTTTTTTTTAATATTTCGTTTTGTATTTTTTATCTTGAAAAATAAAAAATATAAACTCTCACAAAGAAATATGGAAATTAAAATAAAAAGAAATAAAACAAAAAAATTGTCTGTGCTGTTATCATCTTTAAAGTTAGCTCATCTTCCGTTTCTATTTCTTACAAGAAATTAAATTAAATGAAAATAATAATAAAAAAATGAAAGATTTTACCATAAAGTCTAACAAAACATTGTGCTTCTTGTATTTCCAGACAAACATTAAATTATGTAATCCTATTACAAAGTAAAGATTTTATTTTTCTTCCAAAGGGATTTAGATTTAATTTATTAAAAATCATTAAAAAATAATCCTTACTGATAATTTATTATTTAAAAAATAATAAAATAAAAAATCTTTTAAATTTTATGCTTGTAGCAGAGGAAATAACGTAAATCTATTCATAAATCATTATCAATAATAATTTATTTTTTCTTAAAAATCACATAAAACAGGATACTTAATAATAGTTCTTGTTTTATGTGCGTTTATTGAGTATATTATTCTCATAAGATTTAAGAATATAAAATGCTTAAAGAAAAATAAAAATAACGTAATTCTTTAAGAAGCAACAACAAGTAAATTATCCTAAACAAATAAAATAAAGGGTGTCAGTCTCATGGCAACTTAAAAACTTAAAGTGACACTAAAGAAGCTATTTTAGATTATACAATAATTTTTTTCCGTCAATAAATAAATGAAAATAAAATTAAAATAAACACAATACAGACGATGTAGTTGCTTATGAAAAAATAATATATATAAAAACGATTATTTAACCAATATTTAATGTTTATTATGCGGAATACTAACAGAAAAAGAGAAAATAACAGAAAAAATCTTTGATTTATTATTAATTCATTTATTGACATTGACAAACTAGAGAAAACTGATTTAATATTTTCTATAGAAAAACATTCAGAATTCATTTATTAATAATATTTAACGCAAATTTTTATTGCTAGATTTTTTTAACTCGTAATTTCGCATAAATTTATGTTTAAAAAAAAAAAAATAAAAATAATAATAAAAAAGAAAATTTTCTTGTTTTCATTACTTAACAGTCAGTTAATTTTAATTTTAAAAGGAAAATCTAAATTAAACCTATCAAAAAGTGTTGCAAATTGCTGCGTGGCTCACATTAAAATAAGAATGAAAGAATAATAAACGCAAAAATTTTAATCACGCATTTTCTGTTTAAAATTTTTATAAATTTTCTTTTCAGTTAATTTGAAAAAAAATTTTTTTTATAATTTTATTTACATTAAATAACGTCATGTTATATGTAAACATTAAAATAGATCAATTAAATGTGCGTGCCAGGCTTAAAGCATTTAAAACATTATTTTTTTTTTATAGAAAATAATTATGTAAATGCGTAATGTTAGATGTTTATATTAAAAAATATAATTAAAAAACTGCTTAAAACAGTAATGAAAAAAATTAATTTTTTCTTTTTGCAAAAAAATTAACAAGAAAAACTGTTTTTGCTCTCTTTTAATTAATTTTTAAACAAAACAAAATTATGTAAAAGCAAAAAAAGAAAAAGCATTAAAATAGTTGGAGCTACTAATTTAATGGAAATAAAAAAAACTGTTTTCTTTAATAACATTAAACTAATTGAGTGGGTGCTATCAGTAGATATTTTCTTAAAAAAAAAAAAAACATATATAAAATAATAAAAATAAAATTGAGGAAAAAAGGGTGAAGTCGTCATTGCCGCATTTTTATTTTCTTGCTGTTTTGAAATAATTATTCTTAAAACATGTCTTTTTTTGTTTATCATAAATACATAAAAATTGAATTACTTTATTTTCGTTAAACTAAGAAGACAACGCTAAAGAAAAAAAAAACCCTAACCACATAATAAAAAATTTATAATAAAACCGAAAATCTCGAAAACAGTTATAAATCACTCGACAATATCATCAACAAGAACCAGAACATCATCATCATCATCATCTGTATCTTATTAAAGGAAAAAAAAAAAAGAATAATAATAATAATAAAAAGACGGTCAATGAGTGTACAAAAAAGATTTTAAAGTTTAACAAGAAGAAAACACAAAAAATTATTGTCTTGAGTCACACACAACATAGGCAAGCAGTCAGGCAGGCCCAGGCACAGTTGTTTTATGTTAAAAGAAAGGAAAACCAAGAACAAGAACCGATAAGGTTTCATTAAATCGTAATTCTCATGTTATTATTTTCTTCTTTTCCATCTTTTATGTATTTATCATTAATGTTTATATAATTATGTTGCTTTAAGATGCTTTGTGGGTGCTTAACTGTTGCTTTTGTATCTCAATCACATGTCCTTTATTAATTATATGCATACATAAGAGATAGCGGTTTATCTACTTTAGAAAATATAAAAAAATATATAGAAGGATTACGATAATCTTGACGTTTTTTTTTTATTTTCTTTTCATTATTTCCTTCTTAAATAAATATATCAAAAAAAAAAAAAATAAATAACAAAAAATTTAAAAAGGTTAAAAATCCAGCAGCCGAAAACATTACCATATTTTTATGTTTGGTAAAGATTTTGAAGTAAAAAAAAAAAATTAAAAGAGATTAGTTTAATAATTTCAAGTAATTAACCAAAGAAATTTATGAAATGTTTTAAATTCTTTAACAAATTATTAGAATAAAGCTGAAGAACTGATAATTTTTAATTTTTAGTTTCTAAAGAGACAAAACCATAATTTATTGTTTTACTAATTGAGTTTAGTACTTATGTTGCTTTATCATAGTAAAAAAAAATTATAAAATAAAAAAGATTGATTAATTTTTAAGATAATTTCATCAATATTTTCTTATTATTTTCAGTATTAAAGCACATCATTTCTATGTTTACATTTCATGATAAATGTAATAATGAAAAATAGACACAGTTTCATTATATATATATTTGTTTTTCGTTAAAAGAAAATTAAATCAAATAAAAAAAAATTATCAAAATTATAGAATATTAATTTTTCTTTAAGATCTTTATGTTTTTGTTTCCTCATTTTTCTTCAATTTATTTTAATTAATTGTTTGACATTTAAAGTGTTTTAATTAGTTAAATCAATTTGTCATTTTATTTTTATTGCCGTTTATGTTTCACTATCATAAATAGTTTAGATGATGGCACTACTTTGGCATTGATAGAGTACGATTAATAATAAATTTTTATATACGCGTTAGAAAAGTTACAAAATAATAGAATAAGATTCCTTAGTGTAGATAAATGAATCTGACAAATCAATAAATTGTAAAATTTTTTATTTAAAAATAGCACAATCTTCATTGTTATTAACAAAAATAAACTTAAAAAAATCCACAATCAAGCCAATATTAGCATTAAGAATCAATCAAATCTCAATAAATAATCAATAATACCGAGTGTAGACCCATTACTTAATAATAATTTAATTATTAAATTATTGAAAAAGAAAAAAAAAACACTTCAAAATTTATTAATTTATTATTTTATTTTATAAATAAATCAAAGTAAATAAAATCACAAGTAGTGCTCGAGGTCTTTATAAATGAAAATAAAAAGAAAAAACTATAAAGTAATAAAACAAATAGAATCACAGCACTAACATCGTAATATTGAATAAAAAAAAAATATTAATTTAATTTAATTTATTTGTCACAGAAAAATAAAATTAAAAAAAAAAAATCTTTTCCATTTATTAATAAATATTTATTTATAAGTAAACTTTTATGCAAAATAAACATTAAAAATCTATTTTGTATTCACATTAAGAAAGATTAAAATAAATAAATTTAAAACAAAGCATAGTTAAAAATACAAAAAAAAAAAAAGAAGTCTATTACGATCCGATATTGATCTTTATTGAGTATTAAAAATGTTTTTATTTTATAATTTTGTTGGTAGGTAGGAAATACTAATAAAATAAAAATGAAGCAAATAAAAACACAAATTCTATTAAAAAGATATAAAAACATGTGTTTATGTTGTATGCGGATAGAAATAATAAATATTTCGAGGTTTTAAAATTGACCAAAAAGTATATTTTACACTAAAGGAGGATGATCTTTATTTATTTTGTTCGTCGTTAGATTTTCATTTAAGAATACTTTTTTTCATTTTTTCTGAATTTAAATGATTAAAATTTGTTTTGTTAAAGAAACCACAAGCCTTATTTGGATGTATTTATTACAAAAAGAAAAGAAAAAGTAACATAAAATCCTGTTAAAGAAGAAAACATAACAAGAAAAAAAATGCGGTCACTTTGAAATACTTTAATCGAACGATATTCAATAATAAAAAAAAGAGTTAAGTCGTCCAGTCTATTGAAGACGGTAAAGATTTTTCTCTTTTTTTTTAATTCGATTGTTTGTCTTATTTTTTATTTTACTTAAAACCTAGAATTATATTTTTTTATTTATTATTATTAAATAAATACAAAAAAAGAGAAAGAAAATAAAGAAAATTTTAATAATAGGTCAGTAGTTGCTCAAGACTTACAAGAACAAACAAAATAAAAAAATAGAAAATATGTCACTTTTTCTACCAAATACTCAACTTTATGACAGAATAAAAAACAAACGGTTTTATTACTAAGAAAAGAAGAATAAAAAAAAAAAAAAACCACAAAACGCAACAAGTGCGGTAATGCAATTGCTAACACTTAAAATAAAAAGACCCAAGATTTTTATAAATTTATGTAAATACAAGAAAAACATTTATTAAACCATCAGACACTAAATTTATATATTTTATTTTTCGTAAAGAAAATAAAACGATTGATTCGGTTTTATCGACTTAATAAACTTGAAAAATATAACAAAAACCGAATTAAGTAGATATTTTATTATTTAAAAGATTTATTTTATTATCAAAAAAAAAAAAGATGTACTTAAGGTCCTTTACCCCCATTTGAGCGAAGACCCTTTTATTTAACACAAACAACACCAGGAACAAATAACATAATAAATAAAAAAAAAAAACATGTAAATGTGGTACTGACTGGTTCTAAGTTTGCTTTTTTAAACTTGAAGCCACCAAGCATTAAATAAAAAAAAACTGTAATAAAAGAGCTCAGAACAAAGAATAATAAAAAGTCAGTAAGAAACATGAAAGTCCCATAGTGAGTCTTGAAATAAAACCAAAAAAAAAAAAAATCCCTTTCTTCTTCAGCTCTACATATTTTTTTTTTTTTGTTTTAAACATTTTATGCTCATTTTAAGTAATTAGGGTTTTAATTATAATTTTGTTAATAAACTTTATTTTATTAATTTGTTTATTTAAGGAGTTTTTTGTTTTTTTTTTTTGAATAAAAATTTTCAGAATTATCATTATTATTAGTAATAAAAAATGACACAAAATTTTTAAATTCAGTAGCAAATGTATATAAGTAAATTAATCAAACGCAAACATATGTACTGTGCTGTACTGTGCATCAATGCTATGATTACAACTTTTGTATATTTTAACAGTCTAGTTTAGATTTGTATGTTCTTGTTATTTTTTTTTTTACTTCTGTTTTTAATGATTTTAGTGGTATCTTTCAGTTCTGAGAATCGTAAAAATTTACAACAACAGAATTAATACAAAAAAAAAAAACATAATAAAAACTTTGAGATTATTTTCTTTTACGTACGAAAAATAAAAATCAGATTTTTACAAAGAATTTTTTTTTTTTTAAGAAGTTAAATAGCCGCTTAAAAACATTAATTTGGATTTTTTTTTGCAACATATGTTCAAATTATGTTTTACAAACAACACAAACGTTTTTATTTTTTTTAAATTCTTATTCACTTTTCTACAATCAACTAACAACTATAACTAATGCTTATTTGTAATTTTTTTATTTATTTTAATGGTTTTTTTTTAACATTTTGTCAATAAATCAAAGAAGAAAAAAATTAACGAAGTAATGATTTAATAATACAGCAAAGTCTCGATTTATTGACTAGTCTGTTATATACTAATTTTTAGAATTAAATAGTGTAAAGCTTTAGTTATTTTGAAATTTTAAAATTCATAAAAGATTCTTAAGATAAGAAATTTTTTTGCACAGAATATTATGTTGCATAATCGAAAGACCAATTAATTTTTATTTCAAGGTAAAAAATTATTAATTCCTCTATTTTAAATGTAGTCATTTAGATTGAGATGCTATTGTATTTGTAAACAATAAAGCAAAGTAATTAGGAATATAAAAAAATTAACATAAATGTCGCAACATATTAACAGCTACAATAATCTTAAATTAAAAGAAGAAAAAAATGTTTATTCCTACATATTTTTTTAAAATTTTAAAAATGTGTTTCATATTTAATAAAACAAATAAAAAATCAAATAGTTGTTTGATAGTAAAAATCAACAAAGAATAAAAAATCATTCATTCAGACAGGTATTGTTTATTGGCTTAACAATTACATCAAAGGGTTTTTAAACAAAACATTAAACTTCATTTAATTATCCGTTGTTCTTAATTCTTAAGATCTAATAAAAATATCATCAAATATAATTAATTACACCTGCCTGAAACTATTTGAATTTTATTGAATATTTTAAATTAAACACATGACATAAGAAAGTAAACAAAAGCAAAATAATAATCTAAACAATGTAAAGCAAAGCAAAGTAAAAAATTCATTATGTTAGTTTTAATTTAAATAAAAAAAAAAAAAATTTAAACAACCCGTGGCTACTTTCCTGCTAAATTGAAAAATAAATTGTTTTTTTTTTCTCTTTAATCTGTGCAAAAATTTATAAACAATTACAAAATAGTTTAGATGAAGCAAAGCAATACAAAGTATGAACTGAAAGTTAAAAAAAAATTAATTCACCGGCGAATAACATCCTTTTATTTAATCTAAAAATAAATAAAAAAAATGATTTTTTAATTAATTAAATTTTTTATACTGACCTCGATAATTTAAAAATAAAAAATTCGTATTTAACTTAGGCATAAAAATGTAAAGAAGGAAGTTTGGCGTTTGGAATTTTATGAACAAGTATTTTCCTTTTGAATAAATTTTTGGTGCTTTTTGCAGCCTAAAATATTATCTGCTTGCAATAATTTCATTGTTAAACCGACAAATCGAGCTCCTGATGAATAAATTTATTTTTATAAATTATTTACATTGCATTGAGATAGAGCAGAGTAATTGTTATTATTATTTTATGCGTGGTTTTTATTTTCTAATTATTTAATTAATTTTTTTCACAAAAAATTTCTAAATAAACAAATTTGTTAAATTTCAAACAATCAATTATAAAAGCAATCATAAATACAAAGTAAGAAAAAAACTAAATGCAAAACAATGAATTAAACCATCCCAGTCACAATAATTAACAAATAAAAGATTAATAAATTAAGCAGAGTTTTGCCTTCCTTAAAATAAAATAAAAATTAAACAAACAAGAATAATTCGCATAAATAGATTATATTTTTTTTTCTTAAATTATTATTTCTTTATCTACGTCAGTGTTCAGTTTTATTACTGTTTTATATTTTTTTTCTCCTTCATTTTTCGCTAAAAAACTTTTTACAACTTTAATAATAAAATTAATAGAAAACGAAAAAAAAAAATAACATAAAATTAAAACATAAAACAATTAGCATTAATGTTTTGCATAAAATATGTATATTGTTAGGAGTTTAGGTATTTTTTTATTTTATATTCGTCTGCTGTTTTAGTTTTTTCTTTATTTAATTTTTTTTTAGTTTTTTGTTACTTTTTTTTTTGTATAATGAACTAACGAGAGTGAATCTAATGGTTCTTGTCTGGTTAGTGTTACTGAGAAACATTGTCGAATTTGGACATTATAACTGCGAAACGTTTATAAAAAAAGTATTTCATTTTAAATAAAACAAGGTGTGAGGGATCACGGTCGATTTAAGTAATTTTATTTTATTTCTTATTATTAAAATTTAACAAATAAAATAATAAAAATAAACGCAGATTTATAGCTGCTACTATTCCACACATAACCAGTAGAAAATTGTCTAAAAAAAAAAAAATATAAAATTTAAGAATTTAATAAAACAACAGAAAATGTTTAGATTGGTTTTTTGGTGTTTTTAAATTCGCTTTTTATTTTTTATTAAAATTTCTATAATTGCTGTGTTTATACCAAAGAAAACGCATATGTTTAAGAACGGAACAACAGTGAAGAAAAAAAAAAACGTTTCGTTTATTTATTTGATTTGTGTTGTTTTTTTTTTTTGTCTTTATTTAATTTAATTTTTTTTTCTCTCCTTGTTTCTTGACTTCACAGAAAATCAGAATGATGCATTAAAAATAAATTGCCATCGTTATATATATATATATATTTATTATTATTTCTTTTTTTAACCTCATTTATTGAGCTAAATAAGAAAACACAAAAAAAAGTTAAAACAGAAAAAAAAATGTAAATAAAAGTGAACTAACAAAATTCTATCAATCAAAAAATGTAACAAAATTCATCACTGTGATGAATAGACAAATAAACGAGAAAAATTTAGAATTTTTTTTGTAATAAAATTAAATTTATATTCTTTAAAGCTGTGATAACATAAGCTTTAATATTGTGTTGTCGTTTTGTTTAAAGAAATATATTTTCTCAAATCTTTTAAACATTTATTTAATTTATTAGACATTTTTTCATTAATTTTGATTAAAATAATAAATTTTCTAATGAAATTTTATTAAAAGAAATTTAATTTTTGTTTTGTTTTACAGATAAAATTTATTTTTTAAGGAAAGTTTTTCTATTTTAATTTATAATCAATTAAGCTATATAATCTTAATTGTTTATTGAACGTTATGTCTTCTAGGAAATTGTTATATTTTTATTTTTAACGTTTTATTTTTATTTTTCTATCGTGGTTGAGCTTAAGAAGCAACCGCTATCACTCAACCACTCCCTCAGAGTTAAATAACGTTAGGTCAAATTTAGCATTTTAATAGCGAAAACGGGCCAAATTTAAATAATCACAATCTGTACTCGAGAATTTTCTTAATTAATCACAAATAAACAAATTAATACAAAAAAAAAACAAAAAGTAATTTCCTAAATAGAAAAATAGTTAATTAATTAAAAGCAATAAATCTTAAAGCATCATTTACTTTGATCTGTGTCAACATTAAAAAAATAGAATACAAAAAAACCTTGGAAAAAATCTATAAATAAAATTGATTTAATTAAAACAAATTAATTAAAAAATTTCCTTTCCTTGTTAAATAAAAAACGAATTAAGAAATAAAAAAAAAAAACCTAAAAATACATTAACATTTCTTGCGGGTATTTAAACGGATAATTAAGTTAATTAATAAAAAAATGTTTACACATTTAATCCAAACAAATAAGAGAAGAAAAAGAAAAATAATTAAATTCGCTGATGAATATAACTGAACTGGTCAATTTCATACATAATAAATTGAATAATTAATAATAAGCATAGAAATTACATTTCTCTCAATAAAAAATTTAAAAAGAAAGAACAAAAAAGGTTCATTAAATTACAATAAATGTGGTTAAAGAATATTTCTCACGCAGTTTTAAGTTTTTTTTAACTAAAAAAAAAAAAAAGAATCAAATAAATAAACACAATTATTAAAGTACATTTCTTGCTATTATATAATTAAAATAATTCATCGATAATAATTAAACAATACAAAAAAAAAAGCAAGCAGCAGGAATTACATCAAAAAAGAATTATAATCAAATAAAAAAAAGCCAATCTGGTTAGAATAAATATTTATATAAATTAATTGCGAAATAAAAAATTATATGCACTTAACTTAAGTTATTTACTTTAAAAAAATAATTAAAATAATTTGCAAAAAAAAAAAAGAAAAGAATTTCTTTTTATTTTTTTCTTAACAACCGCCTTCAATAATTTCTATTTATCCGTTTTTTTTTCGTCAAAAAATATTAAATTCTAAACTCAGTTTTTCTTCACCGATTTTTTACAATTTTTTTTAAATAAAATAATTTTAATTACTTTTGATCTACGTCCGACTTACTATGACAATGATAATGTCTATTTCTAATTTGTTTATACAAAAAAATATTTTAATTTCGTTTTATTTTGGTAAAGTAGGAAACAGTGTTGAAAACTTAATACAATTATAAACAATTAAAATGTTATAAATTTTTATATAATCATAGCCGGTTTACACCTGTGTTAGAAGGTAATTAATAAATAAATATAAAAAAGTAGAAGTAAAAAATAAAACGTGTGACCTTCGTGTGATCTACAACGTTAAAAGCTATTAAAAAAATAATATTTTCAACCACGTAAAGTGCAACATCATGATTACATTATTAACATTGCAGCAGTCAGTTTTAATTTCATTTTAATATTAGAATTTTTCTAACGTTGTAGGTTTAGTATATTGTGAGTTTACAAAAAAAAAACAAAAACGAATCCAAAAACTAAAAGTTATTTAAATAATAAACAATTGTTATAATTTTTTTTTAATTTAAAAAAAATAAATATAGCTATGTAAATTGATATGCTTGGAGGTGAAAAACATAAAACGAGAATAAATAATCACATAATTGAATTCAATAATTATTGTGATTAAAATCTTTGCCACTTTGCATTTTAAACATAAATTTCACGAGATAATCATAGTGCTGAACATATGTACTGTGGTACATGATTACGCTTATTATGCAATTGTTATTGACATGGAAATGTTACTTTAACATTGTTTTAATGCGTTAAACATAACAGAAAAACAAAGTACATATGCGTTAACAACTTAAACGACGACGCACCTTAGTAGCATTTTAAGTAATTTAAATAAGATAAAAAATTTCTTTTAAAACTGCAAAAAAAAAAAAACTACTTTGCTTTATGTAATTTATCTCATTTTCTCTGTTATCTTTTTCAATTATGTTAATTTTGTTTTTTTCTCTTCATTATTTGTTCGTTTTGTTGATGGAAAAGAAAAAATTTAAATTACTATGAGAATTTCTAATTATTATTATTATTATAATAATGATGACACGACATAATTATTACTTATTATTACCTTTGCTATGCATCAATCAGTTATTAACTTTACCTTTATTTACCTTTCATTTACGGAACTGTCATCTTGTCTCGATGTTTAAATTATCATAATACTCGTCGTAGTGTCCATACGATATTACTTATATTTTTAATGAAAAAAGAATTAAAATTTTCGGCATTTCAAATGATTGATAGATTTTTTATAAATCAACCATAAAACTCAAATCATTGACAACAAACAACAATACTTAATATAATAAAAAAGATTTTTCTTAAATAATTTTTATCCAGCAGGTAATTACACATGTTATTAATGCATGATAAGTGTTTTCACTTTTTTTTTTCAACGTTTTTTTTTTACCTATTACTTTACATTATTTTCTTTCTTTCTTTAAAGCCGTTAAATAAATTTAGTCAGTAACTAAACAAAAATAAAAACCTTTTCATTGTTTTTGTTTAATTTAACTCAGTTTTGTTTAATTTATAATTTTTTTTTTGGTATGTGGGTTAAAGGCGTGCGACAATATGACGTTATAATGTTAATTAAAATATATCTTTTTAACATTCTTAAGACATGTAGCAGCAGCAGCAGGTACTTTTTTTTCTTCTTTTAAATATTATCTCGTAGGTACTTTTAATAACATAGCTAAACGGTTAGTTAACGTTCAAAAATAACTTACATAAACATTCACACAGAGAAAACTAAATAAATATTACCAAAAACTATAATTTCTTAATTTGACTGAAGGAAAAAAACAATTTTAATAATTGAAATGTAAAAAAAAAAAAATGAATAAATAAAAACGTTATATGTAAATATCATAGCCCTTTTAAAAAAATAATTAACAAATAATAAAAATGGATTAATTAAAAGAAAAAAGATTTCCGTATGCTAATAATTCATTTAATTAAATAAAATAGAAAAAAAAAACTATTAAAATCATCGAATAAATAGTGGAAAATTGTATAAATTATTTTTAGATTTTTATTGTCGTTGAAATTAAAACAAAAAAAAAAGCATATAATAAACTGCCAAATAAATAAAATTTTAATCAAAATATTTATTAACGTTTTATTTATTTTACTTTTAAATAAAACACGTTTTTGATTAAGCTAAAAATAAAATTTAATTATTTAAAAAAAAACACACACATTTCGCACTGAATTTATAAGGAAAATCTTCTTTTCTTCGATTACGCATCGTCTTACAAATGTTCATTTCATGGTACTTTTCACACGTTTATTTTAATACAATAAATATAAGTTACTTTATTTTTATATTAAATCAAAATTCCAAGACGGTACAGCTTGTCACAATTATCAGGTGAAGAATAAATAAAAAAAAAATGTATATGCTTAAGCGGTCATTGTTCGACATTACGTTATCGCAATTTTTTCTTTTTCTTTTTTTAGTTAAATGTCTGAAAGTTTATAAACAGCATAAATTCTTCAAAAAAAAAAAAAAGTAATTAAAGACGCCAAGACAACCAACAAATGTCACATATCCACTTTATATATCAGGTTTTGGTTGCAGATCTTGTTCTTTTCCTTTTACGATTTAATGGATGCATTAAAGTTAAACCTTAAAAAAAAAACCTTTTAATCCAAAATTATGTTAAAAACTAACGAAAGGGAAATTTAGTGTGTGTTTTATTATATCATATTATTTTCTCTAATATAAATCTTAACTTTATTTTATCATTCTTACCGATTATTTTTGACTCAAAAGACACAAAATTTACTTCATTTATTTATTTTTTTACTCATTTATTTTTATTGTTTTAAATGGGTTAATGAACGGACGATATTAAAATTCGGGCATCCGTTCGCTTAGTAAATAATTAACTTAAAATAAAAAAAAAAACATTTTGATTGTTCTTATTCTTCTGTAAAGATGCAAAGCAATGAATAAAACGCTTTATTCAAGTAATTACTTAATGTGATGTTGATTTTATTTAATTAAAATAAATAATAAACAGGAAAGTATAAATTTTTCGCCACTTTATTAAACCATTTAATTATTTAATTGTGTTTTGTCATTTTTAATAAATATAAAAATATATTAATATGAAAGAAAGGCACAAAAATTATGTCATACAATATCTCATAAACAAGCACATTAAACGACATCAGCTAAAAAAAGATCAAACAATTTAAATAAGAACATTATTATAAAATGTAATAAAAATTGATGCAAAATTAACATTCTGCACGTTTTGCAAATATATCGGGGTACAAAAAAAAAAAAAGCGGAAAATAAAAAAATATACACGAAAAACAAACAAAATTTAGTGACATTTTTATTTTTATTAAATTGCAAACAGCTGAGTTAATCACTGACCTATCTTATTTCATCACGTTCCCATGTCACTTAAGCGTGGCCTGCCTGGCGCTCTGATGTATTGTCGCGTTTTATTTATTTTTTTTTTTTGTCTTTTCGAGGCAATTTAATTTATTTTTATTTTCCGTTGGCGCAACAAATATATATTTTTTTTTTTTTCAAATTATAATTGAATAAAAGTCAACACACTGTGCGCGGATATTCAAAATACAAATTTACGCGAGAATAAAAATATGAATGAAATATTTCTTTTTTATGATTTATTGTAAAATGAAAAACAGAAATTTTCTATTTCTGTTAATTCTTTTCTTTAATTTTCAATTTTAAATAAATTGAAAAAAATATATATATTTACTAATAAAAATAAAACTCACACGCAGATAAGTACTTGCTCGCCAAGTTTTCTTGTGATGTCAATATAATTGCTGGCAGTGTGGTTATTATCATAAAATTGTGGTTTAATAACTCTTGCTTAGGAACACCGCGCTCTAGGGTATTGACATTTATGATGTCAGTTTTTTTTTTTAATATTATTAACCATGATGCACTATAAAATTTGTTCATTTTTAATGATTTAATTTTTTTTTTCGCTTTTATTATTATCATTTTCTAAATACTAAACGCACTAAGAGAGTATTCTGTGGTATTGAACACATGGCAATTGGTTTTATTAACAGAATTCTATATTTTTTTAATTTTATTGTAATTATTGCTACTATGTCGTTTTCTTCCTTAAAGAAAAAAAAAAAGAAATTTTTTTATTACTTCTATGAGTGCACATTTTTATGAGACCGCAAACATTCACGCGAGCAAACACAAAATTTATAAAGAAAAGAAAAAATCAGAGTGAAGACAGATGTGGAATGTACAGTTTATTTATTATTATTGTTGTTTTTATTATTATTTATTTTTACTTAAATTACATGGTAGTGTTGCATTTACTTTTTGTCAAAATGCTAGGTTTGCTTTTGAAATTTTTACTTGTTTAAACGTTTGAGAAATTATTCAGAGGTCTACAAGCCCTGATATACCTACACTAGACTTTTCTATTTAACTTTGCATGTGACATGGACAATGTGTATAGTACTTAACTTCTTTATAAATCACACCCGGTATATAAAAACACATATGATCACTGCTTGTCTCATATTTTTCCTAGCCAGTTTTATAGAAACGTTATACACATATTTATTTAAGTTGGTCGAAATGCGTTACAAAGATAATGCAATTAATTTTTTAGTTCTTTCATTATTTTCCTTCTTTTAATTTAACAAAAACAAAAAATAAGAAGAAAAATACTTTATAGATGTTTATTGAGATAAATAATCCATCATAATAAAAATTTATATTTGTTACAACATAAATAAATGAAAAAGCATAAAAGTCATAAAAATTAAATAAATTAAGCATAGAATATTCTCATAACTCACTAAATTTATGAAAACAATTTATTATTTATTTGAATTAATTTAGTTTTGTTTTCGGCTGGTTTTTTAAAGCATTTAAAATCAAACAATTTTATGAATTTATTTCTCACACATTTAGTTAAGTTTTGTTTTTATATTGTTCAATAAATAATTAATTAATTAATTTCAATTTTATTTTATTGTTTTTTGGGAGGAATACATAATTGTGTTCTTTTCTTGAGCATAAGTATGTAAGCATACATTCAGAACAATAATAAAACTGTACAAATGGTTTCGCGTTTGTTTGACTTACATAAATAAAAACTAATTAAATAAAATAGAATTGCCGAAATAAAATGAATGTAATAAAAGCGTTTTAGTTAACCTAATTAAACTAAAGTAAAAATAACAATTAAACTTCCCAAAACCATGAAATATACAAAGACGGCGACAAACAATCATCGTAAGTTTTAATTCTAAAGCAGCTTTAAAAATAAAAATTCACTTTATTTATTATAATTGGTAAATTAAAATAAACAAATTAATTAATAATTAATTACGAGAACATTGACCTTTGCATATATTTGGTGCCAACTAAGTGCCAAGTGATGTGAGAAATTTATTGAAAAAATTCACTTTTAGCTTGCCAAAAAATGTTAAACACAAATTATTGCTGCACTTTCTAGCAAGACTAAATTCTTTTTTAATAAATTAATGTAAAAATTTTAACAAGCGTTTATAGAAAAGGCAAGTAAAATATTTTGCAAAATAAATTTAAATAAACAAAAACGTGTTTAGAAAATTAATTTTATTTTCTTAACTTTAATTCTAAACTTGTAGTGACTGGAAGTAACGTAACAATAATTAATAAAACTTATAAAAAAACAAAAAAGTGATCATGTAGACAAGATAAATTATACATAAATTATTAAAGTACATAAAAATGTACAATAAAACATAAAAAATCAAGATCATAAGAAATATTTTTTTTATAGACATTGACATATTCAAGTTTACAACTTTCAACAGTACTGTCTTCATCGTTAATCAACATAAAACACAAAAAAAAAAAAACTTTGAAATACTTTAAATGCTCGCACAGAAATAAAGTGTTTTAAAATTGTTATTAAATGTTTTTAATTTATTTTTATATTAAATATCTAAATTTCAACAAATATTATTATACCATTTATAATTAAAATTTATTTTTATTATTATTATTACTATTTTATTGTAATATTATTGTTTCAAGTGGATAAATAATTTATTTATTTATAATTTTATTTTTTAAAACAAGAAAAGCATACATATTTTCATAAAATTAATTTAAAGATAAAATAAATAAAACATTATAAATATATATTTTGTAAATTAAATTAAATTTCAAAATAACAATTATTTTTGCTAAGAAAATAAATTTAACAACTCCTATTAACACATGGTTATATTGTTTTTTTTTTTGTAAATTAATTTAAAATCATAAAAAATATGTATCTCATCACATCAATAACTTAAATTTTTGTAAAGCTCATAAATAAATAACAAAAAAAAAATACTTTAACTTTGACCTTTAAAGATCAAATATTAGCAATAATATGTAATAATATTTGATGATAAATAGCAGATACAATGCTGTCCTTTTGCCATTTAAACAAAAAATTTGCAAAGAATGTTTACTTAATTCAAAATCAACAGAAAAAAAGCAACATATTTTTATTTTCTTTTGCAAATTATGTATGTT
Source organism: Ptychoptera contaminata (assembly GCA_963942525.1). NCBI lineage: Eukaryota > Metazoa > Arthropoda > Insecta > Diptera > Ptychopteridae > Ptychoptera > Ptychoptera contaminata. Next base: position 31,623,255 of record OZ012637.1, on the reverse strand, counting down.
ATTAAAATTAAAATTTATTACTTTACTTTACTTAAATAAAATAATTTATTTTTTTTTTTTAAATAATAACCAGTTGTTATCAACTGAATGAATACTATTCTTAAAAGATGTATTAATTAATTAATATTAAGTCTTTAAAATCCCTGACTTAAATAACAGTATAGTAAAGTTTAACTTTTCCCCGCTTAAATTATAATTTATTGACTTTTTTTTAAATAGATTTTATTATCAGCATAAACCATTGAAAATAATATTCACAAAGAGGGCGAAAAATTTAAATCGTGTCTGACCTAATTCAGTTTATTTTTTTGTGTTTTAATTAAATATTTTGAGAAATCCAAATTACATTTCTTATCGTGATCCATGTGTTTAAATGTTTCTTTAATTTTTATTCTTTTATCGACCTTGAATCACTTCTTATATTCTTCTCCTGCTCGATATTGTTGCTTAACTACATATTTTAGTCTTTCTCTTCTTTCGAAATTTCTATGCATTGTTTTTTCGGTATGAAAACAATAAGCCATATAACAGTTAAATATTTTAAAATAATTAATTGTGCAAAAATAAAGCCATAAAATTAAAAATCATCTCATTACAAAAGATTAATTTAAAAAAAAAACTGTCGAAGATTTAGTTTCATTTGTTGCAATTTGTTTGAAAACTGTTTGTGTAATTTTATGGAATTTTTTTGTACAATTTTATGAAGACAAAAAGATAATTATTTTCAAGACAATGGTTATAAAGTGTAACGATACATTGTAGCATAACATCTGTAACAAGTATTTTTTTTTCAATACACCACAGTGCATACAATATATAATTATTACGGTTACAAACCGCGTTCGCTAATAATTAGCTCACGTGTTTTATTTATATATATATATAAATGTTTATCCTGTTTTGTTAATAATTTAAGCAAAATGTGATGTTTTTTTTATTTCACTTCTTCATCTTTATTTATGTTTATTAAACTACATTTCTCTTTTCTTTGTTTGAACATTACATTTATTTTATTTTTTCTTACTAAAGTCGCGTTTTTCACCTTTTTATTTTTATTAATTTTCTGTAAATGAAGAAAATATAAGAAATATTTTATTATAATAATAATAATAATCATAATACAAGAAAAATAAAAACAAGGCGCATGTTATGAAATATGATTTAAAACATTAAAACAAGAACGTGTGTGTCAAAAGGCCGTCATCATCATCATTTAACGTTGTCAGATAATATTCTATTATTAAATAACATGCAGTTGAAGCATACTGTGGTTTTATGTTGCTATTGCTATGCATTTAAATACTAGAATAATAAATAAATCGTTAAAATATAAATAATAATAATAATAGATTTTAAATAGAAAAATAGACTGAAAAGATAATAAAAGTTTAAAAGTTAACAATGAAATCTGATAAAACATTAACAAAAAAGAAGCATATAAACGACGAAAGAAAATGATTTGTTTCATTCGATAAAATTGCTTCTGAAGATTCATTTCTTATTATCTTGATAAATTTGTTAATTTAAATTATAATAATAATAATAAAATATTGCATTTACATTAAATATTTATAAGTGCATTTAAAGTGCATTAAAGTCAAGTTGAAGGTGAAAAAAGGTAATAAAAAACGAAATTAAATATCAAGAAAACTGCTTTAAAAAATACTGAAAAACGTGGCTACAATACAGGATTTGCAACGAAAAAATATATATTATAGCTATCATATAAGTAATTTTGTTTAGTCACATGTTAATTCGTACGTTTTTCCTGTTTCGGTTGCTTCCATGTACAAAATCAACGATAAATGCTACAACTGCAAATAAAATGAAATTAAAAAAATAATAATGTTGGTGTCACGCATTTAGCAAGCAACAGGAAAACAATGACAAAAACATCTTTTGTAAACATTGGATTATGTTTATTTTGTAGTTTTGTGTATTACGATAGAAAAAGCAACATAGAACTAAGTACTTAATATTCATTCACAACAAGCAAAGTTATTTGTAGTTTGTTTGCCACAAAGAACATAAAAAAGATTACGTATATCCAGAGTTCTAACACAAATGTTAAAAAAAAATGAAAAAAGAACTGAAAACATAAAAAAAACCTTAACCATAGTAGATTATTTTGTGTGAAATATAAATTCCAATAAAGGTGATACTTATCGTGTTAAACAAAAATACTTGGTTTGCCTTATTCTATTCTATTTAACTGTCTGATTATAATCCGAAAATAAATTACAATAAAAGGAATTACCAATGATAGATTTAATAAAATTTATGACTTTATTTAATAACAATCGATTATTATGTTTTATTTTTTGTCTTTAAGTTTATGTTTTCGCACAATTTATTAATTTAAATTAATGGAAATTCTCTGTTGACACTTTTATGTTGTAGCCTGAATACTAACAAAATAAAATATTTACTCTACAGTTGATGTTTATACAAAGTATTATTCTGTTTGTATTGTTAAATATTATATTATTGAGATGTAAAAGGATAGCGCCACTCTTATTTGTACTACTGTTGTTGATATTATTTTATTTTATAAAAGGTACTTCATCCGTAAAGCAGGTAGCAACAGGTAGAAAATTAATACAAAATCTATTTGCTATTATTAAAAAAGAATAAAGAAACTCATGTAACAATAGAACAAAACTAGCTAAAAGGTGTTTGAATAACAAAACAAAAAGTTTTTTTTCGTTTAAATTCTTTATAAAACATAATTATTACCGGAATTATATGATTCTTTTTTTTATAAAGGCAAAGCCACGTCACTGTACACCTATTTGCTATTTTTATAAAGAAATACAAATTATAATGCATTTTTTAAAAGAGTTTCATCTTAGCTTCGTTTCCTACACAATTTTTTGCAAAAAAAAAATACACTATGCAAAGATGTCAAAGGGTTAATATGTAAATTTTTAAATTAATACTTTTGACAGCAAAAATAGTTTCTTAACAAAATTACCTGGTTAATTTATTATTTTCATAATTATAACTTGAATTAATTTAGTTAACAAAAAAAAACTAAGCACAGATATAAATTAAAATACAAGAAATAATTTTTAAATCAGAATCAGGTACACTGTTAACTTTACTATGTTTGGCCAAATGACAGTAAATGAGACAAATTTTATACCATTCAAATCGTTAATTGTTATTTGGTATTATAAAATTAAATAGAAAAAATTGCAAAAGTTTTAGCGTATTTCTGTAGTTGAAAATATTTGTTTTATTAAAAAATATAGAAAATAAAAGTACTTTATAATTGTAGAATAAAGTTAAAAAATTGTTAAAATGAATATTGAGTTATTAAATAGTTTTAATCAAAACTATCCGGAACAATTTGACGGCGTTTTGGACTGTTTATCATATGCAGTGTCATGTGCATTTAATAGATTTGGCACATTGCTGGCCGTTGGATGTAATGATGGTCGTATCTTTATATGGGATTACATTACAAGACAAATTGCCAAAACAATAATGGCCCACGTGCATCCAATAAGCAGCTTGAGCTGGTCGCGAGATGGACATAAATTATTATCCGGATCAAATGACAATAACATATCAATGTGGGACGTTGAAACAGGTGAAAATATATTGCGATACACATTAGTTAAACCAATTTTAAGGGTGCAATTTCATCCAAGAGATAATATATTCCTTGTGTGTTTTATGAATGAACTGCCAATTTTGGTAACATTTAATGGCATATTTCATATTTTGCCTAAAGACGATTATACTGAAGAAGACAATAGTTTTGTTGCATCATTTGATAACATGGGAGAATATATTTACACTGGAAACTCTAAAGGCTTAATTCGTGTCCTTAAAACAAATAACTTAATGCAAGTAAAATGTTTTTCAATTGTAAAATCATCTGTAAATCACCCAGCTGTTAAAAACATAATTTTCGCACAAAATAGCGATGATTTTCTAATTAATTCTTCTGATCGAATAATTCGAGTTTACAATTCAAAGCAGGTTTTTTGTAGTGGAAATAGTGACGGTGAAGAAATCGAACCTGTTTGTAAACTAATGGATCAAGTAAGTAAAACATCATGGAAAGTGACTTTCTTTTCTGGCGATGCTGAGTACATATGCGCAGGTAGTGCACGCCAGCATGCATTGTACATATGGGAAAAAGTAAATGGTAATTTAGTGAAAATATTACATGGCTCAAAAGGAGAAATATTACTAGATGCTGTTTGGAATCCAATAAGACCAGTTATTGTTAGTATAAGTTCTGGATTAGCAGCTATTTGGTCACATACATACAGTGAAAATTGGTGTGCATTTGTTCCTCATTTTATTCAACTCGACGAAAACGTAGAATACGAGGAACGTGAATCTGACTTTGACTTGTCTGACGAAGATAAATCCATTGAAAGTATTCCTAGTTATAACTCAGACGAGGATCAATATTTGGATGTCGAGACAATAGATCCAATTGGTTATACAGATGATGCGAATAATAATTTACTTATCTTACCAATTGAAGTGGATGTAGAGGCGGAGGATACTTCCTCCTCTGAAATGAATTAATTGTTTATCATGAAATTTGTTTATTCAATCTATGAATTCTGTTTTCTTTATTTAATTTGTTCTCTTAATAATAATAATAAATCATCTTGATATTAAAATAACTGTAATTAAAATAAAATAATAAATTCATTGAATTCACAATAAGTAAAGTTGAATGAAAGAATGTGTTGAATACACATCAATGTGTACGTATAATAATAATGCAGCATCTAGACATTGCGACGCCGCCTTCTTGCTTGTTTAAATATTATTAATTATTTTCTTTATTCTTTTTTATAATTAACATTTTTTTTAATTATTTGTTTAAAAATAATATTTTTTGTTACATGATGTATCATTTGATTTAGGCACGTTCTTTATTTTTTTCATTTTTTCTTTTGATTATTACTTATTGTTTAAAGAAATAAAAATAAAATTTATTATTACATCATTTTATTGCATATAATTATTCTGACAATCCATTGCGCATTTTAAGTACATTGGCGTTAAAATTAATATCAATTTTTTCTTTCTATTTTGAATTTAAATTTAAATTATTAATGAAAGTAAGTAACAAACAGATGTCTGCAAAATAAATAAGCAAATATAGATAGCCAAAAATAAAAAATGTATGATTCATGTAGTTTTGCTGATATTTATTTTAAAATATAATCTTATAAAGTCACAAATATTAATTGCAATAAAGGAAGTGAAATAAATAATAAATATATATTTTTATTAATAACTTTTTTGTTAAATAAAAATTTAATTTATTATAAAAAATAAAGACTTCGCTCTGCCATCAGTTTTTATTCGTTTTATTAATTTTACCAAAAAAAAATTGTTTCACACATTGTTTTTTTTTTTAATGGTTATTTTGTTTCTTTTTTTTTATTATTATTATTATTTAAAATAAATAATTTATATTTTTCTAATTTTCATTTTGGTACCGAGAGGATGGATATGTAATGAAAGTGTGGCTTTGAAACAGTAGCAAACTGCCACCAAAGTAGTTTTGTTTTTGGGAAAAAGACCGTTTCGCATGTTATAGTTTTTATTAGTTTATTTATTTTAAATTTAAGTTACCATAACTATGCCCATGGGCGACAAATATAAACAAAAATTATTTATTTTTTTTTTTTTTTTTTGCTTTTTTTATAGTTTTTTGTCGGCAGTCAATATGTTTTTCTAACATTAACAAATATGACCAAAGATCATAAAAATAGATGTTTTGTTAATTTATTTATTTTAATTTTTCTAAATAATAATAATAATTTTATGTAAAAATTATTTTAAATATTTCTACTTGTTGTTATTTAGAGATGTGATGAAGTCATTTATGCGTAATTTCACATACATTTGGTTATTAAATTAACAAAATTATTGTTATTAATTTCTATTTTAGTTTACTTGATAATTAAATATGGTTAAATTCTCTTTAAAAATTTTTTTCTGTTGAAGATTCAATTGGTTATTAGCAAGCAGAATATCGTTTTTATTTGCATAATTTATTTAGCTAATAATTTCTTTTAGTAAATGCTTATAAAAAATAAACTACTTATATTTGTTGCAGTTTGTTTCGAGCAAACTTTAAAATTGTGTACTTATTTTTGATAATTTTGCGATCTGTATTTCAATCAAGAAATGTTTATTTTAATTAAAGTTGTTTGTCTTTGAAGGAATTTTTTAATATATAAATTAAAAGATATTCTGCAAGATATTAATGATCTTCATGATTTTTTAATGGAATTGTTTTTAATATGAAATGATCTCACTACCTCCCAAAGTGTATTTATAAAATTAAAATTCAAACAATTCCAAGCACTTTATAATAAAATTATTGGTTTACCTTTAACTAAAATTTAATTTAAATAATAATTGATATTTGTCTAAACAACAATTGATAATTTAAATGTAATAAAAAAAAATAACGATAAATATAATTTTCTATAGTTTATGATGAATTGTTGCAATTTTTTGTTTATAATTTAATAATTCTGCAAAGTGACATAATCGTTTATTTATTATTATTTATTATCAGTAATGAATTAGAGAACAGGCGCTTGTAACGAATGTTTTTCAATGAATAAAAACATCAATCATGCCAATCCGACGCTTATATTTTTTTGTTAGTTTTTTAATTTTTAATCTACAATTATGTTGTTAAATCACGTACAATTTGTTAAAAACAAAAAAAAAACAGGATAATAAAAGTAGTGAGTACAAATAAAATAACTAAAGCAAATAAAAGTTATGAATAATCCACCCAAAAATATATAAAAATTAAATTTTAACAATGCTTAGAAAAATAAAAATATAATCGTGATCGTAATTCGCAACAAATAAACAAACATTACTTCTTGCGTATTTAATTTTTTTTTTATTATTATTATTAATATATTATTTCTGTTTAAATTTTATTTATTTTCTGAAATCTTAATTTAATTATTATTATTTTACATTAAAGAGCCAGTCGGGTATAAAAAAAAGTTAAAAGTAATTAAAGAAATAATTAAATAAGAACTATAGTACAAAAAAAAATTCTCAAAAAATAAGAAGAAGATATGTATATATGAAGGAAGAATAATAATAAAGATATTAAAGCACGTCATCTAAATAAAACATAAAAATTCATTTTCTATTATTATTATTATGTTATTTTAACCTATTTTTAATTGTTTTTTTTTTATGTTTTATGTTTAATTTGTCGACGCGCTTTATTATTTTACGTTAGTTGTGTTTTTTACATAAACATTTAGAAAGACGTTAAAATTATTAAATATTTTTTTTAGTGTTTTTCACTCATTTTTATCTTAGCAACAAATTATTAAAAATTTTCATATTTTTAAACAAATAATTTAATTTAATAAATTCTAATTTAATTATTATAGTGTTTTATTTTTTTGTTTAAATAAATGTATGCTGTAAAGTGGTTTAAAAATAAAATAAATTTACCGGAAGAATAAATAAATAAATAAAAGTTTTTTGTTGCATTGAATGCTACTACCGCTGCTATTCAAGTTTCTGATTTAATTACTATTATTATTAAGCTTTGTTATTCAGAAAAAAAATAAATGAGAATAAGAGGATAGTTTATTATATGAGCAAAAACAATTTTTGATGTAGATATAGACATAAAGAAGTCAGTTTAGTTTATTAAAATTGTTTGCATAATAATAGAACATAAGTGTGTTTAACCTCTTATGTAATGGAAAATTATTATGTTTTTCTTTTTTTTAAATGAGTTTTTATGCATTTTAATAAAATATGTAGGCGAAATTGTTCAACTTAAAAACGTTTTATTTTTAATTATTCATTTCTTTTATGTTTTTATCAATGATTTTAATCAATTAAGTATTCAATTAATTGTTATTAATAATTATATAGAAGAAAATTCAATATTTAAGTTTTTCTTTGAAAATAATAAATTATGTGTGGTCGATTAAATAAATATGTAATATCTTCATCAATATAATATACAAACTTGTCATGATCATGTAAATCATATAAAACAGTTAAATCTCGTAAAAAAGGCTCTGACAGTTTTTCATAATAAAAATATTCTTCAACCCTATTGTCTGTTTGTCTAGACTCGTTAATGTATATTTATTTTTAAGATTTATTTATCAGGACATGTCCGATCACCAATAAATAATAAACTTGTTTATAAATGTTTTTACATTTGTAATTCTGTATCCTTGTATTTATTTTTTAACCGAAGTTTTAGATAGACAAACCATCTGTTGGCCACTTGTTGATAAATATAGTTAAAAAAAAACTTTAACCCTAAAGAAACAAGTTAATTTGCTTTTACTACCCTTTAACTAAGAATTTAATATGTTTTCAGTTAATAATTAACTTGAATTTACTATAAACAATTTGTTTTACAAACATTTTGCCATCAATTTTTTTTCGTTATGAAATTTGATGAATTTTTGGTTTTAATTTCTTTATTTTATTTATAAATAAATATTCTAACCACACATGGTTGGTTATTAGGTGAAACGAATATGAAAAAATTACAAATAAATTTATATATAAAAACATTACAAAATATATTTTAAATAAAAGTTAAAATAGAATAAATTTGTTTTGTATTTTTATAAATAAAAAAAGAGCATAAATTACAAATTGATTATTAAAGAATAATATTATTTTGTAACATTTAGAATAAAAATATTTGTAATGTAACAATTCTTTTATATGTTTCATTTATTAATTTTGAGTCTTTATTATTGTATATGATTTTTTTTTAATATCTGCTTAAAATGCTGTTTATAACTATTTTGAGAACATAAAAACTTTTTCATTTTAACACGTTTATAATAGAATTTTTTATTTTTATTTAAATGTTATCAATTATAATAAATTATAATTGTTATTGGATTATTTAGTACTTTTAGTTTAATGGATGTATAATATTAAACTAATTTAGTTGTGTTTTACAATAAATATAAATATCTTTATTACCATTAATTAATCCTTTAAAACATATAAGAAACAATTAAATTAAATAGAAAGAAATTTATGATTCAGTAACAAATTAATTAAACTTGACTTTATTAAAAATATAAAATTATTTAATTGACAAACAGTAAAATATATATGTATTTTTCTCCAAGTTATTAGCAATAATGTTTAATAAAGCATAATATTTCAATAATATAAAAACAGACGTAATTAACTAACTGAAATGTGAGGAATTTTTATTAACTATTTTCTATCCTCAAACAGGAAAATGTAATTTGTCGTAATTAAGCGAAAATATTACATATACATAAATATATATTTTTTCAAATAATAATTCGACCCGCCTAATCATAAATTTTATTTATTTATTTTTTCCATACACAAATATCATTGAGAATAATTCATTTAAATTGCAGAAAATAAATATGCATTTTTATTGAACGGGTTTAAAACCAATAAATCATTTAATGGGTATTTTTAATGAAAAATAAAATATATATATATTTCGTCTTTATTCTACCACTATAGAAGGGTATTTGTACCATTAGTTGTGGTAAATAAATTTTTATTTTAATGCTTTAGTTTTTTCATAAAATTTGTTCTAGTCATTTTTTTTTCTTATAACAGCAACAGCATCATTTTTATTATTGCAATTAGAAATGAGAAAAAATAAAAATCAAATAAAATTTACACGTTTATTAGCTACACAAACTTATAGTTGAATTTGATTCGCTTGTTCATTTATTTTCTTTTCTAATCTAATCACTGGAATTATGTTGTTTTTCTTATTTGTGTATTGACTTATTACCACCGCAATACATACAAATCGGTAATTTATTTCTTTAACTATTTTAATAGTAAGTAAATTTGAATGTTTTAATTAAGCTTTTAAAAAAGCTGTCACCAAAACTGTATACAATAACAATATACAAAACAGCCATAAATCAACATCAAACATAATTAAATGATTATAAAAATTCACGTTAAAAATGTATAAGAATGCATATAAATTGCTTTTTAAAAAATTTTATATTTGGTGTTTAACAATCTGTAAAATGTCGAATAATGTTAAACTAAATAAATATAAAAGGAAAATAGAACAAAAATCATAAAACTGGTACAATTTTCAATACAAAGTTAAATTATTAAGCGTGTCTTTGACATTTAATGCAACATTAAATTTATTTTTTTTTCTTTTCACATAATTTAATTATTTTTATCGTGCTTGATTGACATTAAGAGATTCTTTATTATATGTTTTTATTAAGCGTTATATAGTTAGGGTAACAAACAAAAAAACACTATTACCATTAAAATTTATTATTATTATTTTTTTTTTAAATAATAAAATTAAATATCTTTTTACAAAATAAAAGGTAAAAATTATTTCTATAAGAAATTAAAACTCTTTCTGTGTTGTAAATTTACTTTTTTTTTATTTTAAATAAATTTGTAAAATAATTAAATTACTTAGTTTTTGCAGTCAAGATATTAGCTTTACAGACAATTTTTTTTTTTTTGTAGAAGATTTGCACATGATAATATAAATATATTAATGTACAGTGAAACCGCAATTATTCAGAAAAATAACATGTTATACTCTTTAAAGGTAAAAAATCAAATATAAAATCTTGTTTATATTTTACATTGATTATAATTTTAATTAGAAAAGCATTATGCTTCGTAAAGCTTTAATCAAATAAAACGAATAAATAATTTATTAATTAAAAAATCAATCGGGCAAAGGGTATCATGATAAAGCTAATATTTGCTAAATGCATATAAGTAATTTGATAAATTCTAAAAAAAGTGAATAGAACAAAAATCATAACACCTTACTGTATTTAGTTGCATCACTCATTCAGGTAATAAAAACTACTTTAGTATGTGGATACTACGTTACAGTCTCAGAATTTTATTATCTTTCTTTCTTGTTTTTGTTTTTATTAGTAAAATAAAATAAAAAAAAAAAAGTACATAACAAAAGGGCAAGGACACACAAATGATTCTTTATGTTTCTTTTTGTTAATTTTTAATTCTCCTACTGTTGCTTCATTAGCTGTAAAGTTTAAGATGTAAAAATAACAAACGAAACATAATTCAGCTTAACCGTACATAAGTAATAAAAATGAATGCAAAGAGAAAAAATTTGTTTTTTTTTTCTGTTTAAAAACATATTTATTTACCATTTTTTACGTTTACAGATGAGTAAATAATCGCGAATAATTATTTCTTTCGGGTTTTTTATATTTAAGTCACTTAAAATAATAAAAAAAGTTATATCATTAATTTTGAACAAGTAAAAGGATTCTTATCTTTCATATATGCATGTGAGGTTGTATTTTTCTTTTGCAGATTTAAATAAAAAAAATGTAATTTATACATTTAACGACTTTTCGAATGTTAAGAATAAATAACAATAAAAAGTGAAATGAAAAGGTAACGAAGAAATAATAAAAAATGTAATGATTCTTGTTATTAAAAATAATAATAATTATCCATTCTGTGTCCGTTAATATGTCGTAATAATATTGTTTTGATCATAAAAAACCAAAACACATGTGGCATTGCATTTAACAAAAAAATTCTTGTAATTTTAATATATTTTCTTTAATAAAAAACTAAACTCAAGTGATTTTAAGTGGCGAAAAGAAAATCCTTTAGGCTCTATACGATGCTTAATGAAAAAAAAAATCTTTTTATGCAATTTTAAAAAGCTCTCTTAATTCCACTTTGATTCTTCTCAGTTAGATTTAAATATAAAGTGGAATGAATTACACAACAATGTTGCATTCTATATACTTTAGTTTATTATTTCTTCTCATAATTTATAATAAAAACATAAATACGCGAGGTAAATGCACTTTAAACTAAACATTTTTTTTTGTTTTCATTAATGATTATTTTTATTTATTTGTTTGTTTGTTTATTATAATGTTTTTAATTCCGTAATCAACCTGAAATAATTAATAAATAATAATCTTGAAAAAAAAGTAAATAATAACATTTGATGTCAATAATGTGGGATGGAAAATGGTTTTTTTTTATCTGTAATAAACTAAGAAAAGAATAAAACTAAAAAGATATTATCTATAGAAAACATTGTAAGCGTTATTTTTTACTAAGTATAATGATTTTGCGCAGTATAGATTTTCTTCATATTCCTAGAAAAACTTTTGTTTGATATAAGATTAATAATAGATTTTAGTAATTTGTTTACTTTTTAAATACGGATTACAAAATAAAAATGTGTCGATGACAGATAATAAAACAAATTGCTTACTGATAAAAAATAAAAACTTTTATTTATTTTACATAATTTAATCTCATCACTTTAATAATATTATGATTTATGATTTAAAAAATATGTTTTTTTAATTTTGTTTTTCTTTTTCTCGTTTAAATTGATAAAATAATTAATTAAATTATTATGGTGTTTGATCGTTTATGCTTTATTTTTCTTGTTTCTTTCACAATGATAATTTATTTGTGTATTTTAATTAAGAAAATAAATTTATAAGGCTGTTGACTTATGATTGATATAAGACAAATTGTTGAATCAAATAATAATAATAATTTTTTTTCCTGCTTATTTTGAAATTTTTTTTTTTTTTTGTAATAAATTGCCGATTGATGATTTTTTTTTTTATTTTATTTTTTAAAGGAATAAACTTTTAATGCTTATTACAGAATAATAAAACAGAAATTATAAATTATTCGGAAAAATGATTAAATTTTTTATTTTGTTTAATAAATTATTATTATTATTAACAGGAAGTATAATTCCTCTTTCATTTTTAATATCATTAAATGATAAAAATATAAATAAATAAATAATTATTATAACAGAATAATTATAATTATTAAAAAAAGCATATATAAATATGCTTCTAACATAACATTGCGATTAATAAAAATAATACATTCGTGGTGTTTTTCAATGTGTTTTATTTAATAAAAGAAAAAAAAATATTTTGCTTCTCCTTCTTGGTTTTTAGAAAATTAAATTTTAAATTAATATAATATTAATGTTATAAAATAAACACACATCCTGTATTTTATTGATATATTGTTGCTGGATTTATTACATAAAGCATATATTTGTTTTTTTATTATTATTTATTAAGTAATTTTTAATTGAAATTAAATTATTATTTAATGAAGTTTGTTGAAAATTTAAATTGGCTAACGTTTAAAATGGTTAGTGATTGATTTTTTTACGTTAATAGTACTTTTATGTTTTAAGGAAAATGAAAATATGGTTTTTAAGTGGTTTTTATTTTTCTGTCATCAGAAAATACGAGTAGTATTGATTATTATATTTTATAAAAAAGCAGACTGCAGTTTTATGGAAAAGCACACTTTGGCTTATTCAATAAAAGTTTTAATTTAAAACTATTAAAAATCATTGCTGAATAATTTAAGTTCCTTTACGTAAAAACCTTACAGCAGAATCATTTATGCAAAGCCATAAATTTATTGATTAGAAATAACGATATTACCTATAAATAATGTTTACAATTATCTGGCTTTAATTGCATAAATAAACTTAATTATTTTATTTATATACTAACTTTAGCATAATTCATTTACTAAACTTTTCTAATATAATATAATTGATTAAAGAAAAATTAATATTATTGAAAATCCTGTAAAACAATTAATTATATTTCTTAAACTATTTAATTGCAGATCATTTGCCTTGATACTATTTTTAGTCTCATCATTATGTATTAGTACATCGCAATCAAGACATGTAAGTTGGTTATAATATTATAAAATTTATTATTCATTTATTAAAATATAACAGCAAAGAGAATAGTTTTATTGAGTATTTCAATGCCTATAGCATTGCATAATTGCAATGGTAGAAAATGTAACTAATAAATTTAATTAATAAATTTTTCTAATGCATGAAATAAGAAAAATTTATTTTCCAGTTATTTTCTTTATAAATAAATTGTTTTTTTTTTTCATTAATTTAAAAATAATGTTTAGTTATTAGTTTTTTAGTCTTTAGTTTATTGCCATTTTATAAATTTTCAACGGTTTAAACATATTAAGTTCTTAAATTAAACATTTTTTTTTTTGTAAAACTTTCTAACATAAATATTATTTTAGTGCAACTGGCGTACATTACTTTGGCATTTTTTTGCAAATAAATTCTTAAATGAGACTATTTTAACACTTTTTAATAAAACATTCTTTAGTTTTTTTTTATAATTGCTAGTCAAGCAAATAATTAATTTCGAAAATAATATAAATTAATTTTTTATTTACAGTTTTTTCGCAGAAATAAACGAGAACATGGTGCACATTTATATTTACCAGAAAGCTTTGTAATACCAGGCGGTGAAGGAAGACCGGACGATCAATGGAGTGACTGGAGTTCACCATCGGAATGTTCAAGAACATGTGGTGGTGGTGTAGCTTCACAATCAAGGGAATGCTACGATCTTGGGTAATTTTTAACATTAATATACAAAATTAAATAAAAATATTTACAATAATATTAATAATCAAAATTTAATTACAGTGATGACGGAACTCCTAGGTGTACAGGAGGAGATAAAAAATATTTCTCATGTAATACACAGGTTGGTTAATTTTTCTATTATTTAATATTTTGATTTAATTATTTAATAAAAACATAAGACAGCGTCATTAAGAAAAAAAAATCACCCACAGCGTCAACTAAATAACAAAAAACTTTAACAAATTAAACGAACTCAAGCGCAATGATCTCTAAACTGTTTATAATAAATAACATAATTTATATTATAACGATAAAGACTCATAATAAGGCAACAAATAAAAAAAAATCCAACTACTTGCTGTTAATAATATAAATTTTTATTATAGTTCTGCTGAGTCATTCATAAAAGAAATTGATCAATTTTAAAAATAGTTATTGTTAATTTCTCCTCTGCATATGTGATCATATTATGTTTTAATTATTAAATGAAATGATCACAATTTAAAATAATATTTTATAAGGAATTTATACGAATGTTTTAAAGCAAAATTAATCGAAAATTTAGATCATTTTTAAACAAGGCAGTAAATAATTATTAAGTTATATTTGCTATAACTATTACTATTACTATTACTATTAGATACTTTGTTAATAAATTAATAGCAAAAAAATTTATGTATGAAAATCTTATCACAACACTAATCTAAATTAATTTAAAAAAAAAATGTAAATATTTGGTGATATCATTTTGTTTACTTAGACAGTTCATTCGTTTTCAAACTTCTCTAGTTACCCTTCTAAGCTTAATTTATTTATTTAAATAAATTATTCAGAAATTACAATAATAGAAAAAATACTAATGAAATATTTTCAAATTGTGTCATTCAAGCAATATTAAACTGTCATTTATGCTTTTAACTTAATAATTGTATTATCAGTTTAATTATTTTTTATATTAATTTATGAGTATAGCTAGCTAGAAAGTTAATTCATCTACAGTTTTTGTTAATAATTCTTTTAATTAATTTAATTATATATATATTTTTTTTTTTTTTGTTTCTAAACCACTTTATACAAATAGTTTGTATTTATTTTGAAATATTAAATAAATTTCACACACTATACACAACCCATGTGTAATTTTAATCATATTTATATATATTTTTTTAAATTTAAACAAAATTTCTATTCTAAACAAATAAACAAAAAACAAAAACAAAACAAAAAAATACAATTTTTTAAGTTAAGTAATTTAATAAATTACTTAACCAAAAATGTTATTAATTTTTTAATTTTTAAACAAGAAAGCCGCTTGTTGGGTTTATTTTGAAAAAAAAAAAAAAACAATAACAACAAAAAACACAAAGCATTTTTATATGATAATTTAGTTTAAGTTAAGTCAAGTGAAATAGCAAGTTATGTAAATTTCATTAATAATTTATTTTCTTTGCGTATAAAAAATTCGCAAATTTTTCTTATTGACTGATTAATGGATGTTTTTTTTTATTGTATTTTTAACCATGCAAATATGTATTACATCATTTTGTTTTACTAAAAATAAATTAAGCATTATGCTAATCCATTTACCAACTGTTGAGATGAGTTACTTCGTAAATAAAATAAATAAATAATATTTAGCGAAATCAAACAGTTTTTAATTCTTTTCATTGTTTTTTGGATTGGTTAAGTAAGTAAAGTCTTAACTTAATCGGTTTTATAATATTTATTTTGTTTTTTATCGTTTTAAACCATATAAATTACATTTTTGTTTGTTTCCATGTAAATATATTCATTAAAGTAAGTTTCTTTTTTTTATATCCTGAACAAAACGGTCATTAAGCAGATATAATTTTGCTTCTTGCTTGAAAATTCTTTTATTTTTTTATTTCAATGTTCAATGTCGATTAAATGTGGTTAAATATATATTTATATACAAATAAAACAATAAAAAATTATGTTTTGATTCATGTTTATTTATTTATTTTTATTACATTTGATTCGTAAATTTAATTTCTGTTAAATAATTAATGAAACAGAATGTTTATTATCATTTTTTGTTTATTACGTTTTGGTTTCGGTACCTTAGAATTGCCAAAAATAAAGATTTTTTTTATAGTGAAACTATAATAAAAGCAAATTTTAAGCAGAAAAGTAATTTTTTGATTAAAAAAAAATAAAATTCAAAATCTTTTTAGCCGAAATCTGTCAATCAATTATTTTATGTTTTATAGAAACCGCTTTAAATATGCTTTTTGATGGTAGACTTGTTATTATTTGCTAAATAAATACATCAAAAAATTTAAGAGAATTAATTTCCCTTTTTGCGAAGTGATTGGCGCCATATGTTGTTATGTAAACAGATTTAAAATCATTAATAAATACCAATTATATTTAATCTGTAGGATTGTCCAGAGTCAGAACCAGAATTTCGACAAGCACAATGCTCAAAATTTGATCATTTAATGTTTGAAGGTGTACGCTATGAGTGGATACCGTATACAAAAGCACCGAATCCATGTGAGCTTAATTGTATGCCGCGCGGCGAAAGATTTTATTACAGACATCGGGCGACGGTTGTGGATGGTACCCGTTGCAATGAAGAAAGCTTAGATGTATGCGTTAATGGTAAATGCCAGGTAATAAAATTTATAAAATATTTTAATTAAATTTTATGATTATAATAATAATTGGTCTGTTTACGTTACAAACATATTTATAGCCTGTCGGATGTGATATGATGTTAGGATCATCAGCACGTGAAGATAAATGTCGTAAATGTGCTGGCGATGGCTCATCATGTAAAACAGTTAATGGTATTCTTGATATGAATAATCTACAAGTCGGTAAGTCAACTTGATTGAAAATTAAATATTTGTTTAATGGTTTTATGTTAAGGAACTTTTTATCTAACTGAATTCAATCTTTTTTTTTTTAATTTTATTAAAATAAAATACATTGCGGTGGTTTTGCTTTCAGGCTACAACGATATCTTACTTATTCCAAGTGGCGCAACAAACATCGATATACGTGAAGTGGCACCATCAAATAATTATTTGGGTACGCATTTTAATATTTTTTTTTAATTGAATTTATGGTGTAATGAGCTTTTCTTTTAAAATGTGAAATTAGCTATTAGAAATTTGACTGGCCATTATTATTTAAATGGTAACTGGCGTATTGATTTTCCACGACCAATGACATATGCTGGTAGTATTTGGCATTATAATCGTAGGCCACAAGGCTTTGCTGCACCAGATCACATTACAAGTATGGGACCAACAACTGAACCTGTATACTTAGTTGTTAGTAATTCCTTAGTATATTCAATTTGTATTAATATAAATTCTAAAACGTGATACATTTTAATAATTTTTTTCTTTGTTATTAAAAACATCGCAGTTATTGTACCAAGACAAGAATGTTGGTATTAAGTATGAATACAGTGTACCAGAAGGAGCCGCCCGTGTACCAGACAGTTACTCGTGGACATTTACACCATATGAAGATTGTTCTGTGACTTGTGGAGGTGGAATACAGACAAGAAAAGTGACATGCAACAGTAGAACATCATTAGAGCAGGTTGACGACAGCTTATGCGACTCATCCATTAAGCCTGCCGATTTGCAGAAATGCGGTGAGGAGTCATGCCCGCCGCGTTGGGTGGAAGGCCCTTGGGGTAAGTGTTCTTCGCCTTGTGGCAGCAACGGCACTCAGGATCGTGTTGTTCATTGTGAGAGGGTCGTTAGTAGCGGAATTGCCACTGTCGTCGATGACTCCATTTGCTTGGAAAAGGTTGGCAATAAGCCAGCCACAGTACAAGAATGTAATGTTGGCGTTATCTGTCCTCTGTGGTTTATTGGACCCTGGCAACCGGTTAGTTAACTTATATTCTAGAATCATTATGTTGCATATTTAATTTGAAATTTGTATCTAGTGTGATAAACTCTGTGGTCCAGGCAAGCAAACTCGTAAAATAAAATGTTATCGTAAAAACGATGGGAGAGTTGAAGTTTTGAGTGATGAAGAATGTATTGAAACAAAACCAGAAGAAACACAAGAATGTTTGTTAAGACCATGTGAAGGAGTTGATTGGATAACTTCATCATGGAGTGGTGTAAGTATATATTTTAATTTTTTTTTCATTTTTATATCTGAATAAAATTTAAATTATTTTAGTGCAAATCATGTGGGTTAACACAAGAAACTCGAGTAGCTGTTTGTGCTTCGAAGAAAGGTAAAATTTTTGATGATTCCTTTTGCGTTGCTGATCGTAAACCAGAACTTATGCGCCCATGTAAATCTAAGGCTTGTGAGTACTCTTGGTTCTCATCACAGTGGAGTAAATGTTCAGCTGAATGCGGTAAAGGAACACAAACACGTTCAGTGGTTTGTGGACGCTTTGATGGGGAATTTATTCGTCGTGCTGATTCTGAGTCAAGTTGCAATAAAGACGATAAACCAGAAGCTCAGCGTGATTGTGAAATTATAAAAGAATGCCCGGGACAATGGTTTGTTGGGCCCTGGTCAGATTGCTCTAAACCATGCGGCAGTGGTCTGAAGACACGCACAGTACTCTGCATATCAAATAACAACCAATCCGAAGTGTCGTCGTCGCAATGCAAAGAGCAAACAATTGAATTCTCCAGTGAAGACTGTAACAAACATGCTTGTTCAGAGGACGATATTGTACCGGTGGATAAAACGAGCAAACCAATAGAGGAAGATGATGAAGGCGAAGATTGGTGTGACGAAGATTATGAAGATGATTACGATGATAGTTTAGGAATTACAAAAGTAATGCCTTCTGATGCTACCGGTGTTTCTGATGGAATCGACCTAGACCGCACTGATACAACTGTAGATTCATCGGATTCATCGTTTATTACAGATGAGGTTATGAAACATGATTGGACTGAGACTGTAGATTATCAATCAGATTCGACAGATTTCCCAGGTAAATTGAAATTTCTTTTTGTCTCTCTCAAGTCAGGTCCGGAATCGAGTCCGGGCAGAATCTTAACTATAAATTGTTTTTCTAGGTTCAACACTTGAAGGGTCAGGTGATGACACTGACTTTACATCATTATCAACTGATGGCAGTGGAGACACATCTGAAAGCCTCACATCATTAGATCATAAGTAATGTGCAAAAAATTTAATAAATGTATTAGTACTTAAACTTTATATCCGTAAATAGGACGTCCGATAGTACTGCAGAAGGCACAGATAGTACTGCAGATGCATCTAAATCATCAGATGAAGTTACAGAGGAAACAATTATTAGCACTAGAATCAGTGATTTGACATCGGATGTTTCTGAGGGCAGTACTGTTGCAGTTTCTGGTTTGTCCGAATCAATGACTGATTCATCCGATAAAACAACAGTTTCATCTGATGTTACGAGTGACTCATCTGCAGAAACTAAAGATTCATCATTTGGTACAACATCAGACGTATCAGACAGTTCAACAGATTCATCTAAAGCATCAGATTCATCTGATTTAACTACGGAGTCATCATCTGGTACAAGCGATTCTTCAGATGCAACAACTGATTCTTCATCTTCATCCGAATCCTTATCTACTTTAGACGAAGAGGGCAGTACAACCGAATCTAGTGATAGTACTGATGTGAGTGATACATCTTCAGTTTCATCAGATGGCACTTCTTCATCAGATGGTACTTCCTCATCGGATAGTACCTCGTCATCAGATGATTCATCATCATCAGATTTAACAACATCGGATGGAACAACAGCTTCTGAATTATCTGAAACCACTGATGCAAGTAGTACATCAGATATTACGGCCACCACAGATTCATCATCTTCATCAGATATGAGTTCAACCTCTGATTCAACTTCTTCATCTGATTCAACATCACCATCTGATTCAACATCCCCATCTGATTCAACATCTCCATCTGATTCAACATCTTCTTCAGATGAAACATCACCATCTGATACAACTATTGACAGTACCACTGATTCATATTCCTCCAGCTACGATACCACTTTAACAAGTGATTCTTCTGAAACAACAAGTTCTGATATGACAACAGACCATACTGAAAGTACTACTGATGTTAGTAGTGATTCTTCTAGTACAGAAACAAGTGGAGCAACGAGTGATGTTACCAGCGATGAAACCAGTGATAGTACGAGTGATGGGACCACTGATTCTTCCAGTTTTGGGTCTACCGATAGCGATGGAACCTCAGTAAGCTCAGATTCATCAGAGATTTCAACAACTGCTTCTTCAGATGGCTCCAGCGAAACAACTGAATCATCAGAAAGTTCTACTCTTACGTCTTCCGATGGCACCACAGACGTATCGTCAGACGTGACATCAGGATCTACAGATGGATCAACAGAATTGTCGTCAGAAGCTACTACAGGTTCTTCAGATAGTACAACGGAAGGAGTAACCGAAGCCACTTCTCTTGATGTTTCAACACTCGATACATCTATAGCAGGCTCGGATCTGACAACTGCATCGTCTGATGAGACAACTTCTTCTCCTAGTGTGTCGGATTTATCTACATCATCAACTGGTGATTCAAGTGAAACCACTGCAGAACAATCTGGAGAAACTACTATAGCAAGTAGTGATAGTTCTGAAACAACTGTTGAAGGAAGTACTGCATCCATGGTAGGTGAATCTGAAAGTACAACGGATAGTGAAACAAAATCATCTGACGTTACCGAAAGTACAGTAGATGTTACAACCGAAACAGGTATGGAAGGCACAACAATAGATATTTGGACTAAATCTGATGGCACCGATGAGACTGATGAGGATTCAACAGACCTATGGGGCAGTACTCCAAACACATTAGAAGCAGCCATTACATTAGAGCTTTCAACACAAAAGAAATGTAAACCAAGACCTAAAAAACCTGCCTGTCTTAAATCAACATTTGGTTGCTGTCCGGATAATACTACTAGCGCTAAAGGTCCATTCGGCGAAGGATGTCCCGTTCCAGAAACATGTAAAGATACAAAACACGGATGTTGTCCAGATGGCTTATCACCTGCTAAGGGTCCAAAGAATAAAGGTTGTCCTGAATCCCTTTGTGCTGATAGCTTATTTGGATGTTGTCCAGATGGATTTACTGAAGCAGAAGGAAATGATGAAGAAGGTTGCCCAGAAATCGTTACAACAACGACAGAAGGTGGATGTGCTGCAAGTGAATTTGGTTGCTGTGCTGATGGCGAAACTGAAGCTACTGGTCCTAAGCATGAAGGCTGTGGTGAAGAAGAGACTAGCAGTTCCACAGAAACAACCGATGAAACTGGTACAACGGAAGAAGCGACTACAGAAACTTCAGATATTTCAGAAGTTACTGAAAGTGCGGAATGCGCAACATCAGAGCATGGATGCTGTCCTGATGGCATCAGTCTTGCTAAAGGTGAAAACTTTGAAGGATGTGATGTTATTGACGATGATAATTGTAAAACTTCATATTATGGTTGTTGCCGTGACAATAAAACTCCAGCTAAAGGTCCCAAATTTGAAGGCTGTGATGGATGTCTTAACGAAGATTTCGGTTGTTGTCCAGATGGAAATACGCCTGCTCATGGACCAAACGGTGAAGGGTGTTGTTTGGACTCTCGTTTTGGTTGTTGCCCAGACAACATCGGTCAAGCAAGAGGACCTGATCTTGAAGGTTGTGGTTGTGAATATTCTCCATATGGATGTTGTCCAGATGAAAAAACTGCTGCTAAAGGACATGATAATGCAGGCTGTGGTTGTGAACATTCTCGCCATGGATGTTGCCCAGATAAATATACAAATGCCGAAGGAGAAAACTTCAAGGGTTGTCCTTGCCATACATTCCAATTCGGATGCTGTCCAGATGGTATTACAGTACCTTCAGGACCACATAATTATGGCTGCCATTGTTCTCACAGTGAATTTAAATGCTGTTCCGATGGAGTTACAGCTGCCAAAGGACCAAATTTCGAAGGATGCACTTGTGCAACAAGCAAATTCGGATGCTGTCCAGATGGCATTAACGAGGCCCAAGAGAATAACTTTGAAGGATGCGAAAATGTTCCAGTACCTCCACAAAAATCTTGTAGCCTTAAAAAAGACGGTGGGACTTGCAATAATTTCACAGTTAAATACTTCTTCGATGTCGAATACGGATCTTGCAGTAGATTCTGGTACGGTGGATGTGGAGGAAATGACAATCGTTTTGATTCTATTGAGGATTGTAAAAACATATGTGAGGAGCCACAAGGCCGTGCTGCTTGTCTGTTACCGAAAATACATGGCCCATGTACAGCATATCTTCCAATGTGGTCATTTGACACAGACAGAAATATGTGCTCACAATTCGTGTATGGCGGCTGCTTGGGTAATAACAATCGCTTCGAAACATTGGAGGCTTGTAACCAAAATTGTTTGGTTGATGCCGGTCTACGTAAGTAAAAAAGTAGTTAGTGAATGTGCATGTGCATTGAATAATATTAATTTACAGCCCAATGTGAACAACCAAAGGAGGAAGGTCCATGCGAAGGTTCATTTGAACGTTGGCACTACGACAATGAAACAGAAACTTGTCGTCCATTCAACTATGGTGGATGCAAGGGTAACAAAAACAATTATGTTACCGAGCATGCATGTAATTATCATTGCAAATCACCGGGAGTCAGCAAAGGTATTTGTTTTATTTTTTTTTTTTAGTAATTTAAACATTTTGGTTTTGATAGAAAATAATTTGGTGATTTGATGTTAGATAATTGCATCTTAATCCTTTTGTTTACAATATTTAATTTATTTTTAATGAAAAAAATTCTAATTTTATCATTTCTGTATTCTATAACATTTTTCATCTTATTTGAACTAAAACCTAAAATCATTTAAAATAAAATTTGCATGGTGGATTGACTATTAATGAACTCAAAATAAACAAAATTAAAAAATGTAGCAACATGCTCTGAAACTAAAGATATTGGTGAATGTGATGGTCGTCTTGCCCGTTGGTATTTCTCTAAAACCGATAACAAATGCATGCCATTTTACTACACTGGTTGTGGTGGCAATAAAAATAGTTTTAGATCAATGGAGGAATGTGAAGCTGATTGTCCTCCTCATATTGGTAAGAAGGGATTTAACTCACTAATGCTTTTAATGTCGATATAATTTTACACATTTTTATTTGCCCACTGTTTGTCCAAAAATTAATATATATTTTTGTAAAAAAAACGTAATAAAATGTAGAAAAGGATCTATGTCAACTGCCTGCTGAAATTGGTGAATGTAACGATTACACAACCAAATGGTATTACGATACCAAAGAATTGCGTTGTAGGCAATTCTACTACGGTAGTTGTGGCGGTAATCAAAATAGATTCGATGACGAACAATCGTGTCTTGACAGATGTGATAAAAAACCAGCAACTGAAGCACCACATCGTGAAAGACCAGATGATAGAGAACGAGAAAGGGAACCAGAACGTGAACGAGAGCCTGAACGTGAACCAGAAGTTAGAGACAATGAGCATTGCTTTGATCAATATGATTCTGGGGATTGCGAAGATTACAAACCAAAATGGTATTATAATTCTCAGCATGGTCTTTGCGATCAATTTATATACAATGGCTGCAATGGTAATGATAATCGCTTCGAAACTCTTGAAGAATGCGAAAGAAGTTGTGGACATGTTCAAGGTACCTTATTTATTGTCATTTAAATAAATTACTGACATTGATTAAATTTTTCTTATCATAGAAAAATGTTCCATGCCTCCGGTATATGGTCGTTGTTCTGAGAATATGACAAGATGGCATTATGAGGAAGCACACGATCGTTGTGTTGAATTCAAATTTAGTGGTTGTCGTGGTAATAAAAATAATTTCTACACTCAACACGAGTGTATTGAATCCTGTCAACGTCGCAGCCAGCCTGAGACATATGTCACCGTTGCTCCTGTATGTTAACATTACAAATAAAATTTTATTGAATAGTTCAGTTAATTATTATCTATATTACTTATAGAGATTTGATGAGCCCGGTGTAGCATCAATTTGCCATGAAGAAGTTAGCTATGGTAATTGTTCTGATCAAGTGATAGCTTACTTCTACAATCGAGAGAGAGACAGTTGCGAAGGATTTTATTATAGTGGTTGTGGCGGAAATGGTAACCGATTTGAATCTGAAGAGCAATGTAATCGACAATGTGGCGCATACCGTGGTGTTGGTAAGTTTTAAAAAATGGCTAACCACATTATGAGTTGTTTTAAAATAACAATGTAATCTCTTCAGATGTATGTAGTGAACCGATCGAAAAGGGAGTATGTGATCAATGGCAAACACGTTTCGGTTACGATCGCAATTCACGTCGTTGTATTCCATTTAGTTATAGCGGTTGTGAAGGCAACGGAAATCGTTTTGTATCAATCGAAGAGTGCGAGTCATTATGTATTGCCCGTGAAGAGCCACACAGCGGTGACAACAAAGGTAAGTTTAATTTCAATTTTTGTAATTGATGTTAAAAAAACACTATTTAATTGTTATAATAAAAAACATATAAAAACTAATAAATACTAGCGATTTGCAAATTACCGGTTGAAATCGGTGAGTGCAATTCAGAGCTAGACTATCGTAAACGTTGGTTCTATGATGAATCAAGAGGCATATGCATAACATTTATATATAGTGGTTGTGCCGGAAATCAAAACAACTTCCGATCATTTGAATCTTGCATGAAATTCTGCAATAGTAAGTTTATTTAAAATCAGAAAACCAAGCTTTTATGCCTAACTATCGATATTTTTTTTGCACTGTAGTAGACCACATTATTTTTATATAGATTTGGGTAATTAAACACTATCATTACTATTCCATACAAAATACACCATATTTACATTTATTACACGCGCTAAAAAATTTTATTTTGCACCCAAAAAAGCACAAAAATATTTTTTTCAACAGGTGAAAATGGGATTGTAAATTTTCTAAATTATTTATGAAAAATTAATTTTCTATTTTTAACTTTTTATTTTTAAAATTTTTTGATATATTTTTTTTTATATAGCACCCGATGATCGTGATCTTGAAAATGCAATTGATCACGAAGATTCCGAACGTAAGCCAGATGTATGTCGTGAATTCCATGAACATTGTAGCCAGTTACATTGTCCATATGGCATTTCACGTTCATATGATAGTAATAATTGTGAACGTTGTGAGTGTGAAGATCATTGCCGTGACTTTGAATGTGACGAGGATGAACAATGTGCAATCGATATTAAAACGGAATCTGATGTGGGCACCGTATTTATTCCAGTTTGTAGAAAACGTAAGAATTTTTAACTTAGCAAGATGTCTAAATGAATTTAAAATTTTAATTTTGTTAATTTATTCTTTTGTAGTCAACAAGCCTGGTGAATGTCCACAACTTGCAAATAATACACGCTGTGATCGTGAATGCTATTCGGATGCTGATTGTCGTGGTGAAAATAAGTGTTGTGTTGCCGGTTGTGGTTTTATTTGTGTATTACCAGCTGAGGAACGCAGTCCAGTTACAGAAGCTCCACGTCCTTATTATCCGGGTGCTCAACCGCCAGCATTGGACGAGGTGCCAGAAGAGGAAAAACGTATACAAGTACATGAGGGTGGTGTAGCAACATTACGTTGTTACGCAACCGGATATCCACCACCAACTATCACATGGCGACGTCAAGGAATCACTGTATGAGATAAATTCACTATTCTTAAATATTTTTTTATTAAGAAATGTATTTTTTACTTTTAGATCGATACGAATCAAGGACGCTATTTACTTACATCTACTGGTGATTTACAAATTGTACAATTAATACGTACAGACACTGGTTCTTATCTATGTGTTGCCGATAACGGTATAGGATCGCCGGTGACACGTGAAGTTAATCTCACTGTATCAGGTATTTATTCTGCTTTTACTCAAATAAATTTTCGGGTTTTGGTATTATTTGCATATTGGAATGATATAAAAAAAAAATCTATGTAATTTTGATTGGATATTAACTAAAAAATTGTTTGCAATTTGTTTGAAATTAAAAAAAATGTGGATATTAAAGGTTAAATTATTAATGTTAGTGACGCTTTAAAAGTGAGAAAAAAAAACCAATTTAATTTGTTTTATGCATGAAATTATTTTTAACTAAATCGCAACATTTTTGTTTCTTTTCTTTTTTTTTTTTATTTTTGCCTATTTCCTATGTCTGGTCTTGTTTTGTTTTGTATTAAATAACAATATTATAGCGCCAGTTAAGCAAAAAGCATATATAGTTGGGCCACAAAATTCAACAATGATTGTCACATTGAA
Organism: Ptychoptera contaminata; assembly: GCA_963942525.1. Classification (NCBI taxonomy): domain Eukaryota; kingdom Metazoa; phylum Arthropoda; class Insecta; order Diptera; family Ptychopteridae; genus Ptychoptera; species Ptychoptera contaminata. The sequence continues at coordinate 31,596,460 of OZ012637.1, read as the reverse complement.
ACAGCCAGCAGTTTTACGCTGTTTGGCCGGTGGCAATCCAAATCCGGTAGTAGCATGGTGGCGTGGCAATGATATGGTCCCATTGAAGGGGCCACACTTTGAAGTAAGACGTGATTTTTCACTTGTTTTTAAGCATGTTGATTTATCCGATTTGGGCAAATATACATGTCAAGCATGGAGTGGTGAGGGTAAAGCGGTATCTATTGAAATAACATTAAAAGCAATCGGTCCTGTGCATGTTAGTAACGAGGAGGACCGCAAATATTTGGAGTTTTTGGTGTCGGCCGCCGAACCAACAACTACTTCGCGTCCCTCATATCCTTATCGTCCATCCCGTCCGACACCACGTGTCGTTCCTAAACCATTTATACCCGTTTATACATCTCCACAACCTGAAAGACCACCTCCACCCCCGCCAGAAAGACCAAGAAGTGGTAAGTTTTATTTGTTTTGTTTAATGTTTAATGAAATTTATTAATTTTTTGTCTTGTTTTATTGTTTTTTGTTTTTGTCTTGTTTTTATTTATTATTTTTTGTTTGAATTAACAATTTCATTGTAGTATTGTTTTTTAGTATCTTATTAGTTTAATTAATTAAATAATTGTATTACCTGTATTTTGTGTACTTAGTTGGTAATTAACCTTTACCAGTGTAATTTTGTTAAATAAAAAATTCTGCATTCACAGTACCGGTACAAGCAAATATTATTTTACCAGCAAGTGGCCATGTATTTGGCGTTGGATCTGAAGTATCATTGCAATGTGATGTTGATGGTTATCCAATACCATCGGTTACCTGGTATAAGAATGATGTTGAAATTATACCAAATGATCGTATTCAAATAACTGGTAAACATTTTAATGATAATAATTCTTAATTAAATTACTTTATATGCATAATTTTTATTTGCTTTTAGAATCAAATCGTTTATTAATTGCGGCAGCAACACATGATGACTCTGGTAATTATAGATGTCATGCACGTAATGATTATAGTCAAGCGTTCCATGAGGAACGTATTGAGGTACAAGGAATTTACGTACCACCAAATTGTACGGACAGTCCATTCTTTGCTAATTGTAAACTAATTGTAACTGGCCAATATTGTCGACATCAATATTATGCGAAATTCTGTTGTAAATCATGTACACAAGCTGGTCAATTAGATACTTATTATCCAAATATGGTTTAAGAAAATAATTATTTTAAACAAAAATAAAAGAAAATTATTAAAAATAATAAATAATTTAATGAAAAATAATAATAATAATAATTTAAATACAAAGAAAGAAAATATAAAATAATTAAATTAAATAAAAAAAATATATAAATAAAAATCCGGATAATTTTTCTTTTCAAAATTAATAATTATAATATTCGCAGTTGTTATGTTTTGTTTATAAAAACTTCAAATCTCTCTTACTATGTTTAATTAAGTTTATTATTTTTTTATTAATTAATTAAAAATTAATAACATTTTGCTTTTTTGCAGTGCATTTAATAGTTTTTATAACGTAATTAAACTCTGTTTAGTAATTTAGTAATATTGATGTTAAGTAATTAACAATAAATTTTAATGAGAAAAGAAATAATTATTAATTAAAAAAAAACAACTACTACTGCCTTTTTTCCCTTTTTTAAAATACTAATTTTAAATCTATTTTTTTTTTTATTAATAGACAATAAAACTAAAACGCATTTTTTTAATAAATTAATTAAATTAAAAGAAAAATATATATTGTTACCTAGATAAATGAATAATTATTTTTGTTTTAATTTTAATTAATGAAGAGAAATATTAATAATTTTATTTTTGTTTTTTTTTTTTGTATTATTATAAAATAAATAACGTGGCCTTTTTACTAGATTTTAATAAAATTAATAATTATAATTAATGAACTTTTTCTTATTTTTAAATTAAATTAAATTAAATATAAAATTATTTAATTTTTATAATATAATTTTTGTTTCATATTAAATGGTAAAATCAATTACTTGTGTCATTTTTATGTAAAGAAATCAATCAAATAATTAATAATTCACAAACAAAGAAAGAGAAATGGATAATAAAAAAAGAAAAGATAAATAAAAATTCTATGTAAAATATGTTTGTAAATAAAACATTAATAATAATTTTTCAATGTTTTTATTATTTTAATAATAATTTAATTTTATTTAACAAATTTAATATTGTCTTACCAAACGCACTTTTATTCCTTTATGATTATTTTTTTCATCTTTATAATCTCCTTTTTACTATTAAAATTAATCTTTTAATTTGCGTTAACGTTTGTGACAGTAATAAAAACAATCACTTAATTATATTTTGGCTGATTTTTCTATTGAAAACGTTATTTTTTTATTAAATTTTTCTTTTCAAAAATTGTTATAAATTGAGTTTTTAAGTTTTTACTAAACTTTATTTGCTTCAGACATTTGTAAAGAATTAACTAACAATGCCTAAATTGGCAAGATTTATTTAATGTTAAGACTATTTATAGACAGTAATAATAAAAACTAAAATATTTTTACAAGGAAAAATGTATTAAACTATTCACTATTTCAATTCTATTATATTTTTAATGTATTTTCTGTTAAATATTGTTTCACCTTTTATTATTAAAATTCAAACAAGGAGCATTAAACAAAGATTCATCCCAAAATTCTCGACAAAATCAATTCCGTATATTTCTATTAGTTAAGTAAATTCTATCTAACTACCATTAAAAATTGATTAATAATTAATTTGTGTAAAACATAAATTTATAAATTATAAAAAAGTAATAAAGTTTTTCGATTTAAATAAATAAATTGGTTAGATAAGCTAACATTGTTTAGTTAAAACGATTTGTTTAGAGAAGAAAAAAATAACAAAACTATGCTATTACTCAAAATCTAACAAAAACTAAAATACATATAAAACCCCCCAGGAGAAAAGGGTTTTTCTTTTAAATTTACTCTCGGAATTCAGGTTGTTGATACAAAACAGAGCAAAAAAAAATTAAATAATGCAATTTAATTTCATTAAATAATAGAAAGTAAAATAAATAATAAACTTTTTTAGTTAAAGTATTTAACTGCATAAACTTTTATATATTTATAAAAAAAAAAAGTAACAATAATTATTCACTTTAGCTAACTTAATCCCCCTGTGTGTGTTAGTCACTGTGTTTGCATTGTTTTCCGACACAAAAAGACAGCAAAAATATTCATTTTAAAATTAAAAATAAAATAATTCAAAATATAAATAATATAATTTTTTTTTGTAAACTTTTATCATTACATTTCGAGAAGATAAAACGGTTTTTTGTTTGAAAATTCATTCTGAAAATTCACCTTTGACAAAACGAGAAACTTTTTCCTTAACACTAAAAATCCATTAAAATTTATATTACAATTACAGTATTTCTTTTCTTTTTTTTGTCTGTTTTAAAGAGATATAAATTTTTTTTTAACTAACTAATTCTTTTCTATTTTAACTAACTAATATTTAATTTAATTTTACATTTTTTAATGCAAATTTCTTTTTGGTTTTTTTGTTATGCAAATGTTTTCCATTAATGTCGTTATTTCTGCTCCTGCTACAGTAGAAATACATATTTCTGTGAATAATGCTTTTTTTGTATCGTTCTTGATATAATTTAATGCATTCATTAAGTTACACGGTGTTTTTCTTGTTAATGTTATTTATATATGTTTTTATCTAATTATGTTTTGTTGCATTTGTGCAACACATAAATGCGATTATTTTTTCTAAAACTTTATCACTAGACGTTGGTGGTAATAATTCTAAATTTTGTGACTCACTATCTTCGGTATCAGATTCAATGGTCATTTCTTGAATACTAAATGTATCGCTTAAATCATGTTTTTTATTTAATTTTGCTTTATTTACTGGAAAGAAAGATACACCAATGTCATCATCAGCATCGCTAAAATTAAATAAAAATAACGAAAGAGCATAAACTAGTGGTGTATAATGCCATCTGTATTTTGATAGGAAATACTAACCTCTCCGATTTATATTCAACAAGCGGTTGATTCTCTGTACAACCGGGTATTTGTAGTTTACTAATTGGAATCAAACGGGAAGACTTTGGTTTTATTTCCTTTAAAACATAAATTTATAAAAATATAATTAATTAAAGTTTAAATTTTTTTTTTAAATAAATTATTTCCCAATTACTTTATCATCATGCAACTGATTATAATTACGTTTCGCACGTTCAACTTTTAATTCTAATTTTCGTTGTAGAACTTTGCAAGTATTTATTTGTTTATATTTATCATTATAACGTTGATTATTATTAATATTAGTCTTATTATTTCTATGATTATTATTTGTATTAGTTGTATTATTTGTATTTAAATAATTCTTATCATTTAGCTGATTAACAGCTGTTGTACAACTACTACTTGTGCCACCACGAAATACAATTTCTAAATTATCATTTGATGAATTGTCGCTTTCAATTATATCATTTTTATCCTAAAATTAAAGTACAAAATTAATTAATTACGGATTGTTAAAATTTCAATCAACATTACCACAATTTCACTGTCAAAACATATGGAATTTAATTTATCTCCACTGTCAATACCGCTATCCTCCATCATTTTTAAATTATTTACAATTTTTTATATTAATTTAATAAATTAACACTTGTCACACATATTACATTTAATAATAGAATTTTTAAAGTAATTTTTCACATTTAATTTAAATGAAAATAACAACACTGATGCGATTCTTTCTTATGGAAATTCGCCATTAATATTATCGATTTTTTGTTATCCACTATAGTACAGCTGGCTGCGGTTTAGTAGGGTTTTATTTACAAACACAGGGCTTAGCAACAAAATAATAAGTGAGGAGAGTTTTTTGTAGACTTTACGGTTTGCGACTTGGATAATAAAATAAAATAATTTTTTTTTAAATAAATAATTTTATTAAAAACAGTAATGCATAAATAAATAATTAAAATATTAAACAAAAATAATTAATCAGTATTTAATGTGAGACAAACACTTTGAAGAACCCAATGACTAATATGCTCTGGTGTTCCTAAATCAGCTTCAAACACAAGTCCAACACCCATGGCATTCCTTCGTTGCGACGTTGTGTAAACTGGTGTTCGGAATGTATTCTAGGCGAAATTTTATTTATAATTATTTTTTTAAAGGATATTTAGTATATTTTATATAAAAAAAAAGAAAATCCCTCACTTGTAGTTTAAGCCGATGAACTTCAATAGGCAACACAGATAGTATTGGCAATGGTTCAACAAGTACTTTTGGATGTGAATGCTCTAGGCAATCTTTCTCAACATTCCATCTAGCCCCTTCCAAATATAACCCAGTTATATAACAACCCTTTAAATAAATAAATAAAAAAATAAAATTGTCTTGTTTTGTTTTCCCTTATTAAATAATTAAGTAAGGGCTGAGAACAAAAAAAAAAATTCTTTTACCGTTGGTGGTCGAGCCTCAACATCATCTGGGTCCAAATATTTAGTAACACTTGTAAAAAGTGTTGATTTGTCAAGTGGCCAATTATTTTTACGGCAAGCAATCTAAATAAAATTAATAAAAATTGATCTTTCATTTCATAAATAATAATCCAAAAAAATCTAAACAATAATTCATTTGCACGCAAAATTGGGGTGCAATTAAAAAAAAAAACAATAATACAAACTAATAAAATGCAAAATAAATAAATAAATGATTCTCCTGTAAGCACATACCTGAACTAAAGCAGATAAATAACTTTCGGGTATATGAAGACCAGATAACCACATAACCGTTGGCTCACCAGATAATGACCAAAATTTATATTGTGTCGCTCGTCGCTATTTAAAATTAACAAAATTCAATTTTTTTTATTAAATAAAATTATATATTTATACAAATAGTTAATAATAATATTGGTGGTGTTATTAAATATTATATTAAATTATATTTTATATTGACAAACCTGCAAATGTAGCATCCATGAACCTAATTGTTTACAAGTAGCCGGTGCTAATTTACGCCAATTATTTGGCAACTGACCATTAAATAATGAATTTGCAATATTATCTAAAACAACGTCCATACCAATTTCACCAGCAATCGCCTAATTATAATTAAATAAACAATAAAAATATATATTTATTTATTTTTGTAATTTTAATTTTATTTTTATGCAAATTCATTATGGTAAATATTTTTTTGCCACTAGTTTTTATATGTATATCGTTTTGTTTTGTTTTTTTTTTAATGAAAAATAGTATTTTCATCACAAATTGAAAATTAATGCTAGCACAGCAGCATCAACCAGTCACACAACCCGTATAAATTAAAGTTCTTTTTTTATACGATTTTTCCTTTTTTTACGTTTTTTTTTTTATAAATATATAAAATTATAGATTTTAATTAGTTTTGTGTGATGAAATGTATTTTAGGTTAAAAATTTGCAATTTATGTAATGGTATGGAGAATGTAGTACGCGGATAACGATTAAACATCCTAAAATATACAATTTATTTGAGGCTAGACTAACTAAAATGAAATAATGAATTAAAAATTCTTTTACTAAAAACACGTCGCATTTTAGATGCAAGCGAATACAAAAAAAAAAAAGAATCCAAAAAATAAATAAATAAGCAAAATTTTCCCATTAAGATTTTTCATTATTAATTGGAAATTGTTTTCTTTAATTAAAATCTGTAAAACTGGGTGCAATCACCCGTCTTCATAGTTGAATAATTTAAATACCGTTGCCTCTTGTTTGCTAAAAGAAAATTCATAATATTAAAAAAAAGAAAAACTTACTTTTCTCAATAATTGCAAAGTAGTTTCAATACGATTCACCAATATATTATATCTTTCCAATTCTTGTAATAAAACGACACCAGTTGGTGTTATATTCATTTGAAATGCTTTTTTCACACGCCAAATTTCAAATTCTTTTGGTAATTTATTTAATATGTCCATTGCAACATTATCAATAAATTCATCACGACTAATACCACCTTCATTCCCACCTTAAAATTTAAATACATAAAATATATTTAGTAAATTTTATGTTTTTATTAAGAAATTAATTTACCAAAACTTATAAAAAAAAAAATTAATACAAAATTACATGAATAAATTAAAAGGAGGAAAAAAATAAATAGAAAAAGTTGCAAAAAACAAACCACAAAGCAAAATAAAGTGAAATAAATTTAATTAAATTAAAAATGAGAAAACACTCAAAAAACCTACAAAGCGCGCACTGGGAGTTGTGAGTAAAAAATATAAATACTACACACACACACACACAAAATAGTTCATTATTATTATTTTTTCTTTTTTTTTTTACCCTTTACATTACATTTCCATCGTGGTACTTGTTGTTTATTAATTTTTAATGTTTAATTTTTTTTTATTTATGGTTAAAGCAGGAAAATACAAAAAAAGAAAAATTATTTTATTATTATTATTATTATTTCGAAAAAAAAACTTACTTACTTTAGAGAAGTAGTTAAACAAAATTAAATTCTTTTATTATAAAAAAACAAACGAGATTTTATGCCAAATGAATTTTTAAGTAAAATAAAATAATAAAAAGAAAAACCTACTTGTTTGCGGCTGTAATTCAATTAGATGCGACCAGATTTCTTTAACAGCTTGAGTATAGTAACCAATTTCAGCATTTGGATGTAGTCCAAAGACATCCGGAGTATTCGTTAGTGGTAATAAATCAATAGCGGCTAATGTATGTGTTTTTATTTTATTTTTTATTTTAAATTATTAAAAAATAAGTGCTTAGTTAAATTACTTTCCAAACCATTAAACGTTTGTTAAAATTAAATTTAATCTGAAAATCAGTATAGTTACCTATAAATTCCTCTTTAGTTATCGCATCTGGTATATTATAATTAACATATTCATCATGATAGAAATGAAATGGTTGAAATGTATCAAAGAGAAAGTCACCCATGTATTCATCCATATAGACACCAACGATACGTCTATCAAAATCATCAATCACACGGCCACCATACATCACTTCACCAATTAAATATTTTAAACTGTTCCATGGTATACGTGTCTCTTTAATAATTATTGCCTTTGTTAAATAAGTTTCTAGTATTTGAGCACATACATTAAAATCCGATTCATTAAAATCATAACATATATTCCATCCTAATTTATCATATTTTCTTCGTTCCTATATTTTTTGGATGTTTATTTTAAAAAATAAAACATATATTTTTAACATTTTTGTTTCTAAAGAAATAAATTATTATTTTTACCTGAACAACAGCATGGAAGAATGCCAAAACATATATTAATGGTCGATATGCAACGTGAACACAAGCATCAAGTGTTTGTTGACGACATTTGAAAAATGTCGAACGTAAATTTAATTTTAAACCATTTGGTGGTTCCGTAACAACTTAAAAAATGATTAGTATTTTTTTTATGTTTGTAAATAATGTAAATTATTTATTAATAAAAATTAAAATAAATGATAAATTAATACCTTTAAGTGACCTTTGTAATATACCAATTGGAAATGTTGGTGTCGGATCAGTGGTTATCCACAAGCGAAAGTCTGGATGTGGTTTTACAATTTTCTCCAAAACTTTCTCTAATTTACGTATGAATGCCACTAGCAAATGACCATTTTGTAACATCAACCATTGACCACAACTGATAGCCATATCTAATAAGGCGAGTGCTGCCTACATAATAAAAGTAACATGAAAATTTGTCAAATAAATTTTGCTAAAACAAAATCACGAAAAATTATTATTCCAATCATACATTTTCTTGTCCTTGGCCAAGTGATATATGTCTAAATTTACCAGAGCCCATACCACATGCTTCAGCTAATTTCATTAAATCACTAGTTGGATCAGAGCCGGGACTTAAAATAAATACAACAGGTGTACTGGGCGATGTTTGTTCATATATTGCATCAAAACTGATAACAGGTGGTGTTATATATTCTTCGCTCATCACATCGGTTATATAATTATTAATGGCACGATAAACACGATCAACACGGAAACATCGTAAAAACATTAGTGTCTTGTTTTAATTAAATAAGGAAGCAAAAGTAAGATAAAAATGTAATTTAGAAACAATTTCCATAAATATAATTTTATTATTGTTAATCAGTCAGTCTGTCGCTACCTGGAATGGATTCATTTTCTGCGTGTAACCATTTGGTGTATCAACTTCCTCGGGCGCCTCCAAATCGTACCATTCTTTCCAAATGTCAATATTTTTCTCAATATTATTCGGTAAGTCACCAAACACTTCAGGAAAATCAGTAGCCAATTTTAAAATATCTTCCCAGCCTTTTTCCGAAATCCATTTAACCGGGCAAGTACTATAATTAACCAAAAAACAAACAAGAGATTAAAAATAATAAAAACAATGAAATGTTTTAATTTTTATTAGATAATAAAGAAAAATTAATATTCATTACCGTGCACTCTTCTCCAATGTAACAGATCCTTTAATGAAAAAATCCAATTCAATTTGTTTTAGTTTTAGTTCACTTTGTTGTAGTTTTGTTGTCATTTGGAATGAGTATAAAAGCTTATGCTTTTCAAAAATGCCCGTACAACCATAATCGTAGACATTTTTCGTTAATGTTGCTATTATATTGTTAAGTCGTTTTGATAGTATTGTGTCGGGTGTTGCCTTACGTAATGAATATGCAAATACTTGCAGATAAGAATTCAATGAATACTGATACATAGAGTTAACCGTTGCCATATCAGATAATACAAAAAATAGATTGGCACCACGTTTAGCCACAGGTCGATAGCCATCACGTAGAATATCAATATCTATTGCTGTTTTCTCAGTTAATTCAAGCTTAGTGCTTACTTCGGCAGCCTTTGTCTTTGTATTATCTAGAGTGGCTATCAATTCGGTATTATCTAACATGTTACCGGTGGAGGTGGCCAATTCTCTTAATAGTGAATCCTCTAGTTGTTGCAACAATTGCTTATTAACACTTGTTTCTTCGATAAGAAATTCACGTTGTTCTTCCAAGTCATTACGTTCCGATCTGACAACAACACTTAATAATTGATCTTCTAATCCAGACACAGTCACTGTATAATTAATAACTGTTGCCTTTGCATAAATAGACGGATCAAAATTTGGATTTGATAATTTTGTTGTTAAGTACATTCGGAAGGCTGGATCAACATCAACCTCTTTGTCACCAAGGATAAGAAATTGTCTACCAGATTGTACTATTATAAATATTCAAAATTTAAATTTAAAAAATAAGTAAAGAGATAATTAATTTCAACACTTAATAAAATACGACCAAAATTAATTACTTTTTATATTTTTTTCAAGAACATTATCAATAACAGGATCAATATAGTCGTCAACATCTTGAAATAAAATTGGTATTCCGTACATAATGCTCATTTCTAATTGTTTCAAAAAATCACTATCGCTGAACGAAACCGTTTTTAAACTATTCTTTATTTCTCGTTTTCTAATCCATGCGAGCGCCTGCTGTTGTGGATCAATGCAAAGCGGAAAACGAGATGCTCTTGTTGTTAGTATACCATTTTGTACTGATAATTCATCAGGCGGAAGACCCTCAGACGTCCATCTGTTAAATCAGAACAGAAGCAAATCAGTAAAAACAAATTAAATGTTTAAGAAAATAAAAAACGTACGTGCTAACTTCAACATCAGTAGTCAAATGACTATCAATTCTGTATGGTAATGAGATAGGAATATCTCTTTCTTGAACATCATTAAGCCAATCTTGAACAATCATTGTTTTTCGGAATTCCCAAGAGAAGGGTCCGCTGTATGCCAAAAATGACGCAGATATAAGCTGGGTACCAACCACCTTAAGCTTATCATCGTGCAACTGCTCCAAATCAATAAGCCATCGATTCTTTTCCGATGTAAGCCCCGTTATTAATTTGTCAGCGGCAAGCTGCAAAATACACATGATAAATCACATTATAATTATATGATAATTATATTTAATTTATATTTTACCAGGCGTCGTTCCGCTTGCTCAAGCATCTCTTGAAGCTTTTGTTTTTCTGACATTGCCTCACCATATTTTTGATTTAATTCACCTAATGTTGTCTCTAAGTTTGTTATTTCTGTATTTAATCTGTTTAGCATTTTCACTTGTGTATCTAATTCAATTTCTAAAAATTCGACACGCTCCTTCTTTGGCTTAACTTCTTTAAATACATCACAATAACCAAGAACAGCACGAACAAATTTTAATAGGCCAAAACCAGCCTTTGAGATATTTTGCATTTCATCTAATTTTTGGCTTTTCTATATATTTATATGGAAATGGTTTTATTAAAACAAAATATGTATATTTCATGGAAAAATGGAAAAAAGTTTGTTAATTTACTTTCATGTGAGCTCTAACTTGTGCTACTTGTTTCTGTGTTATTATATCACAATTCATTTCAAGTAAACTTCTTAAAAAACCACCCTCTGACATCATTCCTTTTGCCGTCTTCCATGATATTTCTTTAATACCCTTGATAATTGCTACACATTCGCATACAACCTAAATTAATTAGTATAATTTAATCATTAAATTGTGAAAATAAATAAAATTAAACACAAAGAGAAAAATTAAATGAGTTAATATACTTGAACAGCTTCGGGTGGTGTAGCAAAACTTCTAATTTCCGTAATGTCAGACTTTTCTAAATCTGCTAAAGCCAAACGTGCTGCTTCTAATGCTGGTAATGCAGCATGTAAAACTTCTTCTGCTTCAGCTTTCTCAACAGAAATTACTTTACTCTTTGATTCAACTTCTACAGACTTCTCAAACGCTAATTCTTTCTTTGTATTTGCAGTCTCTGTCGCTATAATAATTGTTGAAAAATATATATAAATTTATTTAATTTTTTATTTATCAAAATAATATTTTTTTTTTTACATATTTGTATTCCAGACAACATGCTTTCGCATTTCTCAGCTGATGCAATTACATTCTTACGTTGTTTCTCCACCATTTCACGTAGTTGATCAATTTGATCAGAAGCTTCATTTATTTTATTTATACCCTCATGTAAGCGATCACATTGTTTCGTAATAAAATTATCTTTTTCCTCTGATAAAATTCAAAATTAAATTATTTTTCGATTAAAAGTTTAAATTATAAATAAAGTTACCAATTAATTTTAAATAGGTATTGATAAAATCTAAATAATGTTTGGGCGTTACATAATTTTTTCTACGTAATTGTTGTAAAAATTCTTGAGAATAAAAGCCAAGTGAACGATGAACATGTACAACATGTTCAACAATTGCCTCTTTATGTATCTCAGGAATCTAATTAAGTAATAAATTTTATTTAAAGATTTTTTTTTAACTTTATATATATTCTTTTTTCTATAAAATAATTACTAAAGGATGTTCAGCTAGAAAAACTTTAGCAACAGCAAACAACGCCTGTGCCGGCCATGGAAAAACCCAATCAATAGATGTGCTACCAACTAAACCAGGAAAACTACGACAACGATTTCTTAAAGCATCGCCAGCAGGTGACATTGATAAAACAACGTGCAGATTTTCATGACAAGTATTTAAAAAATACGACCATACTGAATCTCTAGTCAATTAAAGCAAATTTATAATTTATAAAATAAATTAAATTAAAAAGATTTCTATACTTTGAAACACTGTAGCCAGCTGCACCTGCTGCATTACGACATTGACCCACTATAGCATCCTTTTCATCATCGGAAAATAGAGCCGGTACAGTTCCAACGGTTAATATATTATTTATAATTTCTAAGAAACCTTCCTCAGCAATCTATTTATTATTTTTAATTATATGAATCAGTTGTATTTATTAAATTCAATTGAAACTTTTTATAAATATAATAAAAGCAACGAAAATATACCTGTGCTGCTGTAAATACAAACACTGTTTTCTTATTACGGACACCCAATAAATTATATAATGTTTTTAAATCTTCTTTAAATGTATTCTCATTATAGCCTCTAGCCAATGTTATACCAAAAATATCACATTCAGCTGCAAATGCGGCTAAACGAGTAATACTTTGCTTACCGCAGCCACCAACACCCACCAAGAGTACATGACCCCTACACATTGTCAAGCAAACAAATGTACAATATAAACAAACAATATAATAATTTGTAATAATGAATTTTAAAACAGCCGTTTAAGTCAATATTGTTTACCTGTGCATTCGTAATGTTCTGTGTACACGTGTTAAATGCTCCAAGCAATCTTCAAATAACACAAGGCTTAAACGACCTTTTCGCTCACTGTATTCCTCTAAAATCTTTAAGAAATTTTAAATTAATAAAGCATTATAATATAATAAAGATTGAAAAAAGTAATATAGAAAACCTCTTGAAAGAGAAAATAAATGGCTTCATAATCTAATAGGTCTTCGTAAAAACGTTTTTCGCTCTCATTAACTGCATTTCGATAATCACCGAACAACAGTGGATCTCTTAAGGCATATTCTTCCGTGGATACGTCTGGTACAACTTCTTTGACTTCCGAAACTATTTCGTCTTCTCCAGCAATTTTTGGTATATTTATAGGTGGCTGTTCTGGCAAAGATGTTTTTACCGGTTTTGGAAATTTGTCAATAATTTCATTGTTGATATGATCACGCATTAAAGTAATATCATTGTCGTTAATTAAACGATCACAAATCACTCGTGTAAATTCATTACGCCAAACACGAACCAATTGTTTTTCTTCTTTAAAATAATCAGGATGGATCAATAACATTCCGGCACATATTCTTGATAAATCTTTTAAATTAAATATATAATGAAATTTTGATGGTGTTGGTGGCAATTCTACAATAACAATCTGGAAAATATATTTTTTTTCATTTTTTTTTATAAAAAAAAGCTATAAAAGCAATATGAAAATAATTCTTTTTTGCTAAAATTGTAAAATTCACCTTAAATAAATCGAGAGTCATTTGAATAAGAATATCAGATACGGGTAATAATTCTTCGGGAAAAATACTTAAATGCCCTTTAAGTATTGAACTGTAGATGTGCCTTAAAGTACTATCTTCGGGAAATATTAAATTATATACCGTGAACATTGATATAAAACGTGGGTCGACATCGTTACGGCCGCCACCAGCTCTTCCCATTGCTGCAAAATAGGTTAAATCTTTAAGCTTTTTCCAATTTAAATCTTTTCCACGATCGTAAATGCCGCCACGTTCAAATAACAATTTAAGTAAAGCAATGGGTTGCTGTGTGCCATAATCATCAACAAATGGCATATTCATGTCATCAATAAAAGTAGCAATTTTCTTTCCAACCGGTGGCCCGTATGTATCTTTTGTTCTTTTTTCAACAGACGATTCAATTGTACGTTGTACATCCATTGATGATGTTCTGGATGAAAAGTTTAAATTTAACAGTACCTAATTTAATAATAAGAATTGTTAATGATTATCTACAATAATTAATATTTAATTAAGAAACTTTAACTAACATAAACGTCAGGATTAAGGTTTCGCAAGAAATTTGATATAATTGCTGTTTTTGCAGTGCCCGTATCACCAACAAGTAATATTGGTCTTTTTAACTAAGTAAATAAATTATAATTATTTATATATTTATATATATGTTTCTGTTATTAAATTTTGTTATTTAATTAAAGCATTACATTATTCATTAATGTTAAAACATAGCTAGTACGTAGTGTATCAACTGTTGGTACAAGAATTTCACTATATTTAGCATTACGGTCATGAATATACGGCGGTATGAGCCATTCCCAGGCCTCCCATATTTTCGTCTCCATATTAAAAAAATAATCAAATAATGTCGCCTTTGATGTTGGACATTGTCCCATGCCAGCTGGCTTGCTAATAGTATCTTCAACATTAACCATCCCTAATAATTTCTTAATAAATCCATCGTAAGTTACTCTGTCTTTTTCAACAAGCACTGCACCAAACGAAAAGTATAGACACTGGACAAATGTTTAAATATTAACAATAATAATTATGATAATAATTTCATAGAATTTTATTTAAATTAAATAAATTTTAGTTTTATTATTATTAAGAAATTCAATTAAAATATAATTTTATTCAATTCATACCTGAACAAAACCACATTCAATAACTTCTCTATCGTAAATTGTATCACCGCTTTCAGACATTGGAAATATTGAGTCATAAATTGCACATAATTGTGTAACCATATTTAAATTGCTTTGAAACAAAACTGTAGTTAGTGGGCTGCCCTGTGACGCACCATCCATACCCTCCAGTATAAATCCAATAGACGGATCGACAAATCGATCAAAAAGTTCCTTTTTTAATATAAAAATTAGATTTTATCAGTTTGGTTATTTTTTTTATTTTTAAATAATAATATAAAAAAATTTAATATTATTAAATTACTGCCAATTGCTCTCTTTCGTTTTCCGGTCGCTCTAATACCCAACGCTGCCAGTATGGAGTAAAACCTAAATTCTTTGGATCTACATACACCATACCAGCTCTAGATACAGTTGCAGGCGATGCATACGCCAAATTGCCAACTTCAAATAGAAGCGCACAGAAAGACTCTAAACGTATACGTTCACCATTTGCCAATGTTAATAATTTATTGTCGTCCATCACTGAATTCATATTCTCTATCCACAAAGCATCTACATCTCCATCAAAACAGACATAACGTCTTTCCTATATTTAAATTAAATTGATGTATTAAATTTTTTTGATTACATTTTATTTTATTTTAAATTTTTGTTGCTTTTGCAACATTTTTTCTTATTAAGGATTTTTCAAAAAGTATAAAAAAATAAAATAAAATAAAAATAATTTGTTTAACATTACTTCTCGTTCCGTAGGTCGATTCATTTCACGAAATATATTTGAGAAAAGACCATCAACCCAATCTCTAGTATCCATATCTAAGAAACCATACAGTTCGACAACGGAGGTGGCCTGTGGAAAATATATATATAAAAGAAAATCATAATAAAATATATTTGTTCATCAGTAAAACGTTTTCTTGCTTTATTTATTATTATCATTATTATTTATACTTTTATTACGGATTCATCAAGAGAAAATTTTATTGACTTTGAATTGTTAAATAAATAAAATAAATTTAACTAAATTTTTATTACCTTTGGATTGAGAACAGTACATTTAGTTGGCAATCCTAAATGTGTTTGTGCTTTAATCAATGTATTTATCACAACTGTTTTACCACCACCGGTCGGACCAACAATCATAGTTGAGTGACGTGTCATCATTGTTTCATACATTTGTACAACTTTATCTTGCTAAAATTACATATAAATCACGTTATTGAATACATCACGTATTAAATATTTCACACAAAATATCGATTAAAGGACAAAACAATAAACACAATTTAATTATAATTTTCTATCAAAACAAACAACATAAAATAAAAATAAAGATTTTTCTTACTTGATCATTCATTAGAATATAATTGCCAGTTCTTAGTACAACTTCGACAGCTGCATTAAAATCTGGATAACCAATACGTGGACAGTCAACACCGGGAAATAAATCCTTAATTAAGGAAAAATAAAATTTATATTTAATTAGAAAATTTTCTTTAGTTTTTTTTTTATAACAAATCTAATAAAAATCATTCGCCTTTTCAACAGTTAATTGCTAAGGAAATAATGTTTGTAATTAACAAATAAAAACTAAAGAATAGAAAAACAAACTGAGAAATATATTTTTTTTTTCAGTTTTTCTTTGATATGAATATTAACCACTTACTTTAATCAAGCCGAGAAACAATGGGACATCGTCAAATACAAATTTTGGAAAATTCATGTCACGTAACACCCTCATCAAAACAACTCCCTCAGGCAAATCACCTGATTTTCTTTTCATGACACCCGCCATTCTTAGCACAGAGTTTAAGGAACGAAGTCCCCAATCATAATGGTATTGTTTTGAAAGCTGTTCTTCAGCTAATTTATACAAGACAGTCATTTTCTTAGCTAATACCTATGTGGGTGGAATATATTTGATTAAAAATTATTATTAAAATTAAAACCAAAAAAAAAATCACTTATTGCATAAAAATTAAGACTCATCGTTATGTAAACCGTGGGCTTACCTTTGCCGTTAGAAAACCATCAGAGAATAATGATATTAAGCAAATCAGTTCTTTGTCAGGCATTATACATGTTACAGGTCTGAATAATGCTTTTACCGATTCTGGTAATTCAGTTCGTCCAGCATACCCCGGATTCATTGTAATAAAAATACCAACTTTGGAATCCAATGATATTTCGACACCTTCAAACTGTGTACGCAAAACAATTTATACAATTTTTGTTACTTTACTATCAAATTCAATCTTTGTTTTATGTTAATCTAATATGCAATTGTCTTACCGTAAATCGTTTCAATTTCATGGTAAGTGCACTTTTAATCGTCTGCAGTTGAGTGGAAATAACACTAAGTACGGATATATCGATTCTATTGAACTCATCGAAACAGCCCCAAGCACCGCATTGAGATAATCCTGAGTAGCAGAAATAAAACAAAATGAATACGAAAAAGAATATATTTAATAAAAAAAAAACACATTCGTGTCGCATCAATGAATTTTTATTTCTTTGTTCTTTTATTATTTGTCCTTATTTTTATCGATAATTTCACGAAAGAAAAATAAAATAAAAGAAAAGAAACGAAACGAAACGAAATGGAAAAAAATCAAACATGTTTTTGTTACCAGATAAAATAGTCCCCACAGCCCGAAAGTCCATACCCTCACCACAATTTGTTACCACACATAATAACGCCATTGCTTTTGCTAAATCTTTTGTCGTTTCGGTTTTGCCTGTACCGGCGGGACCTGCCGGAGCACATCCTAAATTCATTGACAATGCTTGAGTAATTGTCAGGTAAATTCTATCAGTTAAGGGTGTAATTACTAATCGGCCATTCAATCCCATATACTCATAACCATATTCAAAGCGACCTTTTTTTTATTTATAAATAATATAAATTTAATAGTTCATATATCAATTAGGAGTTAAGTGGCCTCATTAATTCAAAGCATCAATAATAATTAAAATTATGGGAGTTAACTATCGTGTATTTAATTTTTTTAACAACGATATAAAAAGAATAAATACTAAAATATAAGCAATTTATAAAAAAGCAAATATTATTCAATTAAATGAATTTCTACATATAATTCAATAATATTTTCAATTAGAAGATAGTTTGAATTAACAAGACTTAATCCCTATATAATAATAACTAACAAACATAATAAAAGTTAATTAAAATCACAAATCATAAAAACAAATAAATTAATTACACACCAGTGCATTGTACCACAAATGCATTATCAAATTCCTTTAGCCAATAAAATCTATGTTGGAAAAGATATGAGAGTATAGTTAAGGTATAAAAAGGTAATAAATTTAACATTATATTGACCAGTAGTTATAATGATAATTTTTTTTTTTACTGCTTTGTTATTGTTTATTATAATAATATTTTACCTTAGCTGACTTTCCCATCCAAATTCTTGTGCGTCTAATACACTGTCTCTGACAAATTGCTCTATTATATCTCTTGCGTGTACATCAATCGTTGTGATTGTCTTAAATTTGGAACGTTCGTTTGATGTCAAATCAGCACGCACTTGAACATAATAAAATTCAAAGAAAAAATAATAAAAGAAATAACAAGAAAAAAAGGTACGAATTATATTTGTACATAGGTATAAATTTATCGTTGCCAGATCTTAACAACGACAACATTCATAATATTTATAATAATAATGATAATGACACAAAAAATTACCTTTAATTACAAGTTCATCAATTTGCTTATTTTGTACTTCTAAAAATTGTTTCATGGCTCTCTTATTACCATTACGTACTTTTAAAAATACCTGATAAGAAAATTATATTAAATTAGAGAATTGAAAAAAAATATTGAATTTCATTAAAAGTTACCTCCTCAACCTCAGCAGTCCACCATACTTGATTTGCTGCCAAGCATATCATTCCTTGATAAAGTAATATCCAATCAGGTCTGCAATAACAACAAATTAACAACAATATTCAAAGTTCTTAAAATAATGAAAAAGGATTAAATTTCACTTTAAATTTTAAAATTACAAAATTATACCTTGATCTATCTCGAACTTTTCCATAATCATAAATACTCTTTTTTGTTATATAACGATTTGTTTTTCTCATCTCAGCCAATACATCGTTCATCCATTCTTCTACGCGACCTTCAGTTACAACTAAAATAGGAAACAAAAAGGTTTTCTTTAATAAATCTATGCTTTTTTTTAAATCAATAATATTAAAATTTAAAATAATGACCAGGATATCTGAATTCCATAATTTCACCTTCTCCTGATATCATGGCGGTAGCAATCGGAATCTCTTGTGTATCCTGTCCCAACCGTAAGGACTTTATATTATCAAACATCTTTTATTTTTCGATTTATGGTTTCATTAAGCCAATTAAAAGTTCAAATTTATTACCACAAAAACATAATAAACAACAATAAGTTACAATTTTATTATTAATTTTAATTTAATTACCTTTATCATGTGATCTTGCACACAACTAGGCTCACTACTGCCAAGAATCGATAATAACTCATCTGTTGATATAAAATAGAAGCGTGGAAATATTCTACGCTTTGAATCTAAATATTCATTAAGTGATTTTTGGCATTTCTCTAGACCAAGTACTAGTCCCTGAAATTCTGGTAAACGACCTGTTACCATACATATTGGCACAACTAATAATGTTTTTGCTGTGTCAGCCATTATCTAAAAATTTTATTAGGTTGAAATTGTTGTGCGAACGACATTTATGTAAGAAAAATAAAAATAAGAAAATAATAAAAGTCTTAAAAAAAAGGGCAAACATTTTTTATTGCCACTTCGCGTATCATTGTTATCTTTTTTAAGGGATATTTTCTTTCCTTTATTGCGTTTCTATATATATATAAATTTACAAATGTTTATGGTACAAACCCGTCTATAAGTCTTATCAATGTCATCGAATTTCCTAGCCTCTTCTGGCAATTGAGTTCGGATATCACCACCAACAAAAATACCCTCCAGGTATAACCATTTCCTTTGTGTACTTATCCACTCGTCGATTATCTCGGACACAAGAGATAGACAACGTTCCCACTTTTGTACTGTTTGCAAAAATGGACCAATAAATCTGTGCAGAGTAACGCGAACATAAAAATAAATAAATAAAATCAAGTAAAAATAACTTGTTAGCCACTCAATAGATAATCTAATAAAGGACTTTTCTTTACTAGTATTTGATTACAACATAGTAAATAAGACCTTTACCAATAACGTTTATAGTAATAACTTACTGTGATGCTGCCATAGATTGTAGATTCATTGAATTATCATCAAGAACTTGCAGTATTTCATCGGTAGCACCAAGTGTATACCTTTTTTATTATTTTATAAAAATTTTTATTAATATAATTTTGCCATGAATAGAAAATAACATAATTATATTTTAAATTTACCCTCGGTCATCACCACCTTTATAATGCTTTATTACTGTAAACGACATTACGTCCCAAATTTCAATTATATCCTTAATACCTTTTTCGATTGCTAATTCTTTGATCGCATTATTTATAATCGCCTCAGCAATATCCTATTTTATTATTAAAAAAAATGTTTATTCAAAAAAATTCAATAAATTATTTTTGTTTGTTCCTTTTTTATAATTAACCTGATATTTATGTAATTCCATGGCAAACATATTTTCCAATGTAAAACGATCGGGATGCATATCGAAAAATTGTCCTGTTTTCTCCATTAACATGAGCCAATGTCGTTCACGTAACGCCTCATTTTTCAAACTTACCATTAGCGGTACAGCATTTTTAAATTGTTTCATTTTTAAATCGAGCATTTGACCAATCGGCATTTGTCGTATCTATATAATAAAAAAAATAATGCATTGAAATTTAATTAGCATACAAAAAATAGTTACCGCTTTTGGAAATTTACGAAATTCTTTTAAATAATTTTCAATGCCATCAACTAATGCTTGTGGATTTAAATTACACCATAAGGTCTTTGACCAATTCTCACGGGCGATTTTTTGTTGTTTATATAATTTATAGATCTGTCAATAGACAAAATTATTAAAAACAATTTTTAAATTTTTTCTTTAATAATTCAAATATTTATTTTACTATTTGCATTCCTTCATAATCGGTTTTAACACGAAGAAAATCACTGTAATCAGCCAATGGTATATCAAATAGTTTTTCCGCATTAACTGTGGCAAAGTAAAAATAAAAAAAAATAAATTTTACTTTGAAAAAAAAAAAAAACTAATAACCATTTTAAATCAAACCTAATTCAAGTCGTCTAACTTCTAAATTAGCAAAAATATTTGCATAAACTTCCATTAATTTTGCACCTCTATCCATTTCAAGACCCACAGATCCGGGACCTTCTTCTTCAAAACGTCTAATAAATTCTTCTAGCTATACGACACAATAGTATAGAAAAAAAAAAATAATTGAAAAAATAAATTGTAAAGAAAAGAAAATTAATTTTTTTTCCACCTCTAAGCAAAATCCACTAATTTCCGTTGATGTCATGTCTGCAAACTTTTGCTTAACTGGTTCCAATGTTTTGGCACGAAACAATGCTGAGTTAATAGTTTTTTTCCAACGTTTTTCCAAATGATATGCCATTAACATATCTGAATATGGAAACTATGGATTTTTTATATGTAAATTATATTTTTTTTGTTCTTTAAATCTTACCAAAAAACAAAAAGAGAAAAACTGTTAAGACAAAATACCTTTATACCATGCTCTTCTAAAACATTGTATGTCTCTTGCATTTCTTGCGTCTTCAATTCAATTGTCAATGAATTTGTCTGTATATCACTTATTGTCTGCATTACAATTTTAAAATCATGTAATCCTTTGATATTACAATCTAAATCTGTTTTTAATTTCTTTAATAATGAAAAATTAGATATATATATATATTATGTAAAATATTTAATATAAAAGACAAATTGAAATACTTTAATGCGATCCTTAAGTGCCAACATATTAGTACGTGTTCGTTCAGCCAATATATTACCAAGTGTTTTTTTCCACTCAATCGCATGTTCACAAATACTTGAAATTAATGGACGCAGATTGATCCTTTGATTAAAAAAAAAAAGGAAATAAAAAAAAAAGTTTGTAAAAGAATAAAGAAAAATAAATTAATAAGACAAGATGTGTTAATGGAGGATGTTGTGATAAAAGAGAAATTCTTATGTTTCTTAACAAGTTAAAAGGTGGATAAATAATTTCTTTTTTCTCTTTCTTTTATTTGTAGAAAATACATGTATTATCATCATACCAAAATATTTATACTACTAACCTAATAGACTTAATATCATAATATGGTTTATGTTTTTCCAAGTCTTCAACTATTTGTGTATAGAATAAAAACTTTTCATCTAAACGCACCAATGGTAAACCACGGCCAACAAACTTTTCACACAATGCTGTTTTATCAAAGAGCCACAAACTTTTATACTTTTTCCAACTACAATAAAAAAAAAAAAAAAAAATAAACAAATAAAAAAAAAAAAGGAAAAGAAAATTTATTGCAAATAATATATGGATATATGGATGGTTTATATAATCAATTATATAACATTTTTATTCCATCGCATATATTACATATGAAGAAAATTATTTAAAAAAAAGTAAAAGAAATTCTTGATTAAATTCTTTATACATCAGTACATAAAAAAAATAAATTAGAAAGAAATCTTATTATAATCATTACCGTGTAAGGTACGACCGAACTTCAGCCACAATATTTTGAATAATCTCCTGTGTATTAATGACAACTTCACATACTTCTGGCACCTTTTTAAGTTGAAAATAAAATTTTTTTTAATAGAGTCAAGGAAATTTTTTGTTTATTTTTTTTTTATTATAATGTTGCGGAAAATTCAATTTACCGCTAACAATAAACCATGTTACTAGTTTTTTTTTTACCTGAATAATGTCCTCATAAAATGAAAAGATGTAAGCCTCGTCACCTACTCTTTGCGATGGACATGGGATACAAGTTCCTGCCATCCAACGTGTGAAAGACTTTATACTGTATAGTGTTATTGTTGGGTGAGATTTTTTTTTTATTTTATCCGGCAGCCAAATGTTAACCACAAACCACACATAATATGAAAAATAAATTAAAAAAAAACGTAATAAATAACATGGGTGGGATATTTTAAATTATATGTTTAAACACAACAACAAGTGTATTACTACTACCACCACTTGCAAAAAATAATATTTTCTATAAAATATAATATTATAAAAATTAATAATGATAAGAAAAAAATATAAATAGTTATACATGTATGTACCGTGATATAAAATCTTTTATAGAATGTATGATAATACTATATGTTTCTGCTGCTGATGGACGCAATATAACTTCTGGACTTGACAGAACGGCTGATACTTGAAATATAGGCTTGTTTTTTTGTAGCGCTTTCATAAAATCATTTAAGTTACGTATGGTAAAACTTAAATAATCAAAATCAAAGTTAAATTAGGTGATTAGTCATATATACGAGTATGTATGTGTTGTTTATTGTTTTTACCTTATAAGTGCCTTAAACGCCTCACTTTCCCAGTATGTATAATATTGTGTCATTTTATCACATTCTCCTGTATATGTGCCAAGCACTAAACTCTCCAACTTTATTAATATTGGTCCAATTGATTCATACATTTTTTTCATTCGAAGAATCTTTGAATTTCGATTCAAATCTAATGCTGAAAAGAATTTTTTGCAACTAAGAACAGCATCTTCTTTATCGTGTATATCGTCTTCTTGGACAATTCTTGAAGGTCCATCACCATCGCCAGCATTTCCTCTATCTGCATCTTTTTTCCTGGCTGATTTTAACATAATCTCCATTACTGGTTTATCTTGAACTTCATATTTTTTCTCCAATAATGTAAATAACGAGTAACTTTGCATCTTTTTTATTCGTGCTCGCATGTCTTCACTGTTATTACTAATTAATTCTACCATTGATTTTAAACTTTTGAGTAACTGTTGATGTAATAAATAATTAATTATATAATAAAAAGCATTATTAATGATATATTTTATTTACAGTGTCAGAACTTGCACAATATTGTTGGATATTAAATGTTTGCCAAGTGTATCGTCCCAAACCAGCTTGCATAATTGTTTCTGCTTTATATAAATGCTCTTTAAGAAAATGTATCTAAAAAACAGGTTAATAAAAATTATTCAACCATATTTAAATGCTACAAAAAATTAAGGTTTGCCTAAAAAACTAATAAAACTTCAATATGTTGTCATAAACAACAACACTTAAATGAAATTTTCTACATTATATAGACTCATAACCGCCTACCTACCTGTTGAATTGTATCAAGAAAAAAAAACACTTACTTCTGACGATGAAAGCTGCTCTAGAATATTATTATAATCATTTATCATTTGACTAACTGCTTCAACGTCGGCTCGTAATAATTCCTAAAAGACAAAGAAATCATTAAATAGCAAGCATATAAAACCCAAATTCACACCTTTCTCATAATAGCCATTTTAATAACTGGATTTAAATTAAAGCCCAAATACTCAAACTGTTGACCTTCTGATATAACGTCAAATATTTCTTTAAAAATCCAATCGAAAAAAAATACAGTGTTAAAATTTTATCAATATTTTTACAGCAATATTTATTATTTCACCCACCATAACCAAAGTTGATTACAAATTTCAAACCGAATTCAATTAAAATATCTTTTCCAATAACATCCTCCCATGTTGGTATATTTGTTTGATTAGTCGCCGTTACAAGTACTTCAAAGAAGACAAAAGTAATTATTGTTTGTTTATTAACAAAATAAAAATTAAACATACAATTAGCGCGAATTATTTCCACTGATTTTTTATTTTTCTTATCATGTTGCGATGATAGAAATTTTTTTGCCACGACAAATTCTGTATTTTGTGTTTTTGGAAAACTTGTTAGCCACTTAATTGTTGTTGCCATTGCTGCAAATCTTGCCGCTAAAATAGAATAAAAAATTAATTAATTAAATATAATCGAAAAACAGGAAAATATGTATTTAATTTATTTTGATAAAAAATAATTACATTTAGGTGATTCCCCGGACTTTTTAAATCTAAAAAATGCAACAGACCTTCTCGATGTTCGCTAATTTTATTTAAGCAAAGAAAAAATAAATTTAAACTCATATAAACATAATATAATTAAATATTGTCTTACTTTAGGTTTTGGTTCGTTTTCTGCGTGTGGTATTTTACCAACAATGTCTGTAAAATATATATATATATATATATATATATTTTTTTTTGTAATTTTTATATTAATTTTATTACTTAAAAAAATAAAAATAAAAAAAAAACACAGACTCACCCTTTATAAAATCGCATGTTGCTAATTGAAGAATATTTCTTCTTAACATATTATTAACAACAAATGTTGCATTTGTTATATAATTATTGTATTTTTCCTTTTCATAAATATGCATATCATTTACTAATGTAAAATACTGTGCATAAGCTACACGCTTTAAGTTGCTATTCGCTAGCGCTGGCTCATTTTCAACCTTTATTTTTTTTTTGGTAATAAGAAAAACGAAAATTGTTTAGTTAATTTAAATTAATTAAGAAAAACTTGTATAGTAAAGAAAATTTACATTTCTGAATACAATAATTGATTTTTTCAAATATTTATATAATAAACGTTCCCATAATATTGCACCAACATTCAGCGGTTGATTTCTGCTTAATGGTGGATTTTTTCTATTACGCTACAACAAAAAATACAAAAATATTAAATTAAATATTTTTAATTTTTGTTTAAATTCATTTACCAAAAACTCATGCTCAACAATACCAATTTCCGAAACGAATTTCTTTAAAACACTTTCATGTTTATCACTTAAATATAATTTTAATGATTCTCTCGTTTCTAAATCAGTTACTGTTTGAATTAATATTAAACCTTGTTCGGCGGTTCTTTAAACAGAATATTGTGAAAAGTTTTAAAAATTATTTAATTAAATAAAAAATGAATTTTTTATTCTTTTTACCTTAAATTCGCAATACTACAATCTATTATTGCTTTTGAATCATTTTCAATTATCTCAATACTTTTATAAAATTGTTCTAGTGTTGCAACCCAATTTTCTAAATTACCCGGTCGAAATAAATCATAATCAATATTCAAAATAATATGAATACATCGATAAACCTTTATCAAATAGAAAATAGTATTATTATTATTACAAATAATTATCGATCAGATTTATATACTTATAAATAAAAGAAAAGTTAATAAAAAAATAAATAAATATATATAATACCCGTTTAATCATACTATCAATTTCCTCTGGGTCTGTTATTATTGATTTAAGACGATAACCGAATAAATTTTCAAATTCTACAAATACCTAATAAATATATGAATAAATAAATAATAAATAAGACAAAAAACTCATTTAATAATAATTATAAGGGATAAAAGAAAGATATTTTTTTATTTTCCTACTTTTCCAATTTCAGCAATATCGTGACTAATACGTGCAATATGGTCAACCTCTTCAAATAGTAAATTTTTGTCAAATTCCCATCTGGAACCAACACCAGAATTTTCAATATACGCACGTGAGTCTATATATGATTTTTTCCATGCTCTTAGTAAATTTTCACATTCGCTAGCACGTTTATTGACATATGCTGCTGGATGCCTATATATATAGTGTAAAGAAACAAGAATAGAATTTTTATTTATATTGTATAAATCGATTTCTTTTTGATAAAATAAACAGTTGTCGTCGTCGCCATCACCATTAACTCATCATCAATAGTGTTGAACAATACTTACGAAAAAATTATATTTAAAGCAATGATGCCTTTAATTTTAATAATAAAAACGTAGGAGATTTTTTGCAAAAGAACAAGCATTTTCTCATCAAAACAATAATAATTAGACATTGTCCAAATGTGTCTTAAGCCAACCATCATATTTGGTAATAATGATAATATAAATGAAAAATCATCGTTTGTATGAATTTTCTAATGAAATTAAATTTAATTAAATTAATTTTTTTTTATTATTATTATTTTTTACATTTAATTTGACTTTACCACTAAATATTCTTCTAATGTTTGTAAATATTGAGCATTTTCTTTAGCCAAGTCATGAGCTTTTTGTATTGAATCAATAAACTCAGGCCATGTAGCTATAATGGGTGATCCAATTTGTCTTAAAACGTCTACAGAAAAAAATGTAAACAAAAACATTAAATTTTATTTTAATTTTATACATACAAAAATGCATTAATTAAAAGAAATTAATTAATTAAATAAATATTCTTCTTTTACCTAAACATGCTAAAACAAAATCAGCTTTTAGCTGTTCTAAGAAACTGTTGAAAAGTGATTCTTTTTTTTGCCATAATGCATTCTCTGCCATTGGGGTAAAATCATCTGGTTCCTAGTATAGAAATATACAAATTAGAAACAAGAAAAATAAGAATATATTAAAAATAATAATAATAATAATAATAATAATAATAATAATAATAATAATAATAATAATAATAATAATAATAATAATAATAATAATAATAATAATAATAATAATAATAATAATAATAATAATAATAATAATAATAATAATAATAATAATAATAATAATAATAATAATAATAATAATAATAATAATAATAATAATAATAATAATAATAATAATAATAATAATAATAATAATAATAATAATAATAATAATAATAATAATAATAATAATAATAATAATAATAATAATAATAATAATAATAATAATAATAATAATAATAATAATAATAATAATAATAATAATAATAATAATAATAATAATAATAATAATAATAATAATAATAATAATAATAATAATAATAATAATAATAATAATAATAATAATAATAATAATAATAATAATAATAATAATAATAATAATAATAATAATAATAATAATAATAATAATAATAATAATAATAATAATAATAATAATAATAATAATAATAATAATAATAATAATAATAATAATAATAATAATAATAATAATAATAATAATAATAATAATAATAATAATAATAATAATAATAATAATAATAATAATAATAATAATAATAATAATAATAATAATAATAATAATAATAATAATAATAATAATAATAATAATAATAATAATAATAATAATAATAATAATAATAATAATAATAATAATAATAATAATAATAATAATAATAATAATAATAATAATAATAATAATAATAATAATAAGGGTATTTCTTAAATAGGGGTATATATGTTTATGTTTGTTCATTCGTCCACCCTCTAAATTATAATTCAAATATATATTGATAGAAAAAAAAAAAATAAAATCAATTTAATTTACTTTTTCAGCATATTCTTTAAGCTGACTCATAATATATCGTTTCCAACCCTTAACTACTTGCTCAATTATATCGGGTGGATAATCATCCACTTCGGATTTACGAAAATCAATATTTATTTTTATTCGATCATCTTCATCTTCAATATTATCCTGTCCTGGAGCATCATATCCGGTTGGTAAATTAAAAGCACACACAACATGATCAATAGTCCTAAATAAGAAAATTGATAAAAGAAATCAATAAACAAAAACTTTCATTTTCATCATATCAACCATTCAATAGCTTGATCAAATTTAAGCAATTGATCAAATAGTGTTTGTTTAATTGGCGGTAATTTTAATTCAGCATGATTACACTCTTCCGTTGCTGCTTCTGCTGCCTTTTCTTCAACTAATTTTGTCCAGCGCTCAGAATTTGTTAACTTTATACTTTTCACACCTTAATTAACCATAAAAATATAAATATAAAATATAAATATAAATTCACTTCGAAATAATTGCAAGCTAACTTTCTTTCTTCTTTAACAATTCCTCTACAGATGATTTTGGTTTATTTTCTTCCATCTCCATACTTTCATTTGATAATTTTCTCGTCGATTCTAAATGTGAATCATCACCTGTGGCGTCATATCTTAAATAAATAATAAATCATAAAAAAAAATTAATCATTTAGGAAATTTAATTAATTAATTAAAAACAGCTACAAACCCGGATCGTTTTGCTTTAACAGCTTTTAAACGAAAGTCAGACGGTCTGGAGAAATCAATTACGCCAAGTACCGGTTCTTAAATAATATATATTTTTCAATTAATATTCCTATGAAAATGAATGAAAAATATGAAATTTTAATTAAATATTTTTTACCATCACCCCGTTCATCATCATCATCGTCATCGCCTATCTTATTCTCAATTTCTTCCAATGGCTCATTAAATTGAAATTCTATTGAATCGTGAACAACCTTTTAAGCATTTTTAATATTATTTTTTGTTATCATTTTCTTTTTATATAAAAAATATCATTTTTTTATTACCGTATTTAATATATTTTTCATTGTATAAATTAAAGAGCCTCTAATTGAACCGACAATAAAATATTGTGGAATTTCCGCTAAGCAATCATCAAGACAATCGAATCTTTCTATTATTTAAGATAATAAAAATGCGAAATTAAAACAAAAAGGTTAAAAAAAGAAATTAATACAAAAGGAAATACCAATTTCAGGACGATATTTTCTTATCATATAAGTATAGGATATCTCTGGATCAAGTTCATCACCTGGTATGCGGCCAAAATAGCAATGTATGATCGGTGATTTGATAAAACTTTGTACAATTTTCTATTTTCAAAAAAAAAAAAGAAAATTTATAAAAACAAAAAAGGAAATTAATTTAAAAATTTATTAAATAAATAATAAAAAATTGATAATACCTGAACTTCAACATATTCAGGTTCAGGCTCTGGCTCAGGTTCCGGTTCTATATAGCAATTAAAATTTAATTACATTAATGATAGAAAAAAAACGATAAAAATATTTTTTTTTACCAGCTTTCTTTTTATTTTTGGCACCCTTTTTATCTTTGTTGCCTTTACCGGCTTTACCGCCACCTTTGCCACCTTTTCCACCTTTGCCACCTTTTTTCTCTGAATTTTTGTTATCCAAAAAAAAAATTAAATGGTTTTTTTTTAAAGAATAAATACAGTAAAAAAAAAACAGTAAAGAAAAGAATTTTATTTTAATGATACAGAAAAAAGGCCAAAAATTAATATTATTTTAAATTAGGATAAAAACAAAAATTTAAAAGAAAAATGAAGAAAAAGAATATAAATAAGTTGTGAATGAACGGAGAGGTGGATGAATTGGATTTTAGCGATATGGTTGGAATTTTCTCTTTTATTTTTTTTTTTTATTTATTATTATGCTTTTGTATACCAGACTCACCATTATCATCATCATCGTCTCCTGTAAGTCCTAAGTAATTTAAGGTTTTTTTTTAAAGAAAATAATGGGAAACAAATACGACATTATTATTAAAAATAATAAAAAAGAAAGTTAATTATTTTATTTTATCTTTTTTTCTCCAACAAAATAAAAGTAACGCGAAAAATATTCAAAAAATGTTTACGAAGATAAATATTTCTATTTATCCAAAAATAAAAGGCAAAAAAATGCAGAATAAAAAGTAAAAAAGAAAAAACAACAGACCTTTTACCGTTTCCTTTGCGTCACTAACGTAATCTGGATCTGGCTTAACTTCCGCTTCTGATTCTTTTAAATCCTTCCCTTTTCCTTTGCCTGGTTTATTTTTTTCTAAAGATAATTGCATTAGGAAGTTTATTATTATTTTTCTTTTTTTTTTTGCATTAAAAAAAATGATAATAAATTCACGTTGTGTGCTTTGATTGTAGAAAATCCAAAAATAAAATAAAACGAAGGAAAAGAATATGACGAACTAACCTTTGGCTCCTTTTTTGCCTTTCTTGACAACTGGTTCAACTGGTTCTGGTGGAGTTGGTGGCGGCACTAATATCACGTAACAACGAAAATAAATCATTAATCATATATAAGTCGTTTCATGTTTTTTTTTTTGATATTTTAGTGTATGTCTGTTTTTTGTCTTGTAAAACTCTAGAGATTTTGTATGTTCTTTTTATTTAAATTAATTATTACCCAATTCCAAGACAGTGACAGTTTCCTCAACCAGTTTATCATAAAACGTTCTATATAAATACAGAACACGATTATTTAAATCACTTATATCATCTAATTCATGATCGAAAAATTTGATAATTTTGTTATATTTTTTTGTTATGAAATTATTGATTAAATTCTGGTCATCAATGCCGAGAAAATTTTCAATTTGTTTTTTAAGCCAAATTACACGAAAATCTTTTTCCATTTTTTCTTTTTTTTTTTTCTCTTAATAACTTAATGATTTTATTCGGCTTTTAAACTTGTTGCCAGAAATATTAATTCTTCTCTCATATTGACTAAGGTATAATACAAACAGACCATTGAATAATTTATAAAATACAAAAAAAAAAAAAATGCTTTTCTTTTCTCTGTCGAACTTAACCACTTAAAATATTTATAATTAATTAATTATCTAGAAAGTTTATATTTGATTTAAAGAAATAAATACAAATATCTTTAATGAAAATTCTCTTTAAAGCAATAATAAACTGTCAGACCGTTTTAAAAACAGAAATAAAATTTATGTAGAAATTTTTTCTTTATTTATAAAATATTTATTTTATTTTTGTGGTTGCTATGACATTCTTTATGCAATGTTCATTAAAATCATAAATTGTTTGGATATTTTTTTCCTTTTTTACTTTTCTTTCCTTGTTTTTATTTATATTTTTATTTATTATTAGACAATTTTTTACTTGTTGTTACATTATGCCAGCGATATATACTATAATTTTGACTAGGGGTGATGAAACAAAATAATTATTAATATTAGTTTAATTTTGTTATTATTTTTCTGTAATAAAAACGATGGCAACAATGGAAACAAAGTTAATTAATTAAAAGAACAGAAAATTACTTTCTAATATATTTATTCATATCGTTCAATTTATTCGTTGTACATAAATAGAAAATGCAAAAAAAAAAGAAAAAAAAAATTATATAATAAAAACATAATAAATTATAATCGACATTATTGCGTAAATGTGAGGATTTAATTTCACAGCGAATGAATCTGTATCATCTGTAAATAAATAATAAAATAGAACAAAACAAATATATATAATTAAAAGGCAAAAAAAAAGGAAAAGTATTTTTTTATTATTATTTAAATTTTATAACAAAAAGATAATAATTTGTTTGGATTTTCTTTTTTCTATCTGTAGAATTCTTTATTTTTTTTTTTATTTTATCTCTTTAATATTATAATGATAAATTACCATAACATGACCACTTATCATCAGAAGTATGAGGATATTCATCTTTGCACGTACATATCATTTGTCCTTTGCAGTACGCTCTCGTGATGCAGTGACTATCGTACATGCAATGCCTGCCAATTGCTACATTAAACAAATAAAATAAATAACATTTTCTAGTTTTAGTAAATGCATTTATTGACAATAAAATAATATGTTTATAGATATATCTATTACAAATTTATTCATAAAGAGTATTTAAATTTTTGAATATAAATTTATTTGTATGCATACAATATGATCTTAATTTTATTTAATAAAATAAAAAATAATAATAAATAAAACATATGTACCAATTATCTGCTTGGTTAATTTTCAAACTATTTACTTTAAAGTAACTGAAAATTATGTAATAAGTATAACAAACATCCACCTTCCTACCTATTTATGTAGTTCAAATACATACATTGAAAATTATAAAATAACTATAAATGTTTTGCAAGTAAATAAATGTATATGTAAATATGTACTGAACATTTACTTAAGTAATAAAATAGAAAAAAAATACACAACAAGACAACATATCTAGTCCATTAAAGGATAGATTTTCTACAATTTTTATTTATATTTAAAGCTAACAAACCATTACCATATATAAATATATACATGATATATGTATATATTTACAAAACAAAAATTATATGAGATGAATGTTAAATGATTCAAATATTTTGATCAAATAAATTATCATGCAAACATCACATAGCTAGTTGTATGTGTGTATTTTTTCTAATTTTTTTATTTTATGCGTTTTTTTTACTTGACTTTTCTCACTTTAATGAAAAATAAATAAATAATAATGCAAAAAAATTTCCTCTATTTTCTGCATTAAAACTAAAATCATCATTTTTTTATGGTTTTATTATTATTATTATTATTTTTCTACTTTTTCATCTTTATTTTATTCACTATTTATGGTCTGCTTTAGGAACATGAACAGAATTAACTTGGATTAGGGCTTCTATTTTATTTGTGTTAATATCTAGATTAGCATGAGTTATGTTAGAATTTTCTTCTTTTTTTTATGTGGTATTAAGTTTTGCAAATAATAATAAAAAAAAAGTATGAAAAAGAATTTATTTTAATAATATTTTGAGAAATAATAAAAATAATACGAGCTTAAAGCTTTAAAATAATATTTAAAAAAAAAAACGGATTTTTAATTTATTTTTTGTAATTTTAAATAAAAAATAAAATTATTTACCACCAACGCAGGTTTTATTTAGTTCATCTGGTCGATAGCCTTCAGCACATTCACATAATTGTAGAGTACATATGTAGGCATTTGGACGGCAATCATATGTTGAACGGCAATATTCCCTTAATTCTTTTTAGAAAAACATATTTTAATTTTTTATAATATAAAAACAAATGATGATGTAATTAAAAGTAAACATTGAATTTTTTGTTTGGTCACTTTTGGAATGAATGTAAAAATTAAAGAAAATAAAATAAAAATTCATAACTTTTCAATTAATTAACAGATTAAGAAAGTTTAATTTTTTATTATATCCAATGTTAATATTAATTTTGTATTCTCTTTTGAAAGATAAATAAGATTTACTTAATTTTAATTATATTGAAAATTATTTACACAATTATTTAATTATTATGTTCATTATAAGCGCTGAAAAATCACTTTGTCAGCAATGAAAACAATGAATTTAATATAAAATACAAATAAGAAATGTAAATTATATTCAATTTTTGTAAATCAACAAACCTTTGGCTATTTGAATCTTTTCAAAAATCATTTCACCATCTATAGGAATTTTTTTATTTATTATTTTACTATTGTTATTGTTATCCGTTAATATATTTAATGTGGTAATTTTTTTAGCAAAAATTATTAAGAAAATTGCATGTAATTGAATTTTCATTTTTATTTTTTGTTAGAAAATTTAAGAAAATTAAATTTAACTTTCACTTTTTTTGTTCACTATTTTACTATTTAATTTTTTTATAAAAACTGACTGAATTTTATTTTATTTATTTTTAAAAGCAAACTGAAACAAAAGAGAATAGTTTAGTACTAGCTGGTGTACATCACTTATTCAATAGGAAAGTAAAAGTTTTTAATAATGTTAGCCTAGCTATTTGACGATAAATTTCTTATTATTTCGTTTTTTTTTCTTTCTGTTTAATTTTATTTAAATGAAAACCTTTTTTTTATATTATATAAAAAAGCACTTTTTCATATTAAAGTAACGTAAAATAAGTGTTTTTTATTTTGCTATCTGCGCATGTAACAAATAATTTATTGAAAATGTAGAAAAACAGGTGATGACATAGAATTATTTTCTGTTTTACTTTCCCTTTATTATAATTATTATTATTTTTTGATTCTTAAAATACAAAAAAAAAAAAATAAATATAATTATAAGTTTTTCTTTTATATTAATTTAAAATAAAAATAAAAAATACAGTGTGTCTCGTTAAAATATTTATTTAAATAAAAACCGAAAAAACACTTTGCGTTTTATGATTTCTTATGGTAAAGTGGAGGCGCCTGGTTTTAAATGGAGAAAAATAATTCATTTTTCTAAGATTTTTTCTGAAATTTTTTTTTTGCTTGTTATCACTTAACAGCTTTGGATTTAAAAGTACAAAAATAAATAAATAAAATATAAATATGTTTATTTTGATTGTTGAGAAATGTTTGCAGAAAAAAAATTAAGTAGAAGAAAATACGTTTTTGGTGGCAATTTTTTATTTGTTACATAAAACGACATCATTTAAATAAATATTTATTGTACTTCGAATGTAGCATTTATTTGATGTTTACAAAAAAAAATTGATTTTATTATTATTCTTATTTATTATTATTTTATTGCAATTTCTCACTAATATTTCTTCAAAAATTATTCTCTTAAATTTATTTATTTTGCATTAAACTAGAAATTACTTAAACGTAATTTTTACTTTTGACTGAATAAAAATAATATGAAAGGATTTTCAACGTAAAAACCAATTAAATATTTGCTTATATGTGAGTCTAAATGAAAATTTCAGTAGAATTAACTTTTAGTGTTATTACAAAACACTTCATTTTAACAAGCAAAAGCAATGCAATCAAGATTTTATGCTTTAAATGAAAAAAGAAGAAGATATTATTTTTGTTAACGCACAAACAAAATAATTACATTAAAGACACTTTAAAATATTAGTCCTTTAAAATAATATATCATATTACATACATAATATGTACATAATAATACATGTTTATCATGTCTATCATACGCATTTATATGTTTTTGTTATGTTTATAATAAAAAAATATAAATACCAACACATTCAGTATAATAGCAAACGTTTGCAAAAATAATCATAAATATAGTTTAAGGCAACAAAACAAAACAAAACAAAAAAAAATGAAAATTATAGGGGAAACATTTACAACAATTTGTACATGAATGGTTAATAAAATAGTTAAAGTGGTACAAATTCGTTTAAAATATTTATATATCTCAACAAACATTATAATCGTTGAATAAAATTTTTAGAATTAAATATCGATAACATTGAAAAACACATACAAAAAATGGAAGAGAAATAATAAAAAGTATTTACCAGTTAACCAGTTTGGAAAAAAAAAACTTTTTACATAAGTACGTTGTTGATTTTTTTAAGCTACTTCACTTTATTTCAAATCATTTTATAAACTAAATAATGATTCTTTTTTTAGTGTTTATTTTGTACTATTTTCGGGAAAAAAATATAATCATAAAAAGTTGCGATGAAAAGGAAATGTAACAGAAACAATTCTTTATATGTTTTATCAATCAAGAATAAACTAAAAGGCATAGAAAAATTTGTAGAAACAAATAGGTGTTACACTTGCAGGTTATATGGGTGGGTAACGGTTAATGCTTATTCAAAAAAAAAAAAAAAACGCTAACAAAATCCATACAGATTGAAAGTCGTTTAAGGATTTTATTCTATTTTCCTTAAAAAAAAAATACAATAATTTTTTTTTGTTTAACACACATGAAAAAATCTTACATCATAGGATTCTCTTTTTTGTGTGTGTTTTATTTATTTATTTTACTTCATATAGTCGACAAGGATGAGAAGGATGTTCAAATCTTAAGACCATAAACTCTCAAGACAATTTTCGTTATAATAATTTTTTTTCTGCTTCTGGTTGTTTCTTATTTGCTATTTTCAATAGCTCAACAAACAAGAAAACTTGAACAAATTATATACTTTGTCAATGTAAAACTCTAAACATCCTTATTTTGCGTTATTATTATTATATACACAATTTTTTTTTTTTGGTGTAATTCTTGCAGACACAATATATGCGTCATTTAAATTTTCGCATCATTTGGTTTTTAGATGGTGTGTGGATGATTTCATTATACGAATAGATAAAAAAAAATATATAAAATAAATAAAAAATAATAGGAACAGGAGAGAGGAATTTATATAAAAGGATATACAGATAAAACACAAAAACAACCAAAAATGAAAAATAAAAATAAAATCGCAATCTATGTACAAAGTATAGGCTGAATTGAAATTGCAATTTTTGTTTGTTTTTTTTATCCATTCTATACGTATATATTTATTTGAAGTATACTTTGCTTTATAAATATCCTGTTATTAGTTTGTTTATTCCGTTTCATCAGCATAAGCATAAATAATACTATTGATAAAATTGATTTAAATAAATTAAAATGAATAACATTGATTTGCTTTATAATGTTTAAATTAGAAAATTCATTGACAGATTTTTGATTAAATACCCGATAATATTATTGATCATTACTATGCTTGTTATATAATTAATAATTTTACTGATATGCACACTTTTCTTCTTTTTTTTAGATTTATTAATAGCGTTTTCCTATCAATTTCTATTTAAATAATCTAAAATTTATCGTTTGCAAATCAATTATATTGGATTACCATAATTTTTCATTAAAACAAAAACAGCAAAAAGACAAAAAACTGTTTACTTTTCAGTTAGAAATCAGAAATATCAACAAATTTCAGACAGATTAATTTTCTATTCAAATTATTCGTTTTTGTACTTAAGTTAACATTATCGAAATGAATTTTTTTGTTAAAAATAAAATTTATAATTATTTTTGCGATTAAATTCAAAAGACAATGATACAGTTCATTGACTTAATTAATTAAATTCTTTTTGTCTGATGAACTTTTATGAAATTTTCTATAATTATAATTAGATTTTTTTTTTCCGAGTGGAGAAATATTAACGTATGAAAAGCCAAATTATGAGCATAAATACATTATGCTTAAAAGAATATAATTTTTGTATCTTCTATGCTTTTTGATTTTATATGTAATCTGATCAACTAAGTGTAACAAAG
This sequence comes from Ptychoptera contaminata, assembly GCA_963942525.1. Lineage (NCBI taxonomy): Eukaryota > Metazoa > Arthropoda > Insecta > Diptera > Ptychopteridae > Ptychoptera > Ptychoptera contaminata. The sequence goes on along the minus strand of OZ012637.1, from coordinate 31,558,639 downwards.
TTCTTTTAATTAAAGAAAATTATATTTTATTTAAAGAAATAATTTTGTTTTTTTTTTTTAAATAAAGAAAAATAATTTTTGCAGATGTCACCAATTTTTTAAAAACATAAAAATAGAAATTTATTATATGATTAACAACGAGCATATAGCAAGCATGTGTGTTAATGTAAATATCACGTGCTAATGAGATACACTACCGGTATACACTGTATAAATATATATATATAAATAGGAAAAACATGTTTTAAACGTTTTGATAAATTTAGTATTAATATTATGGAGAAAAATAAATGCGTATATGGCGAAAGGTAGAACAGGTATTACCGCTCTATATAAACGATTCCAAAACATTTATGTATCGTTAATATCGCACCTAAAAGTAAAACGATCACATATGGTATATATCTACACTGCACTGTATATGATAAGTTGTAATTCATATCGCACCAAAAATCATTTATGTGCTTGGGAACAAAGTATATGGTTTAAAAAAAAAAATAAATATCCTCAATGCTAGATAATAATGTAAGCGATAATATCGTTATTTAATGATGACTCGCGACCTGTTAGTTTATTTATTACATGTTTTATATGTTGTTAAAATACATAGTCTGTTGTTACATTAAAAATTAACATCAACAGCAGCAACAGCAGCAGAAAAATAGTTTTTTTCATGTAAAAAAGAAAAATAAAAGAGCAAAAAAGGGTTAATTGGTAAATGCGTTGCGTTTAGCATTTAACGCATTACAGTATTTAATCTACTGTTTAGTAGGGACCTTAAAAAAAGGGTAAACTTTTATGTATATACTAACTAAGCAATGTATGCCAATAAAAAAAAAATATTATAAACAACACGCTTTAAATATTCATAGATGTTTCCAAAATAAATATAAAAATTGAATTTAACTTTCAGTAAAAATTTAGTCGCTTTAAAACTTTTCATTAAAACGAAACGATTGTCGCATAAAGTATTTTTATTTTTCTATAACTTCTGATGTATTTCACAGTTTTTTAACCCTTTACACAAAAAAAAAAATATAAAATAAGTAAACTTTTGACTTAGGGTGTAAACAAGCTTCTTGTTCTTATTTTTTATTTCCTGGTAACTTCTTTGTAACGTACAAGCGACAACTTTCATAATAAAAAGTTCAACAAAACAAAGTAAAACCAATACAGACATTTGTTGAAAGTTTTATTTATTTTTCGGTTGCTTTTTTTGTTACTTTTGGGTCAGGTAACAAAAATAAAAAAAAAAAAATTGTGAGCTTTCATAACGTAAATTATCATCACAAACCACCCTAGTTAATATTAATTGACTAAATTTCAACAATACCGAGATGCAGATAAATAAATATTATTTTAATCATTTTAGTATAGCAATTGTTGAATTTTCACTTTGTTTTTTTGGAAAATTAATTAGTTTTAAAGATTAAAATTGGTGTGCTTTTGTAGGTCAAGGCATTGATTATAACTTCTTCTTTTTCATTTTTTTAATGAAAATTATATATACAATGGCTTTAACAATACCATTGTGCTAAATTTATTATTATTTTTAGTTATCATAATAATAATAACGTTAGTTAAGCAACGTAGAGAGATTATAATGAAATTTCAATTACTAAAGTCGTTATAATGTGATCACATTTTTGTGTTATTTTTCTTCTTTTTCTTTTTGGTTTTACTGAGAGCTGGTGCTTTTCACTATAAATTGGATGACCGGCATTGTTTTGTATCCTCACAACCATTTAATTCAAGCATGTAATTATATAACCTTTTCACCCTTTTTTTATAACGGAACAATACAGTTGCGTACTTAATTTTTAATTGTTTTTGACACATATAAAATAGAAGAAAAAATAAAAGTGAAATATAATTTTGAACAGAAGAATAATCGTTGATCGAACTGTGTCCCTTTTCATGGACGATGAATCGTGTGCTCGTGCGCGTATAGTACTTAATCACTTCGGGAATTTACATATATTATAGCTTTTGGAGGGAGTCAATACATTCTATTTTATAGATAAAATAAAATACACAGGATACCAATATGAGCGTATTTATTTTCTTTTTTACTGTATTTTCGTTTTTATTCTTCAAACAAAAAAACTTTTTCGTGGTTATTTTTATGCGTTATTATAATAATAATAATTTTTTTCTTGTTTATTTAAATTTCTTGCATCCCATTTATTTATTTTTAAATAAATATTTTTGCTCCAGCTATATTTTTTGCTTATGTTAATGTCCGCAACACTCACTTGTTCTATTAGAAGAACTTCTCCATGCCGCAAATAAATCCAAACAAATTTGTATGTGATGTAATTTATGAGCTCACGAAATTTTAGTGTCGTTTACATGAGACTATAAAACCATACATGGGGGAGTGGTGTAGGTGGTAACAATGGATCGTTTAAAAAAAATAAAAATAAATAAACACAAAAACGCCAACAACATAAAAGTAGTTGACGGGCAAAATAAATAAAAATGAAAAGGCTCACGGTACATAAAAGAAATAAATACGTCATAGCATTTGCCTTTATGTATGATTATGATAAACCGTACAAGTGTATGACCTACAACGCGTTTAAGACGTCGCCTGCGATTTTTTATTTTATTTTATTTTTATATTCATAAAAAGGAAATATAAGAAATTAAATGGTAAAAAAAATAAAAAAAAATTGTTGTATGTATGTTTTATGTCTCCTGTGCACCACTGAGACCTAGAGTTCACCCCACGATATATTATTTTAAACAAAAAAAAAATAGGCAAAATATATAAAAAAAAACTTCATCTAACATAATAAATTTTGCTCTTTTATTTTTCAGTGAAAACATCTTCAGATTGTTTGTCGCCCCGTGTATGTCTTTTTATATGAAGTAAATATATATGGCACATGGGCCGTTGTAAAATGTTGTTTAGAGTTTTTTTTTTTGTTTTCCGTATATTTTTTTTTTTTTTTATTTATTTATTCGTTCCCTTTTACTTGTTTACAAAATATTATTACACATTTTATATTCTTTAAATAATAAAAAGAAACGAAACAAAAAAAAATTGTATAATAATAATAATAATAATAAAATAATAATAATAATAATAAAGCACAAATAACAGCAACAACGATGGATTTATTGAATTTTTTATAATGTCGTTCACTTGTGAGAAGATTAAGTTTATTTTTATTTTTTTTTTTCCTAAAATTGCAAACTGGTAGCTGCTGTCAATATGATTTTATTTTATTTCTACTTTGTCTGTTTTTGCTCTCTGATTGCTCGATTAATTTATCACAATTCGAAAAGATTAAGTAAATATGCTTAGGGCGGTTTTATTTTTTCTAATTTTTCTATTTTTGTATTTTCAATTTTTGGGCTGTATTATTAAGTTTCGTTTCGTTTCGTTTTTCACTTGTTAGAAATTTGACTCTACTTTAGAGCTTACTGTGTGTGTTGTTTATACTTGTGCTTATACCATTTCATGAAAATCTTTAAATCAATTCCCATTACTATGATTTTTTTTTTGTTTGTTGGTTTGCTGTGATATATACTCAGCGAAATTATAATAATAAAAGTAAAAATAAAAACACCACCAAGATTCGTTTTGTTCTGTTGAGTCCTTAAACATATTGAAGTATATTTGTATCGATCAGCAATTCTATAAATCCGTGTAACCTTTCACAATATTTGCATGAATGAAAAGAACATTTCACTTCATCGAAAAATGATATAAAAAATAAAATAAAAATTCAGACAAAATCGATGTTTAGTCTGGATAAATAGATAAATTTATGTAAGTTTGTGATGAAATTGCTTCTACACTGGAAAGATTTTTATTTTATTTTCCTTTTATTTTCGTTAAAGTAGCAAAAAATAAAAATATATCTGCTGGTTGGATGATTATTGCTGCCGTTATATGATATTGTGACGAGACTTTAAAGATAAAATGAAAAAAAAACAAATTTATATACAAAGTACAACGCGTGCCTTTATACATTACCACAGACAATGCAATATTTTACATTGTTTTTTCTTTCTTTATTTATTTCTTTTTTAAACATTGCAACTCCAGCATAAAATAAATTGAATTATCCTCAATTTATAACATAATTTAACTTTAGTTTGTTTTTTTTTTTTGCTTATTATGTTTAAAAATAAAAACACTTAAATTCTAAATTATAAATCAATATGTAAGTGGGCATTAAAAACTGCCTTCACCATAAATTAGTATTTGTCGTTTTATTTTGTAGTTGATTTTATTTAAATAAAACGAATTTATATATCGTTTTCAAAATATTCAAATAATGTAACAAGAATTTATCATTGAATAAAGTAATGTAAAATATAATCTATATCATTGAAAGTTATACAAATAATTTTATATATATAAAGACAGAATTAATTGACCATACCGTTTTCATTAAAATTTTTATTTAAAAATTAATAACAAAATAAAGGTAAAATAATTTATTTTTCTTTTCTTTTTTTTTTTTTGTAAAATAGAGTACAGCTGTTAAATTAAATATTCATAAAACAACATTGGTACATCCTGATACAGATTTATAAAGAAAAAAATTGTTTTATTTCAATAAAAAGAAAGTAAACAAAACAAAAAAAAACAAAAACAAAAACGAAGTAAAGTAGATAGAAAAAAGCATCCCATCTACATGCTGTTAACAACCATAAAGTACATAATAATACTAACAGCAACTACGAACCGTACATATCTAGTCTATAAAATTTCAGTTCGATATTACTTAAAAAAAATTATACATATATATTTATATAAAAAAAAAGAGAATATAAATTTTCTATAAACTAAAAGTGTTTGGATGCTAGCACCAGGTAAAAAAACATGAAGAAAGAACAAAAAATTAAAACGAAAAGCGAAAACACACTACTCTAGTACTAAACAAAGTAAAAAGTTTTCTGCTTGTTTCTTAACTTTTTAGCTACTCTCATCAATTTTATTACTTTAATATTATTATTTTTATGAAATAGTTTTTGCTGTTGGTTTTTTCTATATACATATATTTTTATTATTATTATTATTATTATTATTAGATTACACGAATAAAACAAAAGAAAACAAAATGTTAAATTTGCTTAATATTTATTATTAAAGTTTAAAAGGAAATACAAGAAAAATATATATGAAAAGGTTTGGTTTTTTTTTTAGAAGGAAATGACATTTATTATAATGAAAATTATTAATTAACTTATTTCCTTAAGATTTTTGATTATAATTTTAATTTTTAATTATAATAATAATAATAATAATGTTATGTGATATAAGGGAAATACGTTTTAATTTAACTTTATTTCAGTTCAGTAAAGTAAAATTTGTTAAATTTCTTCTATTGTCTGTGCTGTATTTGGTATGACGTAAATGGTGGCAAATAGCAATGTAACAAATTTTTGATATTTAGGGCAAAGAAAGAAAATAAAAAAAAAAAAAAAACTAAAAATAAAATAAATAAATACTTGAAAATAACCCTTGATGCTGTTATTTTTTTTCTAAATAAAAATAATTTATTATGAATCCATTTCTTAAGGGCTTAATAATAATAATAATAATAATAATAATAATTTTCTCATCTTGACGCTTTTCTACTTATTTTAATTAGTGAATTGAATGTGACTATACCGTATCCTTTTGAAATTCTTATTACATATTTTATAAAGAATAATTAATATATTTATATAACATTTACAATTAACATTAACGATTAACATTTACTATCGTGTTTATAAAGATATAAATATGTATAACGCACAATGACTGTATATTGTCGAAGCGCGTCAACGACTTTACTTGTCTAAATAGCTCGGAAATACTTCTCAAAATGTCACAAACAAGAGTAAGAATAAAAAAACAAAGTAAATAAAAAAAAAAATTTATTATGATAGAAAAAAAAAAAATGATACGAAAAATTAAAACATGACTTGTAACTTTTGATATTATAAAGTTTAAATCTTATCATATCATTGCATAAAGTTTAATATCATCGTCTGACTTTTATCTTTTAGAAAATATTGTGCAAAAAATATATTTTCTATTTTCTTTTCTATAAATTATAATTTTTTTTTTTTTATATAAATTTTCTTTTTTCCATGTGCGCTTATTTATTAATATTAACTTTCATTGTACGTTTGTTATTTATAAATAAATTTATATCTATATATAAATATATATTTATGGATTTTTATTGATAACAGTTGGTATGTACAGAGTATATAAATGATTGCATTACAATCGGTTGAATTATGTGCATCAGATAAATGCACTTAAACTATATTGAACATCGTGTATAAATTTTTGATAGTTTAGCTTTTATATATTTTTCTTTTTGTTGTTGTTTCAAATATTCCTAAACTTTTTAAAATTAAATAAATTATTCACCAAAAATTACTAAAAATATATATTTAACAAAGAACAAAAAAAATTATTAATGCTTATCTAGAACAAATTAATCTTACAATATTTACTGTAAATCGCTTTATAAAAGCATAATAATTTTATTAATAAATTTAAAGCTTTGTACAAAGTTATAAAATAGAGAAAGAAAAATAAAATAAAAGAATTAAAAAACTTTAGTTGAAATTAATATTTTGTTTGTGAGAATTAAGCTCAGCCTTCTTGTAAAATAATTATCTTCTGGTAAAGAATTTTTATTTTTTTGCCTTTCTTTCCTTTTACTTCTTTTTTTTTCTATTTGCAGTTTCTTTCGTGCTTAAATATAATTTTCCATCTTTCTATTTTTATTTTATTTTTTGTATATTTTGCTCATTTAACAATTAATAATTCATAAATATTCTTTCACTTTTTGCCAATTGGAATTTTCTACTATAGCAAAAGCAAAAAAATTAAAAAATTAAATGAAAAAGAAAAAGTTTTAAGAGAAATGAGAAAACTTTAATGAAGTTTCATTAGAAAATTAACAAATAAAAACATAGGAAAAATATAAAATTATAACAGAAGAAACAAGATGTTGATAAGAAAATATTACAAGAAGTAAAAAAAAGATTTGTTTTTTTGCAAAAGATGGAAAATTATAATAAAATAAAAGTGTTTGGGGAGCTTTTTCATATTACACTATTCTATTCTATTCATATATATATCTATTTAATATTTTCTGCTTAATATTGAAAATTTGTTTCTCGATTATTTTCCTTATATTCTCGATTTGTCATTATAATTTCTTATTTTCTTTATGTTAATTTTTTTGTGTTAAACAAATTAGGATTCTAACTGCATTATTCTTATAAAAATCTTATAATCCCATAAAAATACAAAAGAGCTGCATATAATTATTTTGTTTTGTTGCTTTTTTCCACACCCAGTGTTTTGAAAATTACTTTAAACATAAGACGATTTTTCGAACAAATATAAATGATTTTCTTTTTAGTTTATAAAACGTTTGATATGATTGATAAACATCTTAAAATATAAATATTTCCTGACGTAATTGTTCTTTGTGTAAGAGATTCATGTATTTTGTTGAGTCTTTTCAACGGTTTTTGTTTTATTTTTTACTCTTGTTTTTCTATTTAGCTGTAGGCATTACGCGTGCTTTTGTTGAGTAATCACTTCAAACAATTTGGACCCACTTAAGAGTACAAGTACTGTTTATCTGTTTTTGTTTTGTTATTAATTATAACCTATTGTTCCATTTAGTTATTATTACTTATATTATCAATGCTATGTAGATTTCAGGCTATTGAACATTTGTTTGATGAATAGTCAATAAAATTGATGCTTTTATACTGTAAATTTTTCTTCGAAGAAAAGATACTAGATTCCGTTTGATAAATAATTCATATTTTCTACTAAAAATAGATGCTTATTGAATAGAACATAACACAATTGTTTATAATTTATGTGTTTTTTAATATTTTATAAAAATAAAATTTCTATTAAATAGATCTTGCTAATAACCAACATTTTATTTCTTTAAAAATATTTTTTTCTTCTATACAAATAGTAAACATAAAATTGATTTGTTTATTTGTTATCTGTACACGGTACAAGCATACATAATTTTCATTTACAACCGACAAAAACCAGCTTTTATGAAAACAGTGAAAATAACAAAAATATAAAAGAAGCAACCACGAAAACTTTAATGAATTGAAATTTGTGATTTTAATTAAAGTTAACAAAGAACAAAAGTAGAAGCGAATAAAGTATAAAAGAAAAAAAAAATGAACAAGTCATAAAACACAAAAGAAAACATGAACAAAAAAAAAAAAAATTATGTATAAATTAAGAAAATTTTATTTTCATCTATTCAATAAAATTCCCTTCTGTTTGTGTGACTCTGAGGTTTTATTATGATAACTTTTAAATAGGGGAGAAAATTTCTCCTGTTCACTTTTCTTTAAACAATTTTTTATTATTTTCTTTCGTTTTATTTTTCATTTATATGTTTCCACAGATAGTCACAGAACAAAATTGTCTGTAAATAAAATAAAGGAAATGTTTAAATGATGTAACAGGTATTTACATTTAAATTACAAAACGACAAAGAGAGAATACAAGGCATATAACAAAAATAAAAAAGTGATAATAAATAAAGTGGAAATGCAAAAAATAACGTTAAAAGGAATAAATAAACAAGAATTATTTTAATTTGCTTTATTAGTATATTTATTAGTGCTTGGTAAAATATTTGTTACAGTTTTTCTTCTTCTTTTTTTGAACATATATTTTGATTTTAACATTTTTAAATATGCTTATTTATTTTCTTGTTATCTAAGACAGTCATCATTGATTTATGCATCGTTGTGTGCTGTTTTTTACTTAATGAATGGCATTGACTTCGAATTCTTGTTTGTGGAAGATTTGTGTGTCATAATAGTACATGTTTGGTGTGAACCAGAATTTCTCGTCAATCTTACGGTCGAATGGATAACCGAAAGGTAAGTTGTCCAAGTATCTGGATCCTGTGCCAACACCGCAGGAAACAGTGTAATCGTAGCCACTGTATCTTTCTACTTTTGGTGCATTGTATGGTACAATCATGAAGAAGAATTGGAATGGCATACCACCCTTTTTGCCTCTTGGGAGCATAAGACGTTCTGGGAATCCGCAATGAGCTTCTGACATATCTGTAGCAAATTTACTTTCTCCATTGTATGCTGACATAACGGCTTTGTAGAGTTCGAAGAATGTTGTGCGATCCTTGACGAACCATGAGAAATCTGCAGAGTTGCGAACAATTTCATTTTTGCCATTTTTGAAATCATATAAGAAACTTTCTAATTCGAAGAAGTTCTCACGATTGTCGTTAACTCCATAAATGTTTCCATATTGATCGTATTTTGGACCGATGAATACTTTAACAATACCCTTTTGTGCTTTATCAGAGAAGACGTTCAATTTGAATGTGAATGGAATATGGTTGAGACGCATTGTACGGGCTCTGATGACGAAATCTTCACCTTGGTAATGAGCCATTCTACCGAATTTCTTTATATCTGTTGCCTTGTGAGTTTTTTCATCAAAGACTTCAATGTCAACTGCATTGGTGATATCGGCATCGAATTTGTCGAAATATGTGATGAGTTTGTCAACTTCGACACCTTCAATCTTGACTCCTGGGAATTCGAGTTCGGTTTTGGTGTAAACTGGTAAGAAGTTCTTGAATTCCCAGTAGAATGAGATAATGCGTTTGTACAATTGGTAGAACATTGGATCGCGCATTGAGGTTTCGAATTGTTCCAATACTCCTGGAACGGTCTTATAATTATCGAAATGTTCAACTGATGCTCCTAATAAGATTTTAGACATCATAATTAAATCTCCGTAGAATCTGCGGTTAACACTGTCTGGATTACATTGGATCAAGTTACCCAAATATTCAATTGATTCTGGCTTGGTTAAATCAATGCGTTTGCCATCGGGTAATACAATGAATCCTGAATCAATTGCTTCACGGATACGGTGTTCATATTCCTCAATTTTTTCAATATCATCATAGTTATCTTCGGTGTTTACATGATAGTAATTATCTCTGTCTGGGAAATTAACTCCGTTGTAGAATGACAGAGATGGATAATAGCCAGTCTTAATTGGTTCCCACCAGTTGAATTGTGGAATAACTCCTAAGCTATTTGAGAGACGTTCCAAATAGTAACGAGCTAAGAATTGTTGATGTTGGTACAAGAAGAATTCTCCACGACGATCTTTGTATAGACCGAATTCCTTGCCTCCCAAGAAGAATGGATAATCGAGATTGTAATAATAGTAATATGTGTTCAAACCAATATCTTCTGTGAAATATGACATCTTCTGTTCTTGGTTTGTGTGCACCATCCAACCAGTATAGTTGTTTGGAATATAAACAGCATAGTGATCACCTTCTTTTTCCATTCCATAGAACCCTTGCATTTTGTACTGCTGAGCTTTTTGAATGACCTCACTATTGAAGAAATAGTCTGGATATATTTCATAAGGCGCAGGTAAAACAAGGCCAGTTGTATCACTACGATGGAAGATAGCCATTGTAAAGGCTGTAACGAACATATCTTCGTTAATGTGGAATCGCATCCATGTGAATGTCTTGTAGAAAGTGTCCCAATCCTTGGCATAGTACATAACTTTGAAGCAGTACATCAATTCCTTACAATGTTCATCATTAGAAATTGTGAAGATTTCTTCTTGAGGAAGGAAACCACGCTTGTACAAGTAATAAAACTCTTTCACATAATCAGGATTTTCAAAGTTATCGTAATTAGTTTCAAAATTGAAATTCTTGGCGTCTTCCCACAAATGTGTATGAATCTCACGTTGTTCAACATGCTGAAGCACTTCCAGAACAAGTTTCTGTTTCACCAGGAAATCCTTATCAGCATACTTGACATTTTTTGTCATGTAAAAGCCACTGGCAAACACCACCGAACACAACAATATCAAAACCGTAGTAGCTCTCATTATGGACTGATACCTTTTTAATAAAATTTCCTAGTATTTATATCAAAATCCCCTTCTTTTCACTACATATGTTCTAGCATCATTGCATATGTTTCTAGCATTGATTTGTTATTAATAATACAGAAATAACTCAGGTCAATTTATGTTATCAAAGTAATTAATATTTGATTTTTTTTTTAATATTCAATTGCGATGTGCAACAAACTTGCAATTGCAATCACATAATCCCGTCAAATTTATAAAAAACAAAAACACACAAATAAATATAATTCTTTTTTTGGTAATTATCTAATTTCGGTAATTGAAAAACAATTTTTTTATTCGCATCAAATTATTGATGCAATTAATCTATTTTTGCATATCATGTATTTATACAATGTAATAAAAATCATTTTTATGTTGCTACAAAGTATTTAACATTTTTTCTTTATGTTTTATAATTCAATTAGTGAATTTTAAAAATAATTATAATTGCTATTGTAAATCTAATTTTTTTAGACATGATTATTTTTTTTTTTTGATTATTAAAAGCTATTTTTATTATTATTGTATTCTTCGTCTTATTATTATTCTACTGTTTTATTTTTGCTATTATTGTTTCTCTATCAAATTACCAATTATTAAATATTGTGGATGATGTCAACGCTGTGATTAATAAAATATAATAAAAATTGAATGAAAACTTTAATAAAATAGTTTCATTGCTTATTTTAAAGTTTTAATTAATAGTTGGAATAATTTTTAATTGCTATTAAAATTATTTATAACATTTATTTGCGTTAATTAATGACAAGGATATTTATATAAGTATGTATATACTTTTCTGTGAAAACAATTAATGGATGTAATATCTTTTCAGCATATTTATTTAAGGTCGTTCAATGACAACTTGAATTATGACCAATTAAGTATTTACATGCCAGCAAAACCATAGAATCGTGGTTTCTATGCCAATATTATAATTAGAAAATGGATTTTATGTTTTATTTTTTTGCTTTTCTATTTTGTTTTATTTTTTTATTGTATCGAGAGCTTAATGCTTTATTATTTTTTAAATGCTTTTGATCAAAAATAAAGAAAGAGAGTTTTAAATTAAAGACAACAAGTTTTTTTTATTTATATATTTATTGGTATAATAAGGCTGCTGAGGTTTAAAAACAGTTAACAAAATAAATGCGTAGGTCGAGGTTTAAGTATTTCAATTATGATAATATTGTATTTCGAAAGTTTAAAAAGACATTTTCTTCTTTAGAGTATTAAGAGTTTAAATTTAAAATATGTGATACACTGTCCGCATTTAAAAAAAGAAACAAACATTGTTTGTTATAATTTCTTTGTATTTATCGCTTGCATTTAAGATGTTTTCAAAGAGCGAACAAACATTCCAGAATGAAAATTAAAACGTAAACTCAATTTTTATTTATATATTGTCATTTAAAATTAAAAAAAGGTTAAAATAAACAAAATAAATCTTGGATTCTGAAGACATGGTTATAATTTAATAATTATAAATTCCGTTTTAAAAGTAATAAATTTTTCCAACTAATCGTAAATTGTTTCAACCTGTGGTTGCATATTCCATTAACAGCATTAATTAATTATTTATTTTATTAATTAATACGATGAAAATTTATTTAATAAAGTCCTCTGTATAATTAAAGTTGTAATCACCTTTAAAACCATATTTACATTAATTGCACTAGTTGAATAATGATTTTTTTTTATCAAATAAATGTGAAGTTCTGATTTGGTGCAAATAAAAAAAAATAATTTGACATTTCATTAAAAATTTCATAAACTAACCAAAACTGCAAAAAAAAAAAATTTAAAATTGTATTTCAATTGAATAAATACACGATTATTTATTCGATAATGATCCACAAATAATATTGCAACCTTTAATTAAAAATATTCATCAATTAACTCTTTATTTAAATGCATTATTAATGATATTCTTGTGATTTGGGATTTATTTTTGGTTTGGTAATAAAAGATTCATAAAAAATATTTTTGAGTATTTTTTTTTTATATATTTATATGCTTTATTTCATTTATTATGTGTTTTGTGAGATGGAAATTATTTTTTTCTCACATATTTTTTTTACATTTTTTTATTATGCTGCTAATACTTAATATCTAAAACAGTCATCGTTGATATGATATTATTTATTTATTTGTACTCTTATTGGAATAATTTAGTGAATGGCATTGACTTCGAATTCTTGTTTGTGGAAGATTTGAACGTCGTAATAGAACATGTTTGGCGTGAACCAGTAATTCTCTTCAATCTTACGGTCGAATGGATAACCGAAAGGTAAGTTGTCCAAATATCTGGATCCCTTGCCAACACCGCAGGAAACAGTGTAATCGTAGCCACTGTATCTTTCTACTTTTGGTGCATTGTATGGTACAACCATGAAGAAGAATTGGAATGGCATACCACCCTTTTGTCCTCTTGGGAGCATAAGACGTTCTGGGAATCCACAATGAGCTTCTGACATATCTGTAGCGAATTTACCTTCACCGTTGTATGCTGACATAACGGCCTTGTAGAGTTCAAAGAATGTTGTGCGATCCTTGACGAACCATGAGAAATCAGTTGATGTACGGATGACTTGATTTTTGCCGGCAACAAAGTCATATAAGAAGTGTTCTAATTCGAAGAAGTTCTCACGGTTGTCATTAACTCCATAAATGTTTCCGTATTGATCGTATTTCGGTCCAATGAATACTTTAACAATACCCTTTTGTGCTTTATCAGAGAAGACGTTCAATTTGAATGTGAATGGAACATGGTTAAGACGTGTTGTACGGGCTCTGATGACGAAGTCTTCACCTTGATAATGAGCTATCCTGCCGAATTTCTTCATATCAGTTGCCTTGTGAGTTTTTTCATCAAAGACTTCAATGTCGACTGCATTGGTGATATCGGCATCGAATTTGTCGAAATATGTGATGAGTTTGTCAACTTCGACACCTTCAATCTTGACTCCTGGGAATTCGAGTTCGGTTTTGGTGTAAACTGGTAAGAAGTTCTTAAATTCCCAGTAGAATGAGATGATGCGTTTGTACAATTGGTAGAACATTGGATCACGCATTGAGGTTTCGAATTGCTCCATAACTCCAGGAAGGTTTTTGTAATTATCGAAATGCTCAACTGAGGCACTCAACAATAATCTGGAGAACATAGCAACATCGCCGTAGAATCTGCGGTTAACACTGTCTGGATTACATTGGATTAAGTTACCCAAATATTCAATTGATTCTGGTTTGGTTAAATCAATGTGTTTGCCATCGGGTAATACAATGAATCCTAAATCAATTGCTTCACGGATACGGTGTTCATAATCTTCGATTTTATCAATGGTTTCATAATTTTCTTCAGTGTAAACATGATAGTAGTTGTCTCTTACTGGGAAATGGACACCATTGTAATAAGCCAATGATGGGTAATAGCCAGTCTTAATTGGTTCCCACCAGCTGAATTGTGGAATAACTCCTAAGCTGTTTGAGAGACGTTCCAAATAGTAACGAGCTAAGAATTGTTGATGTTGGTACAAGAAGAATTCTCCACGACGATCTTTGTATAGACCGAATTCCTTGCCTCCCATGAAGAATGGATAATCGAGATTGTAATAATAGTAATATGTGTTCAAACCAATATCTTCTGTGAAATATGATATCTTCTGTTCTTGGTTAGTGTGTACCATCCAACCAGTATAGTTGTTTGGAATATAAACAGCATAGTGATCACCTTCTTTTTCCATTCCATAGAACCCTTGCATTTTGTACTGCTGAGCTTTTTGAATGACCTCACTATTGAAGAAATAGTCAGGGAAGACTTCATAAGGAGCAGGCAAAACAATACCAGCCATATCATCACGATGAATAATGGCCATTGTGAAGGCTGTAACGAACATTCCCTCGTTGATATGGAAACGCATCCATGTGAATGTTTTGTAGAAAGTGTCCCAATCCTTGGCATAGTACATAACTTTGAAGCAGTACATCATTTCTTTGCGATGCTCATCATTGTAGACAGTGAAGATTTCATCAACTGGTAACATACCATGTTTGTACAAGTAATAGAACTCTTTGACATATTCAACATGATCGAAATGATCATAATAATCTTCAAATTTAAAATTCTTTGAGTCTTCCCATAATTGTGTATGTACTTCACGTTGTTCAACATGTTGAAGAATCTCCAAAACAGCCTTCTGCTTCGTCAGGAAATCTTTGTCAGCATACTTGACATTTTTTGTCATGTAAAAGCCACTGGCAAACACCACCGAACACAACAGTATCAAAACCGTAGTCGATCTCATTTTGGACTGATACCTTTTCATTAAAAATTCACACTATTTATACTAAATATTTTCTACTTACTTTTCTAGATTAAACCGCAATAATATTGCAATATCAAAATGTAAAAAAAGAAAAAACAAATTATTTAATGTTTTTATTTTTATTTATTTATTTTTCTCTGCGATATTTTTGTTTTTTTTTTTTAATCATTTATTTTTTATTAATTATTATTATTTAATTTATATCAAACTTTATTTTACAATCAACAAATACATAATTTTTTTTTACAATTTTTAATGCAAATTGTGATTTTTTTTTTCAATTATTAAATTATTTATTAAATTTTTCTTAATTATATTTTTTTTTCTTCTTTTGATTATTTTTTATATTATTTTTATTATTATTTAATATTTTGTTCTTTCGCCTTTTATTTATTTAATTATTTTCTTTAATTTTTTTTTTTATTAATTTACTGTCTTGATTACAACAGTAGAGGTTAAAATTCAATTTAAAATTATAAATTTGTCTAATCACAAAATGATACACAGATGTTTTATTTAAATTTTGTTAAATATTGGCTAGGGATGTTTGGTGGTGCCAGCTGACACAACTAAATGTTGAATATTTTATATATAAGAAATGAGTAAAAAAAAGAAAATTGTTGCTTTTTTTTTATTTGAAGACAGGTGAAGTTGAACCAAAAAACAACGAAAAACGTTTTATAAAAGGGGTGTATTTGTATAGCAACGAAAAATTATATTAAATTAAATTTATTCGTATTTTTTTTTCTTACTAATTTTACAAGTGACACCAACGTACACTTAAAAAATATATAAAAATTAATTTTCATTTAAGGTAAAGTAGGTAAGCTAAATAAAAGAGCATCAGCTGATTAATTTTAAATAATTTTTTACCCTTATCTTAGGGCATGAGAATTATATATACTTTTTTATGTTTACCTTTTATTTACAATTTACAAAAAATTAGAAAAAAAAATAGTTTGCTGCTTGGTAAATGATTTTCTCTGCATCATCAGTTTAATAATAATTTTTCTCTATTGATACAATTATAGGGCGGTAATTTTAATTATTTATTTACAATATTATATTCATGATTTGGTTAAATGGATTTACTTTTTAACTAAAATATAAATTGGAATTGTAAAATTATCGTTATATCCATTGCCAAATCCACAATACAATTATCATCGCCATATAACTCGACCAGTACAATTTATATATAAATTTAAATATAAAGCTAATTGTTAATATAATTTATTATTATTAGGTAATTAAATTTAATTAGTTTTTATTAAATTATTTTTTTTCTTTATTTTGCTCATTATCACATTCTGTATGCCTCGCACAATTATCATATTCGACTATTTTTTCCTTTTTATCCTTTAAAAAGTATTTATGTTTCCTTAACACAAGAAAAATAAAAAAATGTTAAAAAATTGAAAAGAAATGAAAACTCTTGTGTATTTGGGCTTCGAAAAGGAATTTAAGAAAAAAAAAAACTAATTAATTAAATTAAATTAAATTTAAACACAAATAGAGAAAAAAAATAATAGCAGGTAGACTTTAAGTATTTATATTTTATTATTTTTTTTTGTTTTAATTTAAATACTCGCACAAAAACACCAAATAAATAAATTTAACAAAATAAAAAAGAAAGGAGTAGCAGAATAACAGCTAAAATACGTATTTAATTTTATTACAAAGAAATAATTTTCTATTTTTTTTTTTTAATTTAACAAAATTTATTTTTCATTTTAATTGTGTTTTTTTTTTTTATTTATTTGCCTCTTTACTTTTAGTTAATAAAACATTAAACTCATTAAATTCAATTGAAATAAATTATTTAGAATTGTATTTTTGCCTTTTCTTGACTTTTTGTTATATACAAAAAATAAAAAAAAAACAAACAGTTTATGTTGTAATTTTTTTTTTGCACAGTGTTTTATTTATCAAAAATAAAAAGTATTGTTTTGCTTTCGTTAAGGTTTTTTCCATTTAATTAAAATATATTTATATATATAAGTTTATTGTTTTACAAAATTTGCGAAAATACAAAATACGAAACATAAAAAAAATAAAATAAATTTAAAATGTTTGGTAGGTGTATGTATTTTATAAGTAAACGTTAAATTTGATAAAAGAATATTTTAAAAAAGGAACAGGGTATGGTTAAACACCTTTATATAAATATCGATACTGGGTGTTAAATAGTACATTATCGCCATTTTCATTAACAAAAACATATATATTCAACCCGTTTACATAATTATTATTCTTTATATTTATTAATACAAAACACAACAGGTTTTATTTAATGATTTTCTTGTTTTTGTGTTTTGATTTATTTATCGGAATACTTTTATTATTATTATTATGAAAATGAAATAAATTTAATAAGTTTATAGTCACAGACGGTAGTTAAGTAAATTTATTGATTTATTACTAATAATAATAAATAACATTTCTTTAACTATTCGTTTTGTTAAATTTAACTAAATTTACTTAAAATGATTAATGAAAATTTTTATTATTTACATTGTTTTTGTATGTTAACATCTATACAGGATTTTATGATTTTATTTTGTTATATATTTATACATAATACACCTCTTTTACATTTATATATATAACTTTTGCTATTGTTGTTTTTGTATATTCTTTAATTATTTTTATTTTGTTTTAATTAAAAATAACAAAAGAAGAAAATATTATACTAATAAAACTGCCAACATGAATATAAATTTTGGTGTATTTTTAATTGTTATGTACAATTATTGTAAAACGTAATACATAAAATATAAGTAATATGTATGTAAGAAATTAAAACGAAAATAATAATAATAATTTATAACCAATTTTTTCAAGATTAATATTATAAACGTAATAATAATTTTTAAAATGATAAAATAATTGAAAAATTTAATAAATAAAAATTATAATCCAATAATTATGTGTAATTATTTATGTAATTTTTTTTTTTTAAATTCTTTTTATTATGATTTATAATTATTATTATTTATGATTTTATGTTTAAATTAATATAAATATTTTTTTTTATTGTTTAACATCATTAAACAGATTATTTATTTATTTATTTTTTGTTTTTATTTAATGTTTTTTTTTCTGTTTTGTTGTTAATAATTTTATGTCCTAACACTTGACGTTTTATTAATTATTAAATTATTGTTGTTGTTTTTTTTTTTAAACAATTAATTTATAATTAAATAATTATGTTTTGTTTTGTTATCATGTAAAAATATTTATTGAAAAAACAAAAAATAAAATAAAAAATTATAATAATAATAAATCACTTTCTCACAAAATTTTCGCATATATTTATATATTATTTTTTATATTTATTAATTTAAATTAAATTAAATCATTTATTATTTTGTTTTGGTTTTTTAATTACTGTTTTTTTTTTGGCGTTTTTTTTTTTTAATATTTATTTGATAACATTTTAATTATTTTCATAATATTGTCATAAACGCCAATTTTTATAAAAATTTAATTTGTTATTTTTCTGCACATTAATCATTAAACGTCTTGTTTTTCTGAATTAATTAATTATTTATATTAATTTAGCTAAATTTATTTACTGTTTACGTATTTTTATACATTAATGGGTTTTAGTTAAAAATTCAATTTAATATTATTATTATTATTATAATTTTTATTTATTTTATTAAATTTAACTTGTTTCTTAAACTTATTCATTATTTTCTTTATTCATTTTAAATTTACTTAAATTAATTAAAATTAATAATAAAACAATAAACTACAAGAATTTATCTCCTTTTCTTTACTTAAACATTATAGTTTTTTTTTTTTTTTGCTTTCCTACTTTTACATTTAATTTATTTACTTTTTTCTGCATGAATGCGCGCTAACATTTCGTTTAAAATAAAATTTCATTTAAATAATGTCACAAAATAATTGTATAACTGAATAAATTAAATGAAATTAATAAAAATATATAAATAATTAAATAAAAATGATTTTTATTATGATTACGAATTGAGACACCGGTTAATGGTGAATTATCTGGATCACCTGTACCGCTACCCTTTTTATAACCTTCTAAGCCTAATAAATTTGGTGAGACCGTTGTTATTGAAAGGTCACCTAATAATATTCTCTGTTCAACATTTTTATGATAAACATGTAATATTGATACTTCGCATAATATTGTTATGCTATTTAAAAAATGTGGTACTGATTGAAATATATCCTGTAATATTTGACTATGCGGATACATTTCTAATGATGAGTATGTTGAGTCACCCTCGTACGATTGATACACAATCCGTTGAAATGGTGTTTTATATACCTGAATACAAATAAAAATGAAAGAAAAATAGAAATAAAATAACGAATAAATAAATATAATAATAATAATAATAATAAAAAAAGGAAACAAATATTTGATACATTAAGTAAAAATCATAAACGATTTTTTTTATCATCTTTTGCAGACCTAAAGCAACGAAAAATATCATTTTTTTCCAAAAAATAAATAAAAAAAAAACAACAACATAGAAACATAATAATAACTGATGAGATTGTACTTGTTTTTCCATCGGCATATGTATCCGGTATAAAAAAAAAATATTCTCCTTTTTTTTTTATTCTTCATTTCCTTAAAATAATCCTATCATAACGAACTCTCTATACTCAACTTAATTTGAAAATTTTTTTCAAAAATAGAAATGCATAAAAAAAAACCAAAGAAAACAGAAAAAATTTATTCAAAGCAATTTAAAAAGTAAAATGAAAAATAAATAATAAATATAAAAATTGAAATACTACAGA